>JBBGZY010003569.1:0-325851 GCA_037952925.1 Lithobates clamitans
TGAGGTATCACCGCGATCATCAGAGCGAGAGCAATAAATTCTAGCACTAGACCTCCTCTGTAACTAACCTGGTAACATAAAAAAAATGTAAAGCGTCACCTATGGAGATTTTTAGGTACCGTAGTTTGTCGCCATTCCACGAGTGCGTGCATTATAAAATGTGACATGTTTGGCATCTATTTACTCTTTCACATTATAAAAAAAAAATTGGGCTAACTGGCTAACTTTACTGTTTCGTTTTTTTAAAATTCATGAAAGTGTCCCTTTTCCCAAAAAGTTGCATTTAAAACACCGCTGCACAAATACCATGTGACATAAAATATTGCAACAATCGCCATTTTATTCTCTAGATTCTCTGCTAAAAAAATATATATATATATATATATATATATATATATATATATATATATAATGTTTAGGGGCTCTTAGTAATTTTCTAGCAAAAATACGGATTTTAACTTGTAAACACTAAATGTCAGAAAAGGCTTAGTCATGAAAGGGTTAATTTCAAAAGTAATTTTCAGTCTTTTTAAATCTGCAGTTTTCACTAAAAGAACCCCCTGGTGATCCTACCATGAACATCCTTGTTCAGGCACTTCCTGTTATCAGGTGACAATGCTCTGTTCCTGTCCCCCAATTGTCCATTTGGGGGTTTAGATCTACTTAAAGGGTTAGTTCACCAAAAAACTGCCTATGCAGATAAGGGGTGTTTGTAGATAAAAACAAACGGTACAGCTCTGATTAAAGCTGAATAATGCCCTTGCTACAGGTCAGGCCATTTACATACCTCATGAAGCCTGATTGTAATACTTCCAGGATGTTGCTAGGACGTTGCTAAGTGAGGCCTAGCCATCACTGCTCATCTCCATCAATATGTTTTCTGTCACCTGATGCATTAGCTCTGAGCTCAGCGTTTAAGAGCTCACTCCTGCGATGATGAAGGTGAGTAGTAGCCCTCACGTAGCAATATCCTAGGAGTATCCAGTCAGGCTTTGGGAAGTATGTAAATGGCCTACACCTATCGCAAGGACTTGATTCAACTTTAGCCAAACTGCACAGTTCGTTTTTATCTACACGCGCCCCCTATCTGCATAGGCATTTCTTTTTTTTTTTTTTTTGCAAACGTGAACTTAGGCCCCTCCCACACGGGCGGATCCGTTTAGCGGAGTCCGCCATCTCAGCAGGAGATCGCTCCGTTGATCTCCGCTGAGCCGGCGGGTGACAGGTCCGTCTTTGCTCACTGAGCAGGGAGGAGCCTGTCAGAGCTCCGCTGATTCCCATAGGAAGATCGAATGAAAATGGACAGCATGTCCGTTTTCATCCAATCTCATCCGATCCGCCAGAAGGATGGTGGAACTTATTTTAGCAGATCAGATGGCAGACGGAATGTCAGCGGACACATCTCCACTGACATCCACCTGCCCATAGGAGTCAATGGATGGCCAGCTCGGATCCGCCTGAAAAACGGACAGGCGGATCCGAGTGGGTCTTACACTTTAAAGAGGAACATCAACCCCTCCTTAGTTTTCTTTTCTCTGTCCCGTCTTATCTCATCTATTGTGTTGTCCTAAAAAATAAACCCGCCCGCCCATGGAATCTATCTCTGTTGGCTGTAAACCATCTCTCAAACACTGCACGCTGGGTCCTGTGCTGCCATCTTTTTTTTTTTTCCTACGTCATCAGGGGGCCGACTTCCTCTTCCTGATGGTGCACCACCACGCATGCACAGTGCGCTAAATATTTCATGATGCATGCGCAGAATTTCTGGTGCACATGCAGTGTGGCTTTTAAAGCCTACCGAGAGGTGTGACGCTATCCCAGAAGGCTGCGGGTGCTGGGGTTATGTCATTCTCGCCTAGGCAGGAAAGACGGAAGCCGCTGCGTCCTGTCCTAGGAAAAAGTATCTGCAATAAAAAAAGAGAAAAAAAGTTTGCAAATGTAGTGTAGGAGGTGGGAGGAGTCAAAATAAATAAAGTTGAAAGGGAGAATGAAGGTCCCCTTTAAGCAGATGCACATACTCCTCTTCCCTTTACTTCCCCACCACTTTGGTCATTGAGGAGACCCTGTGTTAGTATAAGTTTTGCCATGGAGCTTACACAGGGCTGAGTGTAGCAAAGTCCTGTATTGATCCCCGCTTAGTAACGGGGTTATCGCTGGCCCTACAAACAGGTGTGCCTCTATTTATATCCCCTGAGATCACCCTATGTGGAACAGGACACCGATACCCCGATCTGCGGGTGGGAGAGCAAGATGGAGGCTGATGTCAGCAGAGGACTCCAGTCCAGGCATTCTGCTTGGTCACAAGAATTCCCGAAGATCCATCTGAGCGCGGTGCTGACACGACTCAGGGTGATTCATTGTGTCAGCCATTCACAAATGCAGATGGGAAGGTTTGTCTTTGTAAATATTTCAGGATCCTGACCCGATCGTCTTTTCTCATCAGGCAGATGACCGATCCAAAACTGGGCTTGTTTCAAGATAAGAAGACTTGGGGGGTCTGTGTATAAAATAATTTGCTATGTGGATGTGTTAAGCATTTGATCCCTGTCCCCTAACATTATGACCATCCACCATAACCCAAGGAAGGATGGACTCTACTAGACCTTTCAAGGTATGCTGTGGTATCGGCACCAAGCCGTCAGTAGCCAATCCTTTAACTCCTGTAAGTTGTGAGATGGGTCCTACATGGATCGGACTTGTTTTTCCAGCACACCCCACAGATGCTCGATTTGAAAATTTGGAGGCCTAGTCCACACCTCAAACTCATTGCTGTGTCCCTCCAAACCATTCTTGAATCCATCAGACCAGGCCACCTTCTTCCATTGCTCCGTGGTCCAGTTCTGATGCTTACGTGCCCATTGTAGGCTCTTCTTTGACTGTGGACACGGGTCAGCATGGACACCCTGACCGGTCTGCGACTATGCAGAACTCATACACAACAAACTGTGATGCTCTGAGTGTTCTGACACCTTTCTATCAGAACCAGCATTCACTTTTTTAGCAATTTGATCTACAGTAGTTATTGGATTGGACTACATAGACCAGCCTTTGTTCCCTATGTGCATCAGTGAGCCTTGGCTGCCCATGACTCTTTCACTGGTTTTTCTTCCTTGGACCACTTTTGGTCCTAAACCACTGCAGACCAGGAGCATCCCACAAGAGCTGAGGTATTGGAGTTGCTCTGACCCAGCTGTCTAGCCATTACAATTTGGCCCTTGTCAAAGTCACCTCATGCCGCGTACACACAGGCGGACTTTGCGACCGGACTGGTCCGATGGACTTTCCGGTGGACTTTCAACGGACTTTTGACGGACTTCCAACTGACTTTTGAACGAACGGACTTCCCTACACACGATCACACCAAAGTCCGATGGATTTGTACGTGATGACGTACATCGGACTACAATAAGGAAGTTGGTAGCCAGTAGCCAATAGCTGCCCTAGCGTCGGTTTTCGTCCATCGGACTAGCACACAGATGAGCAGATATCTCGATAGGAACTGGGTCCGGCGGAGTCAAATTCAAATCTAAAGTCCATCAGATTTTCGACTGGAAAAGTCCGCTAAAGGTCCGATGAAGCCCACACACGATCGGATTGTCCACCGGACTCGGTCCCGTTGGGCCAGTACGGTCAAAAAGTCCGCTCGTGTGTACGCAGCATAAGTCCTTACAGTTGCCCATTTTTTCTGCTTTCAACTCATATTCCTGAGTTGTGCCTGCTGTACCATGTACTTGTATGAGAAAGTCTCCTGTTCTCTTTGTATTGCTTCCTTTGTGTGGAATCCCTGCTGTCCTGCCAGTCCCTCTGCTTTCCTATTAAAAACTGACCACACTAAGCATGAGAGCGCACTGTGGTCGGTTTTCTGTCTGTGCTGGGAAATCAGCCTGCTCTCCTCCAATGACCAGACTTGTGCAATCAAATTCAGTGACACGGGAGCTGAGGGGCAGGGCCGAGTCCTGCTGTTTGTGTCAATGGGCGCAGCAGGACTCGGGAGCCCGCCCGCACGAGTGCCCCATGGAAATCGGCTCTCTGCGGGGGCACCCGATGAGGAGGAGGAGCCAGGAGCGCTGCCGGGAGACCCCAGAAAGGGAAGATCCGAGGCCACTCTGTGCAAAACCCTTGCACAGAGGAGGTAAGTATGACATATTTGTTATTTAAAAAAAAAATAATAAGTAACCTCTTCAGCTTAAGGGCCAGTGCTGAAGACTCCATTGCTGACCAGGACCACTCTGATCTTCCTGCCTCCCATCAATCGGCAGTCACCATGAGTACTCCACAGCAAGTGGCCCCCTCACCTGCATCCACTGAATCCCTGTTAGGGAGAGCACTGGGGGACTTGCTCATACCCCATTACAGGAGCTGCTGAGCAGCCCAGACCAATGGGAACAGGAGATCAGGGACACCTCTCTCTCTTTCTCTATAGATCTCTCTCTCTCCCTCTAGATATAGATCTCTCTCTCTCTCTCTCTCTCTCTCTCTCTCTCTCTCTCTCTCTCTCTCTCTCTCTCCCTCTCTCTCCCTCTAGATATAGATCTCTCTAGATATAGATCTCTCTCTCTCTCTCTCTCTCTCTCTCTCTCTCTCTCTCTCTCCTCTCTCTCTCTCTCTCTCTCTCTCCCCCTCTAGATAGAGATCTCTCTCTGTCTCTCTCTCTCTCTCTCTGTCTCTCTTTCCCTCTAGATATAGATATCTCCCCTCTCTGTATATATAGATATCTGATATCTCTCTCACTCTCTCTCTCTCTCTCTCTCTCTCTCTCTCTCTCTCTCTCTCTCTCCCCCTAGATATAGATCTCTCTCTCTCTCTCTCTCTCTCTCTCTCTCTCTCTCTCTCTCTCTCTCTCTCTCTCTCTCCCTCTCTCTCTCTCTCTCCCCTAGATATAGATATCTCTCTCTCTCTCTGTATATATAGATCTCTCTCTCTCTCTCTCTCTCTCTCTCTCTCTCCCCCTAGATATAGATATAGATCTCTCTCTCTCTCTCTCTCCCCCTAGATATAGATCTCTCCTCTCTCTCTCTCTCTCTCTCTCTCTCTCTCTCTCTCTCTCTCTCTCTCTCTCTCTCTCTCCCTAGATATAGGTATCTCTCTCTCTCTCTCTCTGTATATATAGATCTCTCTCTCTCTCTCTCTCTCTCTCTCTCTCTCTCTCTCGTATTTATTGTCGGATGTTTGACCCCTTACACATTTGTCTCCCTCGTCAGGCTATGTTGGCCTGTAGGAGGGGGCATTGTCTGTATTGTTACTTTTATATCTGCGTTAAAAAACTCAATAAACATATTGAAAAAAAATGTTATTAAAAATGACCTTTCCTTTTCAATCTGCAGCTCTGTAATTTTCTGTAAAATTAAATATGGAAACCTGGAGGCGTTCTGTAGACAGATGATGTACAGAACGCCCCCCCCCCAGATATGTCATTTCCTGCTTGTGTGATTGGCTCACTGATTTTCCGAGAAGTCTGCACTAAAATACAAGTCAGATATTGGACATCCCCTGCAACAAAAATGTAATTTTTGGTGAGACACTCCGGATAGGAAATCACATCTAAAGGGATGCAGCCCCTGCCACTTTCCTCATTACAGCCCTGCAGGTACAACAGCTGATTGAGGTAGGAATCTGCAACAAAGTTTGTTAAAATCCCTGCAATGTACAGAGATAGTAGAGCTGCACGATTAATCGTTAAAAAAATTGCGATCTCAATTCAACCCCCCCTCACAAACTCTACCCAGCATTCCATTTACACGATTCATTTATGTAAGTGTACAGACGTTCTCTACTCACTCAGAGCTGTCAAAAAAAGGAAAAAAAGCCAGTAAATGTTTATCAACATTGGTCAGCTGGGAGATAAACAAAGTATCCTTTAGTTCTTTTATATCAAAGAAATGTCTGTAAATGAGGGCAGTTTAACCACTTAAAGTGTTACTAAGCCCACCACAGTAAAATCAATCTGTATATACAGTAAAGCATGCTTGTTATACTCTCTGTGGAACCTCTGCATTGTGTAAAAAAAAGGCAGTTTGATCCTGTCTTCTCTGATCATCCCCTTCTTTTACTATCCCCAATCCATCTGCTGATAGCACAGAGCCCTAGGAGGCACTCTGCACATGCTCAGTTTGGTGTGTATTGCTAGAGCGTTTTTCTTTCTTGGGAGAATGCATGTGATCAGCACAGAGCCAATCAGCACTGTCCAGACAGAGGGGTCAGGGGTCCTGCAGCCTCATAGGACAGTCAGAGGAGAATGAAAACTCCTCCTACAAGCTTTAACCAGGAACTGATAGAAGTCACAAGACTGCTGTATACTGCTGATGAGAAAATGTATTTATCAGTTTATATTTACTAAATAATTGCATTTCCATGTTCTGTGTACTGTGGGAGACCAGATATAGTGAATGCAGGATCCTGGGTTTAGTAACGCTTTAAAGACTAAGGGCCAGTTCACACCCATAGAAACGCAGTCCCGGATGCGCTCCAGATGCTTTTTTGCATGTGCGTTTTTGATGTGTTCCAGTGCGTTTTTGATGCGTCTTTGATGCAGTCCCGCGCATCCCCCCCCCCCCCTTTTTTTTTCTTAACCTTAAATAAGAACATGGGTGTTCCAGTGCGTTTTTGGGCCAGTTCACACCACATGCAGTCCAGTGCGTTTTTTTTTCTGTATTAAAAACGCATAGAAAGTAGGTTATATGTTTTTCAGTGGCATAGTTCACACCATTGCTTGCAGTTCCAGTGCGTTCCAGTTTCAGAAAAAAAAGTAGAACATGGTCCCTTTTTCTTGCACTGGACTGTACTGGAACGCTGTAAAAAGCATCAAAAACTCACAGGAACGCACCAAAAACGCACTGGAACACCCATGTTCTTATTTAAGGTTAAGAAAAAAAAAGGGGGGGGGGATGCGCGGGACTGCATCAAAGACGCATCAAAAACGCACTGGAACACATCAAAAACGCACATGTAAAAAAGCATCTGGAGCGCATCCGGACTGCGTTTCTATAGTGTGAACTGGTAGAAAATTACTTTGAATCCCCCCAAACATTATATATATATATATATATATATATATATATATATATATATATAAATAAGCAGAAACCTAGAGAATAAAATGGCGGTTGTTGCAATATTTTATGTTCACACTGTATTTGCGCAGCGGTCTTTCAAACGCAATTTTTGGGAAAGAATACACTTCAATAAATTAAAAAAAAACTAAAAACGGTAAAGTTAGCCCAATTTTTTTGTATAATGTGAAATATGACGTTACGCCGCGAGAATCGTGATCTTTATTCTAAGCAAAAAAAATTGCGATTCTCATTTTAGCCAGAATCGTGCAGCTCTATCCAGAGGAGAATGTTTTTTTTTTTCTCAACAAAAGTGGGGTTACTCTTTAAGGGTTCCAGGTTGTACTCGGTGTAAACACAATGGTTATCTTTATCTCTGCAGTGTGACGGTGAGCTCAGCCAGGTCACCATGAAGGGTGAGGAGACCCGGCAGAGGAGGAAGGAGGGTCGTGCCAAAAACGCAGAGCGTTCCAAGCAAAGAGCAAAGCACAAGGCCAGGCACAACGAGAGCCGAGCCCAACCCAGGAGATGGTGGAGGAAGAGCTGCTGCCGGCGGTCATTCCTGAGAAGCGCCCCCCAGAGAAGAAGCCTCCTATGCCCAAACCTGGGGATGAGTCCTCCTTTTGCATCGCCCTCCAGGTCCTCTTCCCTTACCTGCTGGCAGGACTGGGCATGGTCCTAGCTGGGATGGTGCTGGACGTGGTGCAGGTAGGAACATTTTGGAAGGGTGCAGAAAATAGCACAGGATGATCATTCAATGGCCAAACTCTGAGAGCGGCCATCAGGGGGGGTCCAAATCTGACCTTCCCTCTAGTCTTGCACAGTTGTCCCGGCTCCTCTTCTGGACTGACGTTGCTTACTCTGATTTCACTGCACACTGAGAGCTTCTCACAATGTGCATTAGAAGCTGCAACAAGTCACAATGAGCCCCTGCTTACATCATGGCTTTTGAGAGGAGCACAGAGGCTGGGTGCTGTGATGTTTTCACAACGCTACAGCCCCCTACCGGCCCCTCCCACCAGCCATAATCTGCCTGCATTGCATAGAGAAACACAGACACCCAGCAATGACATAATACATAAATTATGTAATGAAAAGGTTTTACCTTAACCACTTGTCCTCTGGAAGTTTTACCCCCCCCCCTTCATGGCCAAGCCACTTTTTGCGATACGGTACTGCGTTACTTTGACATACGACGCTGTATGTAGAATTGTATTAATTTGGCTTTATAACCAAGATCTGTATTTATGCCGCTTGTGTCCCTTTTTTAAGCTTTGACTTTGAAAAAGCTCACTTAGTTCAGCATAAGACAGATCTTGAAATAGTTAGGTGTGTGAACGTCATTTTTGTACCAGTTGTTCTCCATGTCCAGAGTTTATGACTTAAAGCGGGATTCCGGCCAGCGAAAATATTTTTTTTTAAAGTCAGCAGCTACAAACAATGTAGCTTCTGACTTTAAATAAGTAGACTTACCTGTCCTGGGTGCCCGGGATGTCACCCGTCCCTTGGCTCTCGGGTCCCGGCACCGCCATCCTAAGTAAGGGAAACAGGCAGTGGAGCCTTGCGGCTTCACTACCAGTTTCCTACTGCGCATGTGCGAGCGGTGCGGGACTCTGTGAATAGCCCCCGTGGTTTTCTGGGAACACACACAGTTCCCAGAAGGCAATGGGGCCACTCAGCTAGGAGCAGAACACGCCGCAGAATAGGAACAGGCAGATTAGGAAGACTGCCTAGCAACAAGGGTTTCAGGTAAGTAAAATTTTTTTTTTTTTTCAAGTTTTTTTTTTTTATTTTTTTAAGATTTTTGGTGCAATTTTTTTTTTTAGGGTGGCCCTCCACTTTAAGTTCAGTAGGTCTGTGGTTTCACAGATAAAAATACACATAGAGCAATATCTCATAGAATTGAGAAAAAATGCTTGAAGAGATCTTTTACAAAGTAAATCATAGATTATCAATAATATAGTTAGTTTTTTGATATAGTTACTTAATTAGTTAGCTAGTTAGAATTTGTGTGAAATAATATTGGGTACAGTGTAAAAGTTTTCCTTTACTTTTACACTGCACCCAAATACAATTTATGTCATTTTTTTTTCCCACAAATAGAGATTTCTTTTGGTGGTATTTGATCACCTCTGCGGTTTTTATTTTTTTGCGCTATAAACAAAAAAAGGCCGATAATTTTGAAAAAAAACAAACATTATTTTTTACCTTCTGCTATAAAACTCATCCGATAAAAAAAAATGTAAAAAAAAATCGAATTTCTTCATCAGTTTAGGCCGATATGTATTCTGCTACATATTTTTGGTAAAAAAAATCCCAATAAGCATATATTGATTGTTTTGCGCAAAAAAGGATAGAGTCTACAAACTATGGGCTATATTTATAGAGTTTGTATTTATTTATTTTTACTAGCAATGTCAGCGATCAGCGACTTATAGCGGGACATTTGCGGCGGAACAAATCGGTTACCGAACTGACACTTTTGACACTTTTTGGGAACCAGTGACACTAATACAGCGATCAGAGCCAAAAATATGCACTGTCATTTCCTGTACACACGATCGGACATTGATCGTACATTCCGACCACAAAATCCGTCTGATTTTTTCAGACGGATTTTGTGCCAAACTTGTCTTGCATGCACACGGTCGCACAGTAGTTGTCGGAAAATCCGATCGTTCTGAACGCGGTGACGTAAAACACGTACGTCGGGACTATAAACGGGGCAGTAGCCAATAGGTTTCGTCTCTAAATTTATTCTGAGCATGCGTGGCACTTTGTGCGTCGGATTTGTCTACACACGATCGGAATTTAAAGGATTGGATTTTGTTGTCGGAAAATTTTATATCCTGCTCTCAAACTTTGTGTGTCGGAAATTCCGACGGAAAAAGTCCGATGGAGCCCACACACGGTCGGAATTTCCGACAACAAGCTCCGATCGCACATTTTCCGTCGGAAAGTCCGACCGTGTGTACAGGGCATCACTGTACTAATGACACTGGCAGGGAAGGGGTTAATATCAGGGGTGATCAAAGGGTTTAACTGTGTTCCTAGTGAGTGCTTGCTAACTGTGGGGGAGGTGCTTTGCAGGAACACAGGATCCATGCCTTTACTACTGACAGATCGCCGTTCTGCCTGCGTGCTGAAAGATCGGTGTGTGCCGGCGGACATCAAGTCCCACAGCTCAGCCCCCCCGCTGTGTATAATCACAGCGGGAGACTCCAGTTCCTCCACACCAAACTGGTCATACTATGTCTTTATGGAGCTGGCTTTGTATATGGAGGCACAGTCATGCTCAAACAGAAAGATCCACAAGGTTGAAAGCACACAATTGTCTAAAGGCCCCATTTATTATTATTATTATTATTATTATTATTATTATTATTATTATTATTATACAGGATTTATATAGCGCCGACAGTTTACGCAGCGCTTTACAACATGAGGGCAGACAGTACAATTACAATACAATTCAATACAGGAGGAATCAGAGGGCCCTGCTCGTTAGAGCTTACAATCTAGGAGATTTTACATAAGATGATTTGAAGACAGAATTGGCGCAATTCTGCCTGCGATTCCAAATTACGGCAGGACGCGTGATGCGTGTTTGGGTGCCATTATTCTTAATGGCACCCCAAACACGGTGTGATTTTGTCGTGACAGAATCTTGCGGCAGTTGCAATGAAACACGTGGTTAAAAATCGCTGCAGTCTTGTCGCCCAAGAAGGCGCTGGAGATTCTTTTGGGCGACAAATGTGCATAGGGCAGCCCATTGTAAAAGGGCTGCTTTATGCGCGACACGCATTTTGGGTGTAAATTGTGCTTTAAAAATCGCAAGCGGAAACGAGAGTTCCCACCACACGAGGTCTGAAACGTGATCTTTGTTTAACCAATTAACACTAAGTGACTTACAGGTACGTCGCCCAGCTTTGAGTGGTTATGCCAGGATGATGCCCAGACCTCCTGTGTAAATCTAAAATGGTAATCTGTAAAGACTTTTAAAGCGTCGCCTATGGATAATAAAATTATATCGTTTGTCTGCGTTGCACGAGCGTGCGCAATATTTAAGCGTGACATATTAGGTATCTATTTACTTCATCTTTTACATTTTACCAAACAATTGGGTATTATATTGTTTTTTTGTGCATTAAAATTCATTAACCACTTGCTTACTGGGCACTTAAACCCCCTTCGTGCCCACACCAATTTTTATCTTTCAATGCTGTCACAGTTTGAATGAGAATTGCGCGGTCATGCAATGCTGTACCCAAATGAAATTTTTAGAATTTTTTCCCACAAATAGAGCTTTCTTTTGGTGGTATTTAATCACTGCTGGGTTTTTTACATTTTGTTAATAAAACGAAAAAATACCAAAAATGTTGAAAAAAACCACCCAAAAAAACTGTTTCATAGTTTGTTATAAAATTTTGAAAACAGGAAACAAGAAACAGGAAATTTGTCCCCTTCATTGATGTGCGCTGATGAGGCGGCACTGATGGGCACTGATAGGCTGCACTGATGGGCACTAATAGGCTGCACTGATAGGCACTGGTAAGACGACACTGATGGGCACTGATAGGCACTGATAAGGCGGCACTGATGTGTACTGATAGGCACTGATGAGGCGGCCCTGATGGGCACTGATAGGTGGCACTGAGAAGTGGCACTGATGGGTGGCACTAAAGGGCGGCACTGATTGGCACTGATGGGCAGCACTGAAGGGCACTGATAAGTGGCACTGATGGGCACTGGTAGGCACTGGTAGGTGACACTGATAGGCAGCCCTGATTGGTGGCATTGATAATGAGGCACTGGTGGACATTGATTGGCAGCACTGGTGGGCATTGATGGATGGCGCTGATGGGCAAAGGTAGGTGGCACTGTGGGCATTGGTAGATGGCACTCGTGGGTACTGATAGGTGGCATTGGTGGGCACTGGCAGGGGGCACTGGTGGGCAGAGATGAGGCAGCCTCGGCTCTCTGTGTGAAGGACCGATGTCCCTCTTGACAGAAGTCGGTGATCGGCTTTTTTTTCTCCTCATGCTGATAGCTGATAGGTCTTCTGTTTACATCACATGATCAGCTGTCATTGGCTGACCTCTGATCACGTGGTAAGGTGTTGAAGTTGATTATGTAGTATAAAGAATATTGATTACTGGGAACACCTGAACTCCATCATTTGATGGGACGTCCACATACTACTTATGGTAGGTGTGGTGGTAGGTGTCCACAAAGTTTTGGCCATGTAACATGTATATAGTATACTACAAGTGGGGACTTTTTCTTCTCTGGTGTTTCACTTTAATTTTTTCTGTGTCGCGGTGATCAGGTCACTGTGCCCTCTGCCATCAGATAAACACACAGTGGACAGTGTGTGCTCAGTGCCAGCAGTCTGGAAGCTTAGCGAGATGGGACACGCGATACAGGGACACGTTCTACCAGGAACTGGCAGAGGACCAGAAATACCGACCAGGAATTGAAAAGAGACTACTGTGACAAAATGAACCAGCACCACCGAGGGGGTCTATTTATATAAATAGCTCTGCAAACATTTAAAGCATTTGCACAGCCCAATGATCCCCATAATTGCCTAATACAATAAATTCCTGTGATCATCATCTCCATCTACTGGTCATAATGCGGTATTTTCCAGAAATGGCCCAATCAGGAAAACTGTGCATTATGGCCACTGTATGGAACTGACGATCAAAGGAAATAAACACAGAAAGTTGGGAGGGGGGGGAATATTTGTGTTGGCTTTGTGAAGGGAGACATTCGCACAGCTAATTTTCCATATACAGACCCCTAACTGCTACTTCTACAACCTCAGCTGTCCCTAAAAAAAATACACCCACTTCTTCATATAAATCAATGCTTTATTCTTAATCTGCAAATATTTATTACAGGTATTTTTATTGCACCAAAAATGTACACAAGGCATTATATATATACAGTACTTTCACATTGCTTTCTGCCCTCAGGGAGCTTACAATCTACCTTCCATGCATATATACACATACCAGTGTAGACAGGAGCCAATTAACCTACCAGCATGTCTATGGCATGGTAGACAAGTGCTTAAATCAAGCTCACAGCTACAGCTCTGATCTTGATACCAGCTTTAGCCCCAGTAAAAGGCTTTCTGGTAAAAGTGATCGGGTGGCTCTAGAGCTGCCCGATCACTTTTACGGGCCTCTCATAGGGGCACTCGCCACTGCTGGTGATGCTGGCAGCACTCAAGAGGTTGCCAGGCTCTCTCTTTCCACAAGGGAGCCCTGGACCTTGGCAAACTGCTTCCCTGGAGGAAGCATGACCTGTGCTGGAATAGCTGCATTGAAGGGCAGGGGAGACATTAGGGGTCTAATAAACAGTGGCAGACACTCATGCACCACCCCCCCCCCCCATACATGCGTCCAGCCCACCTAAAGTACACGCGGGGTGCCGGGTGCATGGACTTCAACTGGGTCCTTTCTTTCTTGAAACACATGATTAGAGCCTGAGGCTCTAATTGGCTTCAAGAAAGGGTGGGCTCGGGGTGCAATATTCACTATTGTCTTCCTGATTCTCCTCCCAGCCAATCAGGAAGCAGTTCCTGTGACCCGATTGGCCAGGGAGTCTCAGGACTTCCTGGCCAATCATGTCTCAGGATGCACTTCCTGTTCGCCCTTAAGGAGAATCGGGAGGGGGTTGACCGCTGCATTCATGTCCGTCTCCAGGGGAGGGATGTGTGATCGACGCATTCCTATTAAGCACCAGCTGCCACTGCTAATAAACCCCAAATATGTTGATAAAGATGACCTGTCACCAACCCATGCTTGTTAGACCTCTTGTGAAGGCAATAAATAAAAAAAGTATATAATAAAAGAATTGCGTAAAATAAATAAAAATTATTAACGATTTTTTTAAAGCACCCCGTCCCCCCTGCACACACCCCATATAAAAAGCACAGCGTGAGGTATCCTAACAAACATTAGAGTGGAAGCAATATTTCTAGGACCACCTCGGCCCTCTGCCGCAATGCTGATATAACGAGGGGACTCTGGTGTGATTGGGGCGACATTGTGATGATGATGGGGAAACTGATGTAATGGGAAGACTCTGTCATGGGGGTGCTCTGATATGATGGGGAGCTCTCATGTGCTGGGGGGACTCTGATGTAAAGGGGGGGGAATCATACGTGAAGGGGGGATCTGAAGTGAAAGGGGATGTGATGGGAGGACTCTATCATGGGACACTGATGTAACAGGGGGCTCTCATGTATAGGGGGGACCCTAATGTTTAGAGGAAACTCTAATATGATGGGGGGGCTCTTAGGTAATGGGAGAGCCTCTGACATAAAGGAGGGGGGCTCTGAAGTGAAAAGAGATGTGATGGGAGCACTGTATAACTGGACACTCTGATATAATAGGGGGCTCTCATGTATAAGGGGGCTCTGATGTTTAGAGGAAACTCTATGATGGGGGGACTCTGATGTAATGGGGGGTACGTCTGACATAGTGGTGTGGGGCTCAGAAGTAAAGCAAGACTCTGATGTGATGGGGGGACCTCTGATGTGATGGGGCCTCTAATATGATGGGGGCACTGATGTGAGGAGGGGGCTCTGATGTGAAGGGGGCTGTGAAGTGAATGGAGATTCTGATGTGATGGGGGCCTCTAACTTGAAGCGTGGTGCTGAATAGGAAGTGGGGCTCTGATGTGATGGGGGGACCTCTAATATGATGGGGGGGGGGGCTCTAAAAAATGCTTTAGCTGCCGACTTTTGATATAAAGACACTTACCTGTCCAGGGATCCTGTGATGTTGGCACCCCAAGCCGTCGGCTCGGATTAAGGCGCCGACATTGCAAGTAAGGTAAACCGGCTGTGAAGCCTTCGGGCTTCACAGCCGGTTTCCTTCTGTGCATGCGCGGGTCGCGCTTCGCTTTCTGAATGGTCCTGTCATCTTCTGGGACACATAGAGGCCCCAGAAGGCAGCGGGGGGTAAGGAGGAGGGGCCAGATATGTCGCAGATCGCCGTGCAGCGATCTTACCCGGAGTGGGAGCGAGTACCTGTCAAAAGCAGGTACCCGCTCCCCCCAAAAAAGTGCTAAATGTGGCAGTGGAGGGAGGAGGGCGCTTTAACAAGTCACAGGAAAAAAGATGATACATTAGAAAGAGGAAGTAAGGAACCTTCTTCTACTATATTCTGTTAATTATTAGGAGGGAGATCAAATCTATAGAGCCACATTTATTAAGGATAGGTTCACCTTTAGGAACATGTTACATGTCAAACCCATATTTAGGGTGTAACATGTAACATGCTCCTAATCACTTGCCTTCCACCATCACCAGAGCCCCCCTCCCTGTGACAGTAGATTGGGGTTCCCTCCGCTCCACCCTTGCATCGGCTTTATTCATTCCCAGTGATCTGTGAATAAATAAACTATAAGTCCCTTCTCCCACCACAGCAGATAGGATTGTCATTTCAATAGACTGCAAGTATGTTGACCAGCAAGCTCCTAGTCCATTCACACTTCCTACAGCTCTGCAACTGACAGCCGCTACAGAGGTATGGACACAGAGGTCTAGGCAGTGTCTGCAGGAGCCTGACATTGCACCCACCATCCACTGATCCTGGATGCAATGCTCTGCAAAATATGTGCATTTATTATTTTTTTCATAAAGGTGAAAACTTAGGCTTTAAATTATTTCAGAGAAAGGAATTTGAGAGAAAGGTTGCAGCAGCCAACTTACTAAGAATAGAAAAGAATGTTAGAATGAAAAGTGCCAACTCATCTCACAAATGCTGAGTCACAAAACTATTCTATCACTGTTGTCTGTAGACACGTAGACAAGACCGGACTGACACCCAACTTGGGCGCTTTGGTGGAGAGGGCGTAGCTGGGGTGGAGCCCCCCCGCCTGCACTCAGCAAGACCAATCAGTTAAAATACAGCATGGGCGATGACCAGGGGCAGATCCAGAGTCTAGTCTCGGGAGGGGCACTGCCAGAATGTCTTTTTGGGGGCAATTTATCGGGGAAATGGCTGGTGTTAGCAGCATCATGGTTGATATGGTGTCAGGATGATTGAAGCGCATTATTTCTATTATTACATTGCTATATTATTATTAATATTATACAGGATTTATATAGCGCAGACAGTTTATGCAGCGCTTTACAACATGAGGGCAGACAGTACAATTACAATACAATTCAATACAGGGGGGAATCAGAGAGCCCTGCTCGTTAGAGCTTACAATCTAGGAATATAAAATGAAACTCACCATAATGCAGAATCAGTGGGAGCCCCGAGCGTGTCACTTGCCACATCACCTGTCACCAGATGTGGATTGTCACTTGCCACATCGCCTGTCACCAGATGCAGATTGTCACTTGCCATGTCACCTGTCATCAGATGCAGATTGTCATTTGCCACACGTTGTGGATTGTCACTTGCCACGTCACCTGCCACACGTTGCGGATTGTCACTTGCCACACATTATGGATTGTCACTTGCCACACGTTACAGATTGTCACTTGCCACATCACCTGTCACCAGATGTGGATTGTCACTTGCCGCATCGCCTGTCACCAGATGCAGATTGTCACTTGCCACACGTTGCGGATTGTCACTTGCCACGTCACCTGCCACACGTTGCGGATTGTCACTTGCCACACATTATGGATTGTCACTTGCCACACGTTACAGATTGTCACTTGCCACATCACCTGTCACCAGATGCGGATTGTCACTTGCCGCATCGCCTGTCACCAGATGCAGATTGTCACTTGCCACACGTTGCGGATTGTCACTTGCCACGTCGCCTGCCACACATTACGGATTGTCTCTTGCTACGTCACTTTCCTGCTAAGGTGGTCTCTTGCTGTGTCCCAGCGTCAGGCAGCAGATTACCAGTCAGGCAGCAGAGAGATGATGTCATCTCTCTGCTTCCCGCGGCTGCCCGCACATTGAGGGTGGAACTGCACTGCAGGGATGCAGGGTGGTGAGGGATGATGTCATCTCTCTGCTCCCCCACCCGCCGGCTCCCTAATTGGCCAGCTGTCCGCTCACCCACCAAGCCGCCTAGCTGCTCGCCCGCACTCTCACCTGCCCGCCGAGCCTCCCACCCGCTCACCAACCGAACCGTCTGACAGCCTGACCTGCCCGCGGAGCCGGTGGAGCCGCCCGCTCTCTCAGCCGCGGAGCCGCCCACTCTCTCACCCGAATTCTCAGGGGGCGGTGTGGCAATTGCCCCGTTGCCCCCCCCCCCCCGGATCTTCCTGTAATCAGTGGGGCTCTGCTGTCTTTGTGATGTCTGTCCCCGCACTTTATCAGAGGCAGAATACAGAGGATAGCCATCACCCAGATAGTAGAATTCCATTAATGACACTGGGAGAGCCGATCTGGGACATCTCAATCCTGCACTTCATTCATTTATAAACGAGAACTACAAGTTGTCACTAATATTGATAAATTTGTGTTATGTGTGAATAGTAAACCTATTAAAAATAAATAATAATTATATCCCCTTGTTAACGTTAATTACATTTTATCCACCCCTTTTTTTATCACCTTCTTCCCTTAGCTTTATTTTTGTTTGCTGTATTTTTTCTGCTGCATTCATCTTATTTGTTGTGCAAAAGCTATGCAGTGGAATAACGTCCTTACAGGATGTCTGCAGCTTGCAAGCCGACCTCAATGCTCTGTTTAATTGGGCAACTATGTGGCAGATGAGGTTTAATGTTGAGAAATGTAAAGTTATGCATTTGGGGCTAAGAATATGCATGCATCATACATACTAGGGGGAGTACAACTGGGGGAATCCGTGGTGGAGAAGGATTTGGGGATTTTGGTAGATCATAAGCTTACAGTGATGGTAAAATCTCGTTTTTTTTCCTATAAAAATAACAAACAGGTTATACTTTCCTGCTCTGTGTAATGGATTTGCACAGAGCAGCCCAGATCCTCCTCTTCTCGTGTCCCTCTTCTGTGCTCCTGGCCCCTCTCTCCTGTTGAGTGCCCCCACAGCAAGCAGCTTGCTTTGGGGGTACCCGAGCTGAGTCACTGCTCCCTGTGTCTATTCAGACACAGAGCCCAGACCCGCCCCCCTGATTGGCTAGCTGACTTTGATTGACAGCAGCGGCAGCCAATGGCACTGCTGCTGTGTCTCAGCCAATCAGGAGGGAGAATCTCGGACGGCTGAGTCACTCATGCACATCGCTGGTCAGAGAGGGACCTCAGGTAAGTATTAGGGGGGCTGATGCACACAGAAGGCTTTTTACCTTAATGCATAGAATGCATTAGAATAAAAAAACCTTCTGACTTTACAACCACTTTAATAGCATGCAATGCCAAGCTGCAGTTTCCAAAGGGAGTAAAATCCTTTCTTGTATTAGGAGAGGTATGGACTCCAGAGAGAAAGAGATAATTTTGCCCCTGTACAAATCATTCGTAAGGCCTCATCTGGAATATGCAGTTCAGTTTTGGGCTCCAATTCACAAGAAGGATATCAGAGAACTGGAGAAAGTGCAGAGAAGAGCAACCAAACTGATAAAGAGGCATGGAGGAGCTCAGCTATGAGGAAAGATTAGAAGAACTGAATGTATTCTCTCTTGAGAAGAGGAGATTAAGGGGGGATATATATGATCAACATGTACAAATATATAAGTGGTCCATATAGTGTTGAGTTATTTACTTTAAAAGAAGTATAGCCAAAGCTTGTTTGGCTGGGCTTCTCCTATGGGTCATAGGAGTGCAATTCGTTTACCACTCCTGTGACCCATTTTGACGTCACAGATTTAAGTCTAGGCACCGCGTCCTCCTGACAATGGAAGTCTGGAACCGCCAGGTGCCTGGACTGACACCCGTCTCAGGCTCTCAGCGAGCCGCTGAGAGCCTGAGACGGCCGCTCCCCGCCCCTCCACAACTCAGCGGTCCAGTGAGTCTGGAGGAGCAGAGCAGAGAAATGCGGATTGACAGTCAGCAGCTCTCCTCTTGGGGAGCTGTGAGAAATGAGCCATCTGCGATATTCGATAGCTTGGTACTCAGTGTAGAGGTGACGGGGCACAGATGCTGCATCCACCTAGGTAAGTATGATGGAAGAAAAACCCCAAACCCATGCTTCTCTTTTTAAGGTCATCACAGAGGACAAGTGGGCACTCTTTACCTCTGGAGGAAAAGAGATTTCATTTTCAAATACAGAAAGGTTTCTTCACAGTAAGAGCTGTGAAAATGTGAAATAGACTCCAGAGGTGGTTCTGGTCAGCTCAGTAGCTTACTTTAAGAAAAGCCTGGATTCTTTCCTAAATGTTCATAACATAACTGGGTACTAACATTTATAGGTAAAGTTGATCCAGGGAATATTCAATTGCCTCTCAGAGGATCAAGAAGGATTTTTTGGGGATGAGTTATATCCCTAAAAAATTCCCAGATTAAACAATGTATTTTTGTTATCCTTACAGTGGGTAAAATAATTATTTGATCCCCTGCAGATTCTGTAAGTTTGCCCACTTACAAAGAAATGATGTGTTTAGAATTTTTATCATAGGTGTATTTTAAATGATAGAGACAGAATATCAACCAAAAATCCAGAAGAAACACATAATAGAAATGGTATAAATTGAGTTGCAGTTCAGTGAGCAAAATAAGTATTTGATCCCCCAAGCAAAACATGACTTAGTACTTGGTGAAGAAACCCTTGTTGGCAATCACAGAGGTCAGACGTTTCTTGTAGTTGGTGACCAGGTTTGCACACATCTCAGGAGGGATTTTGGTCCACTCTTCTTTACAGATCTTCTCTAAATCCTTAAAGTGGTGTTCCGGCTGAAATGATACTTTTTAAATAAAAATACCCCTATAATACACAAGCTTAATGTATTCTAGTAAAGGTAGTCTGTAAACTAAGGTCTGTTTTGTTAGTTTATAGCAGTAGTTTGTTATTTTATAAACTTACAGCAGGCCGTGGCCATCTTAAGTGTGGGCATCTGAAGCCAGACTGTATCTCTTCCTGGATCTCATCCTTGCAGATCTCGCACATGCTCAGTGCAGCACAAGCAGTGTAATAGGTTTCAGGTCAGGTTTCCATAGCAACGGCAGTTTCAGAGGAAGTTGCCGCCCCTTCCCAGAAGGCATTGCAAACAGGAAATGATACGATGGGCCGCGGCCAGGGAGGAGGAAGTGAAAAATGAATACAGCAGATATACAGGAGGTGCTGAGGAAAAAAAATAAAAAATATCCAATTTGTTTACAGTGCACAGTTTAGTGAGGGATGCTGAAGAGTTGTAAAAGTGGGTAGAACTCCACTTTAAGGTTTTTTGGCTGTCACTTGGCAACTGAAAGTTTCAGCTCCCTCCATACATTTTCTATAGGATTAAGGTCTGGAGACTGGCCACTCCATGACCTCTAGGTGTCTGTTACCCAAAAAAATAAAAAACAATCCGTTCCTTTAAGGCATGAATGACAGCACAGTGCTTGTGCTGTGAAATTCTTCGCTTCCTAACTGGTGATAAACCTCATTGATCCTGCCAGTTCCTGTGTCCCCCTGCCTCTGCTGACCATGATAATCATGGCTGCTTAGCCCTGATTACCATGGTCAGGTTACATGACTCGTCATCCGAAGCTCTCGTCTCTCCTCTGACAGTCTCTCAACACCCCTTCCTGTTAGCATGAGATTGCTTTCCTCCCCGCCTCTATTCAGCTGCATAATACATCACATATCAATGTATGCCATACAGATATGCAGCCATTAAAAATAGTGTAAGTGTTTGTTAGAAATTAAAAAGTGAATTACCGTTTCTGACACCGCAGCTCTGCGGTCACACGATCCCTCTCTGCTGGCCGGCCTCGATCTATGGAGAGAAGCAGGAGGAGCCGAGATTCCCCTGTGATGTCAGCCAACCAACACAGGGGAAGCTCTGCCCCTCCTGCTTCTCTCCAATAAATAGAGGCCAGTCAGCACAGGGGATCACGTGACCGCACAGCTGCGGTACCAGAAACAGTATTTCACCTTTTCATTTCTAACAAACACTTACACTATTGTTAATGGCTGCATATCTGCATGGCATACATGTAAAGTCACATAGTGACAAACACTTTAATGTGCTTCTTCTTGAGCCACTCCTTTGTTGCCTTGGTCGTATGTTTTAAGTCATTGGTCATGCTGGAAGACCCATCCTCAACCCATCTTCAGTGTTCTGGCTGAGGGAAGAAGGTCCTCATCTAAGATTTTACAATACATGGCCCCGTCCATTGGCCCCTTAGCGTGGCAAAATCGGCCTGAACCTTTAGCAGAGAAACAGCCCCAAAGCATAATGTTTCCACCTCCATGCTTGACTGTAGGGATGGTGTTCTTAGGGTCATATTCAGCATTTTTCTTCCTCCAAACACGGCGGGTTGAGTTAATGCCAAAGAGCTAAATTTTGGTCTCATCTGACCACAGAACTTTCTCCCAATCCTTCTCTGAATCATTTAGATGTTCATTGGCAAACTTCAGATGGGCCTGTACATGTGTCTTCTTGAGGAGGGGGACCTTGCGAGCGTTGCAGGATTTCAATCCATGGCGGCATATTGTGTTACCAATGGTTTGTTTGGTATGTAGAAGTAATAGGGCGTACACACGGTCGGACATTGATCGGACATTCCGACAACAAAATCCTAGGATTTTTTCCGACGGATGTTGGCTCAAACTTGTCTTGCATACACACGGTCACACAAAGTTGTCGGAAAATCCGATCATTCTGAACGCGGTGACGTAAAACACGTACGTCGGGACTATAAACGGGGAAGTGGCCAATAGCTTTCATCTCTTTATTAATTCTGGGCATGCGTGGCACTTTGTCCATCGGATTTGTGTACACACGATCGGAATTTCCGACAACGGATTTTGTTGTCGGAAAATTTTATCTCCTGCTCTCCAACTTTGTGTGTCGGAAAATCCGATGGAAAATGTCCGATGGAGCCTACACATGGTCGGAATTTCTGACAACACGCTCCGATCGGACATTTTCGGAAAATCCGACCGTGTGTACGGGGCATAAGAGTGCAGCGCTGGATATAAACCAATAATACAAAAGTGTATGATTACAATGTGTACAATAAATTATATATCATCAATGATCATAAAAAAGTACAAAAAAACATCAAATAGAAAAAATATCAAATAGAAAAAAGTCCATATGTGATTGCTGCATTAGTAGAAAATACGTGCATTCGAAACACAAAAATGTGACAAAAATTCATAAGTGAAAAAAATATTCAAACGAAAAACTTCCAGTGCAAGACCCTGGGTCTTTTTTTACCACCGCTTGTGCTGCCCGCCACCAATCAGTAAACAATGGAGGCTTACCAGAAAGCCTGCGACCGCCCTTATTCAGGGGGGCCAAAACAGGCTTATTAGAAACAGGAACACTGCTAAGGATCTCCCGGATTTTCCTCACAGGTGACCGACCGGCGTCAGCTGAAGAGCACCTTCCACGGCACGCTCGCAGAAGAACCCATGGATAAAAAACAAGGTTGAATTAGATGCATTCTGTATGTGGTGAAAATCGCCAGTCCTGGAGTCTCATAAACGTCCTATTTGGCGTCCTGTTTTCCCTTTGCAGCCTGGGGCACTGGTGTGATCTTACAGGAATCCAGAGGAGGCTGGGAACCAGGAAGCAGGAAACGAAAAGCAGTTGGTGGTGACTTCACAGGAACAGGAAATGTGATTATTCACAGTGGCACTTATGAATTTTTGTCACATTTTTGTGTTTCGAATGCACGTATTTCCTTGTAATGCAGCATTCACATATGGACTTTTTTCTATCTGCCCCGAGATACATCACCAATCTTGTCTCCAAATATCACCCAAATCGTCCTCTCCGCTCTTCTCAAGACCTCCTGCTCTCAAGCTCTCTCATCTCCTCCTCCCATGCTCGTCTCCAGGATTTCTCCAGAGCCTCTCCCATCCTCTGGAACTCACTACCTCAACCTATCCGGCTATCTACTACTCTTGCTACCTTCAGGCGATCCTTGAAAACTAATCTCTTCAGGAAAGCCTATCACGTCCCCAACTAATCTCCTACCACTTCCAACAACTGATTCCCCACAGTTACAACCTTTTGCAGCCCGGGGCACTGGTGTGATCTTACAGGAATCCAATGGAGGCTGGGAACCAGGAAGCAGGAAACAAAAAGCAGTTGGTGGTGACTTCACAGGAACAGGAAATGTGATTATTCACAGTGGCACTTATGAATTTTTGTCACATTTTTGTGTTTCAAATACACATATTTTCTACTAATGCAGCAATCACATATGGACTTTTTTCTATTTGATATTTTTTCTATTTGATGTTTTTTTGCACTTTTTTATGATCATTGATGATATATAATTCATTGTACACATTGTAATCATACACATTTGTATTATTTGTTTATATCCAGCGCTGCACTCTTACTTCTACATATATCTCTTGTGCCCTATATCAGGGTTATTATTATTATTATTATTATACAGGATTTATATAGCGCCAACAGTTTACACAGCGCTTTACAATATAAAAGGGAAACAATACAGTTATAATACAAGAGGATTAACCCTTTCATGACTAAGCCTATTTTTGAAATTTGGTGTTTACAAGTTAAAATCCGTATTTTTTGCTAGAAAATTACTTAGAGTTCCCAAACATTATATATATATGTTTTAGCAGAGAATCTAGAGAATAAAATGGCGATTGTTCCAATATTTTTTATCACACGGTATTTGTGCAGCGGTGTTTTAAACGCAATTTTTTGGAAAAGGGACACTTTCATGAATTTTAAAAAATCCAAACAGTAAAGTTACCCCAATTTTTTTGTATAATGTGAAAGATGATGTTACGCCGAGTAAATAGATACCAAACATGTCACCCTTTATAATTGCACGCACTCGTGGAATGGCGACAAACTACGGTACCTATGAATTTCCATAGACGACGCTTTAAAAATTTTTTACGGTTACCAGGTTTGAGTTACAGAGGAGGTCTAGGGCTAGAATTATTGCTCTCGCTCTGACGATCGCGGCGATACCTCACATGTGTGGTTTGAACACCGTTTACATATGCGGACGCGACTTCCGTATGCGTTTTCTTCGCTGCGTGAGCTCGCGGGGACAGGGGCACTTTAAAAAAAATTTTTTTTTTTTATTTATTTTTTTACTTTATAAATTGTGTTTTAAAAATTTTTTTTTTTTTTTTTTTACTTTTATTGCTGTCACAAGGAATGTAAACATCCCTTGTGACAGTAATAGGTGGTGACAGGTACTCTTTATGGAGGGATGGGGGGTCTAAAAGACCCCCCATCCCTCCTTTACACTTCAAAGTATTCAGATCGCCGAAAACGGCGATTCTGAATACTGTGTACTTTTTTAAATTCGGCGCCATTGGCAGCCGAGTAAACGGGAAGTGACGTCATGACGTCGCTTCCGCGTTTACAACGAGAAGGCTGGAACGAAGCCGCTCACAGCTTCGTTCCAGCCCGCCCCCAGCCGCTGAAGGTACCCGATTGGACTCCGGGCTTCCCGATCGCACGGGAGGCCCGGTAACAGCGGCGGGAGGTGGCGGGAGGGGGGGGATGTCCCCTCCCGCTCCTCCAGTATAACAACCAAGCGGCTTTTAGCCGCATCGGTTGTTATACTCGGGTAGCCGATCGCCCGCTGTAAACAACGGTACCGGGATGATGCCTGCAGCTGCAGGCATCATCCCGGTATAACCCCGGAAAGCCGAGTACGCATATCTGCGTACGGTCGGCGGGAAGGGGTTAAGAGGGCCCTGCTCAGAAGAGCTTACAATCTAATAGGGTGGGGCAGGTGGTACAAAAGGTTGTAACTGTGGGGAATGAGTTGTTGGAAGTGGTAGGAGATTAGTTGGGGACGTGATAGGCTTTCCTGAAGAGATTAGTTTTCAAGGATCGCCTGAAGGTAGCAAGAGTAGTAGATAGCCGGATAGGTTGAGGTAGTGAGTTCCAGAGGATGTGAGGCTCTGGAGAAATCCTGGAGACGAGCATGGGAGGAGGAGATGAGAGAGCTTGAGAGCAGGAGGTCTTGAGAAGAGCGGAGAGGATGATTTGGGTGATATTTGGAGACAAGATTGGTGATGTAGCTCGGGGCAGAGTTGTGAATGGCTTTGTATGTTGAGGTTAGTATTTTGAATTTAATTCGCTGGGTGATTGGGAGCCAGTGTAGGGATTGGTGGAGAGGGTTGGGAGACACTGAGCGATTGGTAAGGTGGATAAGTCTGGCAGCAGCATTCATGATAGACTGAAGAGGGTAGGGGCCTATGGAGAGGTAGGCCAATGAGAAGGGAGTTGCAATAGTCAAGGCGAGAGATAACAAGGGAGTGATTTGGGAGCTTGGTGGTTTAATTTGTTAAAAAGGGGCAAATTTTAGAGATGTTACAGAGGTGAATTCTACAAACTTTTGACAACAATTGGATTTGAGGCTGAAATGACAAGTCAGAGTCTAGGATTACACCTAGTACCCTGGCGTGAGGGGAGGGACTGATGGTTGCATTGTTGATTTTGATGGAAAAGTCATGGAGGGGGCACGGGGGGGAATATTAATAGCTTAGTTTTAGAGAGATTTAGTTTAAGGAAGTGGTGCGACATCCATGCTGATATGTCAGTTAGTAAGTTAGTAATGCGAGAGGAGAATGAAGGAGTGAGGTGAGGAGTAGACAGATAGATTTGGGTGTCATCAGCGTATAAGTGGTATTGGAAGCCGTGGGCGGTTATCAAGTGACCAAGGGAGGAGGTGTAGATAGAGAAGAGAAGGGGTCCAAGAACCGAGCCTTGGGGGACCCCCACAGAAAGGGGCAATGGAGAGGAGGAGACAGAGTTGTAGGTGACACTGAAGGAGCGCTGTGATAGATAGGCAGAGAACCAGGATAGAGCAGAATCTTGGAGGCCAAGGGAATGTAGTTTATTGAGAAGGAGCGAGTGGTCAACAGTATCAAAGGCAGCAGAGAGGTCAAGTAGTAGAAGTATGGAGTACTGGCTGTTAGTTTTAGCAGTTAGTAAATCGTTAGTGAGTTTTAGTAAGGCAGTTTCCATGGAGTGCTGCGAGTGAAAGCCTGACTGTAAGGGGTCAAGAAGGTTATTTTCACTGAGGTAGGAGCTAAGACGGTTGTAGACTAATCGTTCTAGAAGCTTAGAGGTGAATGGGAGCAATGAGATGGGTCTTAAGTTGTTCAGGTTGGTAGGGTCCAGTGAGGGCTTTTTAATTATGGGAGTGATCAGCGCATGTTTTAGAGGGGAGGGGAAGGTGCCACTAGAGAGGGAGAGATTGAAGATGTGAGTGAGGGAGCATAGGATAGAAGAAGAGGGTGACCGTAGTAGTTGTGAGGGAACAGGATCCAGGGGACAATTGGTTAGGTGGGCATCTGAGAAAAGTTTTGTAACCTCTTCAGTAGTAGCCAATTCAAAAGAGGAGAGTGTTGAATGTGCTGCTAGGCAAGGTATGTTGGGTGGGGAAGACGTACGCACAGTGGAGGTGTCCTCACGAATTGCATCGATCTTGTCTTTGAAGTGATTGGCAATCTCTTGGGCAGTGAGTGAGTTACTGGGTAGAGGGGGTGGGGGACGAAGCAGAGAGTTAAAGGTTAAGAAGAGCCGATGGGAACTGGATGACAAGGAATTAATAAGAGAGACAAAGTAGGCTTGTTTGGCAGCATGGAGGCAGGAATTATATTTTAGAAGGGCAGATTTATATAACGTGAAGTTTTCCAGGCATTTGGTTTTACGCCACAGTTGTTCAAAAGCACGGCAATGTCTCTTGAGATTTCTAGTGTTGTCAGTTTGCCAGGGTTGTAACGGTCGGGGCCCGATTCTGCGTGTGGTTAGAGGAGTTAAAGTGGTGTTCCGACCGAAATGATACTTTTTAAATAAAAATACTCCTATAATACACAAGCTTAATGTATTCTAGTAAAGTTAGTGTGTAAACTAAGGTCTGTTTTGTTAGTTTATAGCAGTAGTTTGTTATTTTATAAACTTACAGCAGGCCGTGGCCATCTTAAGTGTGGGCATCTGATGCCAGACTATATTTCTTCCTGGATCTCATCCTTGCAGATCTCGCACATGCTCAGTGCAGCACAAGCAGTGTAATAGGTTTAAGGTCAGGTTTCCATAGCAACGGCAGTTTCAGAGGAAGTTGCCGCCCCACATGCTCAGTGCAGCACAAGCAGTGTAATAGGTTTCAGGTCAGGTTTCCATAGTAATGGCAGTTTCAGAGGAAGTTGCCGCCCCTTCCCAGAAGGCATTGCAAACAGGAAATGATGCGATGGGCCACGGCCAGGGAGGAGGAAGTGAAAAATGAATACAGCAGATATACAGTAGGTGCTGAGAAAAAAAAAAAAAAAATATCCAATTTGTTTACAGTGCACAGTTTAGTGAGGGATGCTGAAGAGTTGTAAAAGTGGGTGGAACTCCACTTTAACTGTTTTAGACAGAGGTGGCCAGGTCAGGACAGGACAGGGGAGAGATTATGTCATATAGGTGGTCAGTAGCAGAATAGAGAAGAGAAGGGTTAAAATGGCGAAGGGTTATAGTGCTTAGCTGCAGGATATCCTTCAAGGTTTTTACTTTTTTGATAATTTTTCTTTTCACAACTACCACACATCTAGCGCAATTTTTTTTCTTTTTGTTTAATGGTTTGTTTGGTGACTGTGGTCCCAACTGCCTTGAAATCATTCACAAGCTCCTCCCGTGTAGTTCTGGGCTGATCCCTCACTTTTCTCATGGTCACCCTTACCCCATGAGGCGAAATCTTGCATGGAGCGCCAGCCCGAGGGCAATTGATGGTTATTTTGTATTTCTTCCATTTGCAAATAATCGCTCCAACAATTGTCTCCGACTCTCCAAGTTTGTTGCTGATGGTCTTGTAGCCCATTCCAGCCTTGTGCAGGTCTACAATCTTGTCCCTGACATCCTTTGACAGCTCTTTTGTCTTGCCCATGATGGTGAGGTTTGAATGGAAGAGATTCTGTGGATAGGTGTCTTTTATACCCAAAACAAGTTGTCAGTGGGAGCTCCTTCTTAAATTGACAGGACTAATCTGTGTACCGCATAAGCAAAGCAAATACTGTAGCCAGTCTGTGGGAGCCACAATTATTGTTGGATGGCAAGTGATCAAATACTTATTTTCCCCACTGTATGTTAATGAACGTTTGGCCTTGTTTCCCTGTGCTTATTATGACTCAATTGCAATAATTTAATCCACGTTGCAGTACTTCCCTTATCCTATTCCGTCACCCATGGACCAAAACATGGTAACTGTAGGGCTGTTGTTTCTGCAGAGGCTCAACATATATACACACAGACATGCAAGCTTCATCCATCTTGGCTTCCCGGGGGGGGGGGGGGAGGGAAAGGTGCATTTATGCATCTTCACCTTGGCTGGCATGGGACCTTGTCACGTCAATGCATGCAGAGATATTGACAAAGTCCCAGACTTGAAAGCTTGTTTGTCCTATCAAGGCTCTTATTGTTCTTGTTCTCAATGAAGAGATCTGGAGATTTTTGCAATAACTGTAAAAATGTAGCCTGCAGATCATTTACCTCAACATGGTCTACAGAGATAAGGGAACTAATTCTACCTGGTCATTATGAGTATCTGCAGGCACCTGGTGTCTCACACTAAGGTGATTATTCAATTTTTAGTTTATGGGGACCTTGGGTGGGTTCCCTCCTGCCTCCCTGCCTTGCATGCTTTCCCATCTTCCTCGCACTAGTCTATGTTTGTCTGTTTGATAAAACAGCTTTTGATACATTTTCATGCTGCATGTTTTTTTTTTTTTTAGGCACAAAACCCTCCCAAAAATGTTCATGAATTTTTCATGCGCTTCTATTGAAATGTATGAGGTTTGTGCTGCACCAAAAGAAACACCTGCACCTTTTCATAAATTGCACAGCACCATGTTGCACTGATAAGAATAGGTACCATAGCAAATAATGTGATTTCCTTTGTTATGCGTTGCAGCACGATAGCAGACACAGAAGAAATCACACTAGTGTGAAAGGGGGCCTTAGACAATTATGGGCTTTCAAACTTGGGTTAACCATTTGGGGAAGACCCTTTTCCGTTCCACCATGACTGTGCCCCTGTGTACAATGCCAGCTCCATAAAGAGATGGTTTGATGAATTTGGTGTGAAGGAACCCGAGTGGTCCATTTCTGTGGTCAGGTACCGATGTTGGATGAGAAGACCTGGCTTACAATCAGCGTTCCAATTCATCCCAATCATGTTCAGTAGGTTTGAGATCAGGGCTGACCTCAACCCTACTGAACATAATTGGGATGAATTGGAACGTTGATTGTGAGACAGGTCTTCTTATCCAACATCAGTACCTTACCTCACAAATGGACACAAATTCCCACAGACCTCATGGAAAGCCTTCCTAGGAGAGTGGAGGCTGTTATAGTCACAAAGGGGTCCCAACTCCATATTGATGGCCATAAACTTGGAATGGGAAGCCTATCAAGCTCATATAGGTGTGATGGTCAGAGGTCCACAAAAATATGGCCATATAGTGTAGAAATTATTTGAAAGCCTTCTCCAACATTTTCTTGTTAAAAATACATCTGCTTTAGAGGTCAAAATATCTTTATTGTTTTACATATTGTAAAAATACATCTACTTTAAAGTGAACCTGTGCTTTGTCCATTCAGGGCAAAGTAACAGGTTCACTTTAATGCCAGCCTCAACAGCAGAACCTAAATACAGTATATCCTTCCTATCGTAAGATTGAGAGCTAGCCTTGTGTACACTCCAGATCTCAACTTGGAGTTCACACAGGGTGACAGTGCTATCAAATAAAGGTTTGGGTCCCATGTTCCTTCATATTGGCAAGTATTGGGTTCTTTTTTTGTCCACCTGACACCCACAGCTGTCAGAGTTGGATTTAGGCACTGTTCTGATGAGTGTTATTCACTCGCTCCATTTATTTTTGGAGAGAAGAATGTTGGGTGGAGTGGTGCTGACTGATTCGGCCATGGCCTGAATTTCGGCTGGTTCACCAGTAGCTGTCCGAAATTCGCTCCATGTATGGCCATCTTTAGTGCCAAAAATAGAAAAAAAAAACCATCATTAATTTGGTCCATTTTGTCTTCTGCACAGTGCAAGAGACAGGTCCTCTTTAAAATTGGTCATTGGGACTTTCTGATACTTGATGTTGATGTAATTCTTTATGTTGTCAGAAATGCCTGGAGTTGTTTTTCTGGTTTTCCTCTATAACTTGGCCTTTCAACTCAAAAAGTTTTGTAAAAGCTTTGTACTGTGCCCAGAGGGTAAATAAGCAGAGATGATTCCTGACCTACTACCAAAGGGCTAATGCTGGACACACAATTTTTCCTTAAAAGTATATCACGAAATAAAAAAACAAAATTGCACACACTTAATTTTGTAATTCCTTATGAATTACACAAAGGAACTAAAAGGGGAAGGCTAGTACCCCTGTCAGATTTTTCTTTTTCTTTGTGTCCCTGTTGCAGATTTCCACTCATTTCCTCTCTGGGGAAAATGTTGTCACCAACACAGGAAGTGAAGAGTGATCTCCCTAACAGAACTTTGGATAGCATTAAAAATAGGGGGTTCAAATCTTTCCCTTCTCTTTCCAAAACTAAGAAAATGTCTTGACTTATGAACTTTTTTATACCCCTGCATTAACCTGCTTTGCTATAACATGGGGCGTTACCTCAATGAGTTTGAAGGCCAGAAAATGACCATTCTGCATCCTGCGGTCAGTGGGGGAAATGCCCCGTACATTGGTAAAGATTGGTCAGAATACCCCACTTACAGTGTTCCTCTAAAAGGCCACTCTTACACACGGCAAAACAGATAATCGGTGCCAGGAAGCTGGCTCTGCCAAGTGGCATTGGACCTGGAACTAGTCAGGTTCCATCAAATGGAAGCTTAATCAGCCACATCTCAAGGAACCCCTGAGAACTTCAGAAGCAACCGTAGAGTTCCACGGAACCCCCTGGTTGAGAATGGCTGCCTTATGCCCTGTACACACGGTCAGAAAATGTGTGATAGGACCTTGTTGTCGGAAATTCCGACCATGTGTGGGCTCCATCACACATTTTCCATCGGATTTTTCGACACACAAAGTTTGAGAGCAGGCTATAAAATTTTCCCAAAACAAAATCCGTTGTCGGAAATTCCGATCGTGTGTGCACAAATCCGACGGACAGAGTGCCATGCATGCTCAGAATAAATAAAGAGATGAAAGCTATTGGCTACTGCCCCGTTTATAGTCCCGACGTACGTGTTTTACGTCACCGCGTTCAGAATGATCGGATTTTCCGACAACTTTGTGTGACCGTGTGTATGCAAGACAAGTTTGAGCCAACATCTGTCTGAAAAAATCCTAGGATTTTGTTGTCGGAATGTCCGATCAATGTCCGACCGTGTGTACGGGGCATAAGAGTGAATAGAAATAAGGAAAATATTGCACAATTAAATGATGGAATTGGAACGTGCATGGGCACAGATCCCATAAAACTAATATTACACAAAGGTGCCCTTGAATTTTTCCATGATTTTTGCCCACTGTGTTCACTTAGAATCTATCAGCATCAAAAAACTATTTTTAACTACATTTTCATGAACTAAAGTGAATAGGAAGTGATGACAGCTGATAAGCATCTACAGTCTAATTGACCATACTTTGGAGCTTGGTGTGACGATGCCGGTGACCAGCGTACATTCCTGATTAGACTTCTCTTTTTCACTAATCATGGGTAATAGTAAATACAAATTACTCATCTTTTCATCAGTATCTTATTCTCTGAAACGTGAGCGTGTTCCGAGAAGCTGCAAGGCTACTTTGCCCTGTCAACCTACTGATAGAAGGTCCAGGAGGCGTGACATTAGTATGTGACGAGATTCTGAGCTTTGTGGTTTAGAGATAGCAACATGGGCTGCAGATACATCCCACTACATAGCTACATAATCTGCCTAAAGCACATGACTCATTGTTAAAACTAGTATTATACCCTCAGGAAGCACAACCTTCACCTAGATCTAACGAGTCTAGTTTTTTTTTCCCTCAGTCTTCATAAAAGAAACATCTCAGGGATCGTCCGTTCTTTTTCACTCATCCTCATTTTGACGCTCAGCTGGGTTCAGAGAAGACGTGACTTTGTATGGGTCCACTAATAGGGAAAGCGGACTCTGCTCTTGGTTTGAACCCAGTTTCGACCTGGAAACTATGGAATACGTGACATGGCGGTGACTCAGTTGGACCTGGAGTTTTGCTATTATGGAGGAAAGTTGAGAGGGTTCAAGTGCAAGTTCTCAAGGCACCCACATTGGTTTTTCAGTGAGACTTTTTTTTCCATTGCTGCCCAAGTGCTTGTCCCCTTCCTGTTGTCCGGGTATGGCATGGTGGTAGCTGGACTTCTGATGGACAAATTCCAAGTGAGTAAAAAACAAAGATAGACATAGCTATTGAATTACTGTATACATTGTAGAGATGCACAGATATCAGTTTTTTTAAGACCGAATACGAGAACCGATACACTTTCTAAAGTACTGTACGCACCAATACCAATTACCGATACCTATTTTTAGTGTCATGTGACAGTTTTTTAGACAAATAAACATTTTTTACCATTTCTTTATAATTCTGAAGAACTGTAAGACCGGCATCACATATGTGCGGTCGGTTTTGACAGCGGGATTTCAGCCCCCTCCAATGCAACTTTGTTCAGCGGTTCAGGTGCGATTCAGGTGCGAATTGTGTGACTAGGAAATCGCACCTGAACCAAAGGTATTGGTTTTCATATTGGAGCATTTGCAGGAGTACAAGTACTCCTGCAAATGCTTAAAATCGGCACTGATACCAATATCGATGCAACACTAAGGCCACGTACACACGAGCGGACTTTTCGGCAACAAAAGTCAGACGGCCATTCCGGCAGACTTTCGTCAGACTTTTGAGGGACTTCCGACGGACTTTTGAACGAACGGAGTTGCCTACACACGATCACACCAAAGTCCGACGGATTCGTACGTGATGACGTACGACCGGATTAAAATAAGGAAGTTGATAGCCAGTAGCCAATAGCTGCCCTAGCGTCGGTTTTCGTCTGTCGGACTAGCATACAGACGAGCGGATTTTTCGACTGGACTCGAGTCCATCGGAAAGATTTAAAGCATGTTTCAAATCTAAAGTCCATCAGATTTTCAACTGGAAAAGTCCGCTGAAGGTCCGATGAAGCCCACACGCGGTCGGATTGTCCGCCGGACTCGGTCCGTCGGACCAGTCCGGTCGAAAAGTCCGCTCGTGTGTACGCTGCATAATACATTGCATTCATAGTTTTAAGGTGTCAGCATGATACAGGAATCACTTGCAAAAATTGGGTAATGGGAGTGGACATGAATGGGTCATTTTGCCAAATATGATCATTGATCATTGAAGGTACTATAAAGACTTAAAATTGGAAAAATTATTGAAAATTATTTTCCAAAACCTTTTCCTGTTAACAATTTTGATCACATTCAAAAAATTGCGTTTGAAAGATCGCTGAGCAAATACAGCGTGACATAAAATATTGCAATAACCGCCATTTTATTCTCTAGGGTCTCTGCTAAAAAATCTATACATATATATAATGTTTGGGGGTGCTAAGCAATTTTCTAGCAAAGAATACAGATTTTTTCTTGTAAAAAAAGGGTCAGAAAAAGGTTTAGTCTTTAAGTGGTTAAACTGACCTCATTTAGAGACCGAAGTTCATCGCTTTGATCTAAAACTGATGCCACGTATACACGAGCGGACTTTCCGGCAGACTTAGTCCGGCGGACCGGACTCCGTCAGACAATTCAATAGTGTGTGGGCTCCAGCTAACTTTTTTTCCCAAAAGTCTGACGGACCTAGAAATGAAATATGTTTCAAATCTTTCCAACGGACTCGAGTCTGGTCGAAAAGTCCGCTCGTCTGTATGCTAGTGCGACGGACAAAAACCGACGCTAGGGCAGCTATTGGCTACTGGCTATCAACTTCCTTATTTTAGTCCAGTCGTACGTCATCACGTACGAATCCGTTGGACTTTGGTGTGATCGTGTGTAGGCAAGTCCGTTCGTTCGAAAGTCCATCGGAAGTCCGTCGGAAAGACCGTCGGACCAGTCCGGTCGAAAAGTCCACCCGTGTGTATGCGGCATAAGTGTTACAATGTTTCTCTTTATCTCTGCCTACCGTTCAGGTCTGTCTGGCAGTTTTTCAGGCAAGCCTGAACAGACGCTCCATGTACCTCTATGGAGCGACGGAGGTCAGCGGTGACATGTCCGCTGATGTCTGATCTGATCCGCTAAATCCATCCGTCGATCGGATCGGATGAAAACAGACAGGCGGATCCATTTTCATCTGATCCCCCATAGAGGAGAGCGGAGCTCTGACAGGTCCGTCTCTACACAGTGAGCAGGCTCCCTGTTTTTTTTCTTTTTTTGACAGCTGTCAGCTGTTAGCAGAGAACTCTCTGCACTGAATCAGAAAAATGCTGTATTAAGATTGCGAGGGGGGTAGAATCACAATCTTGATTCTTTAATGATTAATCGTGCAGCTCTATATTAACATGTTAAAAATGATATGAGATATCAGTGACTGAGTTAACCTTAACCTCTTTAGTCCTATGCTACCCCCTGATTCCAAGACAGTCTTTCTCATCCTTTTTACCCCCAGAGGAACCCTTAAAATAATTATTAAGTCTCAGGGAACCCCTGCTATATTTAAGTCATTTTGGGTCAGTGGGAAAAATGCCTTATGCCCCGTACACACGGTCGGATATTCCGACGGAAAATGTGTGATAGGACCTTGTTGTCGGAAATTCCGACCGTGTGTAGGCTCCATCACACATTTTCCATCGGATTTTCCGACACACAAAGTTTGAGAGCAGGCTATAAAATTTTCCGACAACAAAATCCATTGTCGGAATTTCCGATTGTCTGTACACAAATCCGACGCACAAAGTGCCACGCATGCTCAGAATAAATAAAGAGATGAAAGCTATTGGCTACTGTCCCGTTTAGAGTCCCGACATATGTGTTTTACGCTACCGCGTTCAGAACGATCGGATTTTCCGTCAACTTTGTGTGACCGTGTGTATGCAAGACAAGTTCGAGCCAACATCCGTCAGAAAAAATCCTAGGATTTTGTTGTCGGAATGTCCGATCAATGTCCGACCGTGTGTACGGGGCATTATAGTGTTGGTCAGAATACCACCTTTACAGACAGCTAAGAAGATAAATAATGTTATGCTGCTGGCTCTGCCAAGTGGTAATGGACCCAGAACTATCCAGGCACCATCGAGAGGGAAGCCAATCAGCAACAACTCAAGGAACTCCTAGCAACCTCTTGAGGAACCATAGAGTTCCATGAATGCCTGGTTGAGAATGGCTGCTCATAGCTAAACCCATAAATCTTGTTTAGTTTGTACCATTCTTCTCCTTGCCATGTGTTGGGTACTGTTTCACTGATATCATTTACTTAACTAACATATTTCTAATTTCTCCCTGGGACCTCAAAGTACTTATCAAACTGGTGGTGGGGCAGTCATCTTGGCACACTCAATGCAATATTATACTAGGGCCAATTTTTTTTAGACAGGGTTCAGTTAAAGTGATTGCAAAGCTTTGTTTTTTTTTTAATGACAAACATGTTATACTTACCTCCTCTGTGAAAGGATTTTGCACAGAGTGGCCCTAATCCTCCTTTTCTGGGGTCCCCCGGCGGCACTCTTTGCTCCTCCTTTTCTCGAGTGCCCCTACGGAGAACCGCTTTCCATGGGGGCACTCGTGCGCACTCCCGAGTCCTGCTGCTGCGTCCATTGACACAGACAGCAGGACTCGCCCCCCCATGTCACTGGGTTTGATTGACAGCAGCGGGACCTGAGACAGCGGCTGGAGCTGCTGTGCTCGTCCCCGTCGCCAGAACAATCGGGCTTAGGTAAGAAAAAAGGGGGGGGGGGGGGGTTCTGCAGCACAAAAGGTCTTTCACCTTAATGCATAGAATGTATTAAGTTGAAAAACCGTGATGGTTTACAACCCTGTTTAAACTACCAGCATTTTTGGAGTGTGGGAGGAAACTGGAGTACCCAGGTGAAACCCACACAAGCTCCATGCAGATAGTGACTGGGAAACCACAGTGCTGCAAGGCAGAAGTTTTAACCACTAAGCCATTATGCTGTCCACCAAGTGCCAAAACCACCTGTTTGTTGCACCCAAATAAAACATCACTGAGAAGCCAGCACAAAACCAATGCGTCAAGTTAATTTACACTTTACTTACAGTCTTTTCGCCATCATAAAAATCTAAAGCTTGCAATCAGAAAGCGGATATTGTTCCATTTGTGACCTCCCTGAAGGCACCTTTTGTAGGTGACGAGTACTTTTAAACATTTGAGGTATTTATCACATGCAAAACCTAAAAGCAAACCTCTCCCCACTCACAAACAAAGTGCAGTCCTTTCACGGAATGTTTGGTGTGATAAAATAGTGCCAAGATGGGAGGAAAGTCATGGTGGTGGATTTGGTGATATTGACAACACACCATCGTTGTTAGATCAGCCTTTGTATGTTGGACTATACATACTTTGTATGTTTGTACGTTGGACTATAGGTAAATTCAACGACAGCCACCAGATCTGTTGTCCTTGAAACAACTGCAAGAGCACCATTTGCCAATAATGTTTATTATGATTGGTTCACGATGGTATGGTTACCTTTAGGTATGAACTTGGGTTGAATTGAAGAGTGGCTGAAGAGATTTTGGACCTAGTGTTGATCTGTTTTGTATATTGCTGAGGTTGAGAATTATTGTACAGTTCATGAGCCAGTCCTCCTATCTGGAACCCTTAGGCTCTTTTACAGTAGGTGCATAACAAGCTTCCTAATCACTTGGGCAAGATCCTTATCTGAAGAAACAGTACCCTCTTTTAGCTTATATGAAATGTATGGAGTCAGGGAATGCTATTTACTGGTACAGTTCTACCTTGGCCAACCTTTCTAGCTGTACAGCCAGTACACCTGTACCAGGTCCGTGTCCTATTAGTTCACAAGGGGGGCCTGGGCACCTGCCGAGCCGGAGGACTGGCTGTAATGCCTTATTGCAGATACCGATCCTCTTGTTCCTCCCCTGCAACGCTTCTCCTCCTCTCCCTCCCTCCGGCTGTACTGCAGGGGGATCAGTTATAGCATCTGCGCCTCCATTCTGCCCTCACTCTCTTTCTCATTCTTAAATGTAGGACACCAGGGGTCTGTGTAGAACCCTGGTATTTCACCAAAGGCCTCCAAAAGGGCAGGTAAAACATTTCTAAAATAAAGAAATAGCATCGAGGCTGTGACATGTGTATACCCCTAGCCACTGTCTCTGTTACTCTGTGTTTGAGATTTGGGGTGCACACCCTAATGCAATAGGCTGTGCACACCTATGCATGGGACTGTGCTACCCTTCCGATTCCCAGGTGTTATAAACTGAGTGTATGAAAGATTGTTGTTGCCCAAAGAGTTGCAGGCTGGGATGGAGCCATCTTGTCTGCTGACATAAGTAGAAGTCACATGTACTTTGTTGATTGCCCTATTTATAGTTCACTCTTCTTCTAATCAGCAGTCACTGTGTGTTTAACTCTTTCCAGCACTGGGATGTCTTCAAAACCATCACAGAAGTTTTCATACTGGTGCCAGCTTTGGTTGGCCTTAAGGGGAACCTGGAGATGACGCTGGCTTCTCGGCTTTCCACTGCTGTAAGTGATCTCTTCTGCTCTCCTCTCTTTTTTACCTCTTCTCTCTTCTTCTCATCTCCTCTTTTTACCTCGTCTCTTATTTGCTCTCCCTTTTTCACCTCTTTGCTCCTAGTCTCCTCTTTACTTATTCCCTCCAACCCATTTCTTCTTCTATTCCCTCCTTTTTCCTTCTTTTCTTCTGTTGTCCTCTTCTCCCCTCTCATCTTCATCTTTCTGCCCTCCTATTCTTTTATCTCTTCTCCTCCTCCTCTTCTCTGCTTCTTTCTCCTCTCCTCACCTTCTTCTACTACCCTACTTTTTCTATTTTCCTTTTCTATCTTCTCTCCTCTCATCGCCCTCTTCTCTGCCTTCCTCCCCTTCTCCTTTTCTTCTTTGCTTCTCTCCTCCTCCTCTCTCACCCTCACTTCTTTCTTCTCATATCCTCTTTTCTTTCGCTTTATGTCCTCACCTCTTCTCTTCTTTTACTCCTCTTCTTTCTTCTTCACCCCCACCTCTCTGTTCTCCTCTCCTCCTCTTCATTGCTGCCCTCCTCTTTGCTTTTCTCCTCTTATCTGCTCTCCTCCTCTCTTTTTCTCATCTTCTTTCTATTCCCATAACCCCTCCTCCTCTCTTCACATTGTCTCTTGTCACATTGTGCTCTTCTTTTACACCTCTACCCTTCTGCTCCTCTTCTCCTTTTCACTATTATTTCATCTCCCTTTCGTCTTCTCTTCCCTCTTTTCTTCTTCTTTCCTTTTCTCCCCTCTCCTCATCTACTTCTACTACCCTCACTTTTTCTCTTTTCCTATCCTCTCTTATATCCACCTATCATCCTCTTCTCTGGTCTCCTCTTCTCCTTTTTTTCTCCTCTCCTCTATCACCTTTACTCCTTTCTTCTCATTTCTTCTTTTCTTTCCCTTTCCTGTCCTCACCTCTTTTCTTCTCTTACTCCTCTTCTCTCTGCTTCTCCCCCACTTTTCTGTTCTCCTCTGCTCCTCCTCTTCTCTCCTCATTCTTTTCTCAGTTCTGCTCTTCCTTTCTCATCTTCTCTCCCTTCTTCTCCTTATCTATTTTTCTCTCTGCTCATTTTCTCCTCTTCTTTTCTTCCTATCCTCTCATCTGCCCTTTTTCTCTGCTATTCTCTTTTCTTCCTCTCCTCTTCTCCCTCTCCTCTCTTTCTCTCTCCTCTTCTCCCCTCTCCTCTCTTTCTCTCTCCTCTTCTCCCCTTTCCTCTCTTTCTCTCTCCTCTTCTCCCCTCTCCTCTCTTTCTCTCTCCTCTTCTCCCCTCTCCTCTCTTTCTCTCTCCTCTTCTCCCCTCTCCTCTCTTTCTCTCTCCTCTTCTCCCCTCTCCTCTCTTTTTCTCTCCTCTTCTCCCTTCTCCTCTCTTTTTCTCTCCTCTTCTCCCCTCTCCTCTTCTCCCCTCTCCTCTCTTTCTCTCTCCTCTTCTCCCCTCTCCTTTTCTCTCCTCTTCTCCCCTCTCCTCTTGTTTTCTCTCCTCTTCTCCCCTCTCCTCTCTTCTTCTTCTTATTCCACTCCTCTCGCTACCCGACTCTTACCTTCTTGGATACACTTTTCCTCTTCATTGCCGTCTTTCACACGTATTGTCCTCATTCTGAAGATATAATAGTTGAGCATTGATTAGTAACACAAATCTTTCTTCTGTCTCTGTTATATTTGCAGGCAAACACGGGTCAGATGGATGACTCCAGTGAAAGGTGGAAGTTGGCAGTCAGCAATTTAGCTTTAATTCAGGTTAGTCATATCATTATCTTGCTCTGGTTAGAATATTTAGGTGTGTTATTTCCTTATGGATTTTATAACATGTTAATTATGGATTCTCGAAGATTCCTAATAAAATGATGGTTCCTTGGATAAAAACATGCCCTTAAACATTACGAAGCAACTATCCCTTCCACTGGTCTTCCTCTTCGATACCATATTTAGGGATCAGGTTAACTAAAGATCCCTCCAACCTGTTCCAATCTAACTACCTCCCAATGCTTTCACAAATATCTTCCTTACTTAATACCTGGCTACCACTATGCGTTTCCTGGTTAGGACGTATAGCAGCTGTGAAAATGTCCCTATTACCAAAACTGTTATACTTATACAGAGTGCTCCCTATCACAGTCCCTCCTTACTACCATAGGATTATACAAAATAAAGTTTTCAAATATATATGGGGTCCAACTAGACCCAGAGTGGCGAGACCTATTCTTCTCCGTAACAAGCTCTACGGCGGCCTGGGCATTCCCAACTTCTCACACTACTATCACGCAGCCCGCCTAGCTCAGTCCATCTTATACCACGCCAAAACAGAGACCCCACTTTGGGTTGCCCTCGAAGCCATTGATCTACACCCGATTAATATAGGCAACTTACTATGGCTCCCTACATCAACAAGAGGACCCTTAGCTAATCCAATTACACTTCACACACTCAAACTTTGGGATAGACTAAAAACTCCCTTTAAACTAATCTCTCCACACTCCCCACTTCTATCCTATTTAGGTCACCCTCAATTCCCCCCAGCCTACACAGAACCAGCTTCATTCCACGCCTGGGCCCAGGCGGGTCTGACTTGCATCTGTGATCTCGTTAGTGGAGACTCTGTGAAACCCTTCCCAACTATCCAGGAGCAAACGCAACTCCCTCACAGAGAATGTTTCCGCTACCTCCAAATTAAACACTTCATGCAAACAACTATAAAATCTAACTCTGGACTGGACACTCTAACCGAATTCGAACATATGTGCGAGTCGGATCCGCATGCCCCAGGTATTATCTCCCGTCTATACTCCCATCTTACATTACCACCCCCAGATCTACCCACATATGCACAGAGATGGTTGAGAGACCTCGATATTACCCTCGAACCAGAAGACTGGTCGACCATATGGTCTAATACAAAAAACTCATCCCAGAATGTTGTTGCCTCAGAAGCGAACTATAAAGTGCTAATGCGCTGGTATCTAGTCCCAGCTAGAATCGTTAAATTTCTACCTGAATCCTCCCCGAACTGTTTCAGAGGCTGTGGAGACAAGGGCACGCACCTACATATATGGTGGACATGCCCTCAAGCACAGCGCTTCTGGGCAATAATATTTCAGATGGCAACCACCCTCCACCAAATTACCTTATCCCCTAGCCCCACAATAGCCCTCCTCAACCTTTTCCCACAAGACTACACCAGATCACAACTCCGCTTTCTCCTACATCTATTCACCGCAGCCAAACAGACAATAGCTAAGGCTTGGAAAACACCCACTCTTAACATAGTCGAAACGAAGAATAGGGTTACTCAAGCAATGATACACAGCAAAATAGAGGCAAAAATTCTTGATAAAGCCACCCAACACAACAGAGTATGGCGACCCTGGGTTGAACACTTTCTACCAACGGACATCGCTGAAGACCTAATATCGCTTTAAGGGGGCATGGGCAACACCCCTAGACTCTAATATGATTCCTGTACCCGCGCGGGCCGGCCGGCATCCCTCCCCCCCCCTTTTTCTCCTACCCACAACTCTCTCGCCTATACCCCCTCTTTTCTACCCCTTCTCTTTATTTCACCTCTTGATTCCACTTTACCCTCCAAATTTAAAAATAGGTAATATACTCTGTTACATGTATTACTTTTGGGGGCCCCCCCATCACTGTTGTTGGGGAATGGCCCAAATCTATAGTGTTAAAAAAGGGATCGTAGTCCCCTTTAATCTTTCATACATTTACGTGTTTAGTTCCAGCAAGCCGCATGATTTAGAAATATACATGCTATCTTAACACTCAGTTTTCCTTAAACCAATGTTCTTCGACATTATTTCTATGTACACTGTCATCTATTTGTAAGAAACTATGTATGGAACTTAATGTAACGGCTGTATGTGAAATTGCCAATAAAATATTTTAAAAGAAAAACATGCCCTTTTCCCATTCTATGCTTTGTGGAGGTTTAGCAACACAACGTGAGTTAAGCATCGGATACCCCTGCCAGAGAGCACATCCAGGCTGGTGATCAAACTTCTCCGCACCACAAGTAAACCATAAAGTTTTGGTCACTAACCTTTCCACAACCTGTGAGCAATCTCCTTGTACTGGACTGACAGCATGGAGCAAGGCAGTTGAGCTTTATACACTTATAACAACAGTGTCCCTCCCTAGTCTGGATCCTGATGCTCAGTAGAGTGCAGTAACTACAATTAAGCCATATAGAGATACATATAGAGATACTGGTGTCTTGTATCTTCTTTTTATATATTTTTGCATTTTTAATGAATATATTATTGGATATAACAAGTGAGGTAAGTTATTCAACTGATAATATAGCACACACATTTCCAGTACCAATCACTTGTATCCTACTATTATTTTATCACCATTATATACTTGGCACTAACACTTATGCAATGTGAGTAATTTTGCTCTGTTTTTATAACTCCTGAAAAATTAAAACTAAGCAAGTTGCTTGCCAAAAATCAACCTAAACCCTAAAATTCAGGTTACATTCGTACTATTATATCATGGTGAACACTGTTTAACATTTTATTTATTTCTTCTACCGAAAATAAAAATGCAATTCGCTGTCATTTCAGGTTCAGGCCACAGTGGTTGGGCTCTTGGCTGCTGTCGCTGCCGTCATCTTAGGGGCTTTGTCTAAAGGTTACATTGAGCTGGACCAAGCTGCAGTCCTCTGCGCTAGCAGTGTCACCACGGCGTTTGTGGCTGCCCTGTCCTTGGGTAAGAACCTTCCTTTTCTGCCCTGACCAGCAAAAGCTCATTTATTAACTTAAAAAGATACTGAGCTCTGAATAATAAATATTATGTGTGGCGCTACTCCCGTAGGAGCCGCCGGATTCCTGTCCAGGTCTTACCAAACTTCTGCCCCACAAGCAAAAAGGTAAATGTATTTTATTGGGATTTTATGTGATAGACCAACACAAAGTGGCACATAATGGTGAAGTGGAAGAAAAGTGATAAATGGTTTTCCAAATTTTTTACAAATAAATATGTGAAAAGTGTGGTGTGCATTTGTATTCAGCCCCCTTTACTCTGATACCCCTAACTAAAATCTAGTGGAACCAATTGCCTTCAGAAGTCACCTAATTAGTAAATAGAGTCCACCTCTGTGTAATTTAATCTCAGTATAATTACAGCTGTTCTTTGAATCCCTCAGAGGTTTGTTAGAGAACCTTAGTGAACAAACAGCATCATGAAGGTCAAGGAACACACCAGACAGGTCAGGGATAAAGATGTGGGGAATTTTAAAGCAGGGTTAGATTATAAAAAAAAATATCCCAACTTTTGAACATCTCACGGAGCTCTGTTCAATCCATCATTTGAAAATAGAAAGAGTATGGCACAACTGCAAACCTACCAAGACATGGCCGTCCACCTAAACTGACAGGCCGGGCAAGGAGAGCATTAATCAGAGAAGCAGCCAAGAGGTCCATGGTAACTCTGGAGGAGCTGCAGAGATCCACAGCTCAGGTGGGAGAATCTGTCCACAGGACAACTATAATGCCCCGTACACACGGTCGGACTTTGTTCGGACATTCCGACAACAAAATCCTAGGATTTTTTCCGACGGATGTCGGCTCAAACTTGTCTTGCATACACACGGTCACACAAAGTTGTCGGAAAATCCAATCGTTCTGAACGCGGTGACGTAAAACACGTACGTCGGGACTATAAACGGGGCAGTGGCCAATAGCTTTCATCTCTTTATTTATTCTGAGCATGCGTGGCACTTTGTCCGTCGGATTTGTGTACACACGATCGGAATTTCCGACAACGGATTTTGTTGTCGGAAAATTTTATTTCCTGCTCTCCAACTTGTGTGTCGGAAAATCCGATGGAAAATGTCCAATGGAGCCCACACACGGTCGGAATTTCCGACAACACGCTCCGATCGGACATTTTTCATCGGAAAATCCGACCGTGTGTACGGGGCATTAGTCGTGCACTCCACAAATCTGGCCTTTATGGAAGAGTGGCAAGAAGAAAGCCATAAGAAGTCCAGTTTGCAGTTTGCAAGAAGCCATGTGGGGAACACAGCAAACATGTAAAAGAAGGTGCTCTGGTCAGATGAGATCAAAATTGAACTTTTTGGCCTAGAAGCAAAACGCTGTGTGGCAGAAAACTAACACTGCACATCACCCTAAACACACCATCCCCAATGTGAAACATGTTGGTGACAGCATCATGTTGTGGGGATGCTTTTCTTCAGCAGAAACAGGGAAGCTGGTCAGAGTTGATGGGAAAATGGATGGAGCCAAATACAGGGCAATCTTAGAAGAAAACCTGTTAGAGTCTGCAAAAGACTTTAGATTGGGGCGGAGGTTCACCTTCCAGCTGGACAACGACTCAAAACATACAGCCAGAGCTACAATGGAATGGTTTAGATCAAAGCCTATTCATGTGTTAGAATGGCCCAGTCAAAGTCCAGACCTAAATTGAGAATCTGTGGCAAGACTTGAAAATTGCTGTTCACAGACTCTCTCCATCCAATCTGACAGAGCTTGAGCTATTTTGCAAAGAAGAATGGGCAAAATTGTCACTCTAGATGTGCAAATCTGGTAGAGATATCCCCAAAAAGACTTGCAGCTGTAATTGCAGTGAAAGGTGGTTCTACAAAGTATTGACTCAGGGGGGCTGAATACAAATGTACCCCACACCTTTCACATATTTATTAGTAAAAAATTTGAAAACCATTATTCATTTTCCTTCCACTTCACAATTATGTGCCACTTTGTGTTTGTCTATCACATAAAATACCCAATAATATACATTTACCTTTTTGGTTGTAACATGACAAAATGTGGGCCTGTAACAAACAGTAGACAGCTTAAGTAGAAGTAGAGCCATTAGAGCAAAGTCCCCTTAAGTAGGAAGATATCTGGACAGAGCTCTTCAGAACACCAGCCAGTGTCCCCTTTATTAGACCCACAGCTGACTATAATAAGGCACCAGTGGGTTTGCTAAAGCACAAGGTCCCCAAGATCTTGCAATGTCTGTACTCACAAGGCCCAAGGACAGATGGAGCTACCTTTCTATATTCAAAGCAATGCCCCCCCCCCCCCCCCCCGAGTGATACCAGACAGATATATGGCAGTCAGCTTCTTCTAAGCACCTGGTTCTCAGCATTGCTCCCCCATGTCACCCACCTGAGGCCTCCTCTCTGCTGCTTTTGCCTGAGAGGGCAGAGTGCCCCCCTCAGGCTGGGCCCCTCTACTCTGCGGCAAGACCCAGAGCTCTGTGTGCTCTTAGAATAAATACAGTCTCCCAACATGCCATGAGAGCCTGCCTTTCTGGAATAGGCTAGAGCTATATCAATGTTCATGCTGCTATCTGCAAAGCTCCACACCTATCATCCAGAAACCTCTCAAGTTACCTGGATACAGAGCAGATTGGCAGCAGCAGAGCATACAGATCAGGCCTAAACAATCACAGCAATCACAGCTTACTGGGTACAGGGTACTGGGTACAGTGAGCCAAACCATTTTTTAACCTTACCCAGAACTATAGCCACACTGCCTACAGGAGGCAACTAAATTTACCTATCAAAAACACTACTAACATTTATGTAACTTTCCTGGCACCTACCTAGGAGGGTGCTGCGTACCTCAACCTATTCTAATACTGTTCATCCAGCAGATGGTGAAAGTAAAACCCAAGTGTTAAGAAAAGCCCAAACATGACATCTGTATATTTTTGTGTCCGGTAGGTCTGGTGATGGTTGGAGTCATCATTGCATCCAGGAAATTGGGAATAAATCCAGACAATGTGGCCACACCCATTGCTGCTAGTCTGGGGGATCTGATCACCTTGTCACTTCTGGCTGGTATTAGCAGCACCCTTTTCAGCTACAGAGGTAAGACTCTCTTAAGCTCACCACCCATGCTCCAATCTGATTGTATAATCTCCTGACTGATCTACCAACAAGTATGTAGTACAAGGCCTTGCCTGATTGAATACAAATTGATTGGGTAGATCCTCATATTACATAGCTTTGGTTGATTGTACAGAGATTGTATTCTGTGATTGTAACGTGTATGGCAGCACTTAGATGGACAAAAGTATGATTATCATGTATTGGTTCAGGATGATGTTTGTGTTTCTTGTGAGAGTAGAACTTTGTCACAGATCACATGCATGTTTGCTGTCCACGGCACTGGGTATCTTTGGCCATACACCATTTGGAGGTCCCAGAAACTGTCTGTACCTTCATGAGGTCCAACTAAAGATCTGTATAGAGAACTCAGGACCTCTTTCCTCCTGCTGGAGATCCCTTTAGTGATAAGTAAAAATCTATATAGAGAAATCATGATCTCCTTCCTCCTGGTGGTAAATGCTTCTAGGTCTATCTAGAGGAATCTGAACTTCCTTCCTCCTGCTGGTGATACCTTTTGATATAACAAAAGATCTCTATAGAGCAGTGGTTGTCAACTCACAAAGTTTTTGGGGCCTCAAATGCAGCCCCTGATACCACCAAAGGGCCACATACAGTATTAATTATATGTATTGCTACAAAAGACTAAAGACTTACAAGAGAAGATGGTCACAGACTGTGCTACAGGAGTTGTTGGAGACTGGGGGCATGTTACATTATTCTGCTAGTGACCACAGCTATTACAGACCCAATACAAATCAAAATTCCCACTGCTGACTTCTGCGGTCCTCGGGCCACAGGTTGGGCACCAGGATTATAAAGGAATCAGGACCTCCTTCCTCTTGCTGGTGGCCCCTCTAGTGATAACTAAAGCTCTATAGAGGAATCAGGACCTCCTTCCTCCTGCTGGTGACCCCTCTAGTGATAACTAAAGCTCTATAGAGGAATCAGGACCTCCTTCCTCCTGCTGGTGACCCCTCTAGTGATCACTAAAGCTCTATAGAGGAATCAGGACCTCCTTCCTCCTGCTGGTGACCCCTCTAGTGATAACTAAAGCTCTATAGAGGAATCAGGACCTCCTTCCTCCTGCTGGTGGCCCCTCTAGTGATAACTAAAGCTCTATAGAGGAATCAGGACCTCCTTCCTCCTGCTAGTGGCCCCTCTAGTGATAACTAAAGCTCTATAGAGGAATCAGGACCTCCTTCCTCCTGCTGGTGACCCCTCTAGTGATAACTAAAGCTCTATAGAGGAATCAGGACCTCCTTCCTCCTGCTGGTGCCCCTCTAGTGATAACTAAAGCTCTATAGAGGAATCAGGAACTCCTTCCTCCTGCTGGTGGCCCCTCTAGTGATAACTAAAGCTCTATAGAGGAATCAGGACCTCCTTCCTCCTGCTAGTGGCCCCTCTAGTGATAACTAAAGCTCTATAGAGGAATCAGGAACTCCTTCCTCCTGCTGGTGGCCCCTCTAGTGATAACTAAAGCTCTATAGAGGAATCGTGACATCCTTCCTCCTGCTGGTGGCCCCTCTAGTGATAACCAAAGCTTTATATAAATGAATCAGGACCTCCACCTCCTGCTGGTGACTCCTCCAAAGATATACCCAGAATTCAGTTTGCTTTCCCCATTGCTTTCCACATTGCCTGGCCACACTGTCTGCTCATTTTTCAGACATCTGAAATAAGCTCCCCCCAATAATTTATCCTCTATAGTTCTGGCTACCTCCAAAATTGTACTCTATTAAGGGATTCTTTTTTTTTCCGGATGCATTATTTTGCATTAAGAAACATTAAGCTGCAGTTTTCACTGTTTTGACCAATATTCCAGACAAATCATGTTCCATGTTACAGATACAGTGCATCCAGAAAGTATTCACAGTGCTTCAATTTTTCCACATTTTGTTATGTTACGGCCTTATTCCAAAATGAATTAAATTAATTATTTTCCTCACAATTCTACAAACAATACCCCATAATGACAACAAGATTTCAAACAAACTTCTTTCATGTTGTCATTATGGGATATTTTTTGTAGAATTTTGAGGAAAATAATGGGCTGTCATGTGCCTTTTACTGAGAAGTGTCTCCTGTCTGGCCACTCTACCATACTGGCCTGATTGGTGGAGTGCTGCAGAGATGGTTGTTCTTCTGCAAGGTTCTCTTCTCTCCACAGAGAAACGCTGGATTTGATTCAGAGTGACCATCAGGTTTATGGTCACCTCCCTGACTAAGGCCCTTCTCCCCCCCGATCGCTCAGTTTGGCCGGGCGGCCCGCTCTAGGAAGAATCCTGGTGGTTCCAAACTTCTTCCATTTATGGATGATGGAGGCCACTGTACTCATTGGGATCTTCAATGCTGCAGAAAATTTTCTGTACCCTTCCCCAGATCTGTGCCTCCATACAATCCTGTCTCGGAGGTCTACAGACATTTCCTTGGACTTCATGGCTTGGTTTGTGCTCTGACATGCACTGTTAACTGTTGGACCTTTATATAGACAAGTGTGTGCCTTTCCAAATCATGTCCAATCAACTGAATTTACCACAGATGAACTCCAATGAAGTTGTAGAAACATCTCAAGGATGATCGGTGGAAGCAGGATGCTCCTGAGCTCAATTTTAAGTGTCATGACATAGGCTGTGAATACTTATGTACATGGGGTTTTTTTGTTTTTTTATTTTTAATAAATTTGCAAGATTTCAAACAAACTTCTTTCACATTGTCATTATGGGGTATTGTTTGTAGAATCTTGAGGAAAATAATGAATTGAATCCATTTTGGAACAAGGCTGTAACATAAGAAAATGTGGAAAAAGTGAAGCGCTGTGAATACTTCCCGCATGCATTGTACCTCCAGGAATATCAGCTTTCTTGCACACCTTTGTGTCATCAGAAAAAAAAAAAGACATACAGTACCGTACCCACCAAACCCTTCGTTATATCATGTACAAACAGATTAAATATATTCCCTACTTCATATAAGTCTCTTACTTCTGTCTCTGCAGATATTCAGTACCTGTCTCCGCTAATCTGTGTGGTCTTCATCATCCTGACCCCGCTGTGGGTGGCGGTGGCTAGGCAAGCCCCTTCCATTGCTGAAGTCCTGAAATCTGGTTGGCAGCCGGTCATTGTAGCCATGTCCATTAGCAGGTGAGGAACCTCATATACAGATTAGAGCTAGAGGAATGGAGCAAACAGTCACATGCCAGCTGTCAGTTTGCTAGGATCCTGATGCTAAAGATAATAACATAACATCTTCCCCTCCACAAATGAAGCCTGCTTAATCCCATGCAATGATTAAAGCAGAACTCCAGAAATGTACAGGAGAACCATGTGGTGGGTCCAGTGGGAAGACCTCTGGAGTTCCCAGTTGTCTCTCCCTGTAAAGCCTCACTCCTGTTTTTACAGCAAGAGGAATTGCAGCCTTCCTTCCTCAATCTGTAATGTAACTTTAATATGAACCCATCATTGAAGTTCACATTTCTCATCAGTAGGGTACCAAACTGCATTGCCAAATCACATTATTATTCTGAGTAAAAGAAAAAAAAAAAAAGCAATTTTTGCCAATATATTAAAAAAATGTTGCTTCTGAGATTCCTTGTGTAACTTAAAGCCTAGGCAGGCTGGATGATCTCTGTCTACTATGAACAATGGGAGTGTTTCATGCCATTGGAAACTGCAGAGAGTGTATTGTTTAAAGAGACCCTGTCAGCATGTTTCATCACTTGTTTCCAAAATCAAACCCGCTAAAAGACATGGGAATATACTCACCTTGCCAACGGCGTGTGTCTCCAAACCCCATCGGTTTGCTGCCCTCCAGCTGCTTCAGGTATTCCATGATTTATTTATTTTATTTCTTACAGGTATTTATATAGCGCAGTCGATTTACGCAGCGCTTTACATATACTGTATATTATACATGCATCAGTCCCTGCCCTCAAGGAGCTTGCACTCTAAGGGCTTTGCACAATAAGCCAGAGTTAGTGGAGGAATTTTTCCGTCTGGATGGAGAAGAGTCTGGGTTGGCGAAGGTTGTACCAGGGGATCCTAGTGTATCTGTCCCGTCAGAATCTGTGTCTGTGATGCCGTCTGTGGTGTCAGTGTCCCCCCAGTCTGTGGTCTCCCAGTCAGTATCAGAAAGTGTGGTCAAGTCTGTGTCTGCACCTATTGTTTCTCCTAGTGTAGTGAAGGCAGTGGAGGGTGCTGGACCACGGTGTATGGTGGTGCCAATCCCTCCTCCTCGGCGTAGCAGAAGTGCAGGTGGAGTGAGGGATGGATTGGATGATGGTGGAGGGGGAGGTGGGAAGGGCATGAGGGTGGCTGGTGCAGAATGCAAGGTGAATGATGTGGAAGTCGGGGTGAATGATGTAGAAGTCGGGGTGAATGATGTGGGGGGAGGGGTTAATGGGGGGGGGGTTGGAATCGCATCCTGATGGCGATTAAGTCTCAAAATGTTTCTTAGCCTGGATTGTGTTTAAGTTGAGGTTTGGGGTTTGTAGTTGTCATTAAAATATGTTTCTTTCTATGTAATCTTGTCAGGAAATGTTTTTCTTTACTTGCTGATGTAAGCACGCTTGTTTTTGTTTAGTAGTTGTTTATTTTTGTGTAAATATGTTTTTATTAATGAACTTTATGTTTGTGTGATTTTTTTTAATAAAAAAATTTTACACTCTAAGGGCCATAACCCACATTCATACACATACTAGGGCCATGGCCATCTTTAAGGCAGGGCAAAAGGGGCAGCTGCCCTGGGCCCAGTCATTGTTGTGTGGCCCAAAGCAGCTGCGCCTTGAGCCTACACTGCCTGAAAATAGTTGACAAGTGGATTTGGGAGGGTCCAAAAAAAATGATTGCCCAGTTCCAATTAGTATTAAAGACGGCCCTGATTAGGGCCCATTTAGACAGGATCCAATTAACCTACCAGCATGTCTTTGGAGTGTGGGAGGAACCCACACAGGTACAGGGAGACCCTGCAAGCTCAAGGCAGGTGGTGCCGTGGTTGGGATTCAAACCAACAACCCTAGTGCTGCTAGGCGGAAGTGCTAACCACCGATGATAGTTATAATCACTCTCCTTTTAGAAGTTATGCTTTTAAATACAAGTGAGGCTGTACTAACAGGTTCACTTTAAAGCGGTAGTAAAGTCGGCAAAGAAAAAACCCTTCCCCCTGTAAGTTAAGAGCATAATGTGCATCGCACACTGCCACATTATGAGAGACTTACGTTAAAGCGAGGCCCTCCAGTGGTGTGCTGTCACCGCTGCCAGGGCTTCCATCATCACCCAGTCTTCCTTCTGGGTTTTCACACTGCAGCTGTCAAATGGGAGAGCCGCAATTATGTCACTCCCACGCATGCGCACGGGAGCCACTATCGCGGCACAGCGCTCTGAAGATACGGTATACTGAGTGTGCCGTCCCTTCAGAGCACAGTGTGCATGCGCCGGTTATATCACTGGTTGCAGAAAAAGTAAATATCCCATAAACAGTGCACATTTTAGGAGGTATTCCTTGTACTTATAGATAAGCTTTATCATAAGCTTACGTGTAGGTACAAGTCACCAAGCATTGTTTACTAGTGCTTTAAAATGGCACAACAAGCGGCAGAACCTGGCGGGAAGATATCTGCCAATCCTCAAACTAAACAAACGTCTAGACCAGTGTTTCTCAACTCCAGTCCTCAAGGCGCCCCAACAGGTCATGTTTTCAGGCTTGCCATTATTTTGCACAGGTGATTTGATCAGTTTCACTGCCTTAGTAATTACCACAGCCGTTTCATCTAAGGGAAATCCTGAAAACATGACCTGTTGGGGCGCCTTGAGGGCTGGAGTTGAGAAACACTGGTCTAGACCATGCACCGGCAATTTTTTTTCTTCTTGATTTTAAATTAACTTTATTAGACCTGCTTTTCACCCTCAGTCAGGGCGTGAGCATAGGAATATGATTAAGCCCTGTTGGAGGGCAAAATGCATCAGAGGAGGAGTCAGGTCTGGCAGTTGTAATGATATGAGAGGGCCATGCAGTGGGTTCATTGACATTTAAGAAAAAAGTGGTGTGTGATTTGTTAGTGATTGCAGGTAGGAGGCAATTCCTACATTGGGCCTGGCACCCATGCCCACCGTAGGACTTGCCACCTACCTGCAATCACAGTGGGCGCATGAAAGTCTATTTTGACAGTTGAGCATGGAAGGGATTGTCATTAAAAGGGTCATCTGCCTGTGGCTATGTACATATTACTACTTGCCATTTGGGCAACAACACTTACAAGTACTACCTTAATCCTTTCCTCCAGTCAGTAGCAGAGCAATGGACCTGCTCGCAGGTGCACCAAGGTGGAAAATCTACTTGTTAAGCAAAGCTGGCCAAAGATGGATCGAGTCTCAACTGGAAGAGCAGGGACCGGCTGAGATTCGATCCATCTATGGGCAAGCTGGCTGTACCCAAGTCAATCGATCGACCATCCTGTTGGAATTTTTGCTGGTGGCTGTAGCCGCTAGCAGTAATCATTGTGTTCTGCTGGCTGGGAGGGCTTCCTGTCCGTCCCCCCCCCCCCCCCCCCGCCAGGAGAACACAATAGTGCAGCAAGAGGGATTCCCCTAGGAACACTGACTGGGGGAATCAAGCAATTTTCTTTCCTTCCACCATGTGTAAATTGCATAACAGTGCTAAATAGCCCGTGTTTGGTGTAAATTTGCACACTTTTGGTGAACAGAAGTTGCTGTGTTGGTTGGCTCTTACATTTTCTGAACTTATAAAGTGAATGGAGATGGACTGTTGATTAAAAAAAGTCACATGGCACAGAAGGTCAAGGCCCATCTTTTTTTGGTAGTGCCACATAAACGTATTCATACATTATTCTTTTCTTGATCTTTCCTAGTATTGGTGGCCTTATCCTGGACAAAACCGTAACGGATCCCAAATTCGAGGGAATGGCAGTATTCACTCCGGTTATTAATGGTACGTACCCTCGGACTTGTCTCTAGCGATGACTGCATGGCATTTCTAAAGCAGGCCATACATGGTCAAATTTCGAACTAATTTTCTTTTCAAAATCAGAAAGTTCGTTTTTTTTTGTGATCCGATGATGCCACCATTGATTTTCTAAATTCGGCCGACCAAGCCTTCAATTTCACCTCATGTTGCTACAGAAAAGAATTTTCGTGGCCGCGGAATCTTCTTTTCTCTCCGTAAATTTTCTTTTCTTATTACATTTCAGCAACCCACATCATGGGAAGCATGTCGCCCAAAAGTAACTCCTGAACTCTTTTTGGGCAACAAGCTTCACCCAATGCGTGTTGCCGTGATTGCAGCGCGATTTATCGCACGTCAGTCGTGGCAGAACCGCACCGTGATTGTAGGTGTCATTCAGATGAATGGCATCTCAAATGTGCTCTCTGAGATTTGTCATTCACACCTTCCCACAGACGGTAAATGTTTCCTACCCGCTGACAGCAACAACATGTTTCTATCAGATCTGGGTCTTTTTCCTGTCACTACTGAAGTGATCACACACCCACTCATATAAGGAGAGGAAACTCCCTCCTGCATTGAAAACGTGTGTTAACCCTGAGAGTTAACTTAAATAATCATTATAAAAAGCATTAAACTACTAGGAAAGATCCATTTAATAAATCACAAGTTGAACCCACATTATAACTAATGAAAAATCTGCAACTGGTAAAGAAAAAAAAAAGTAGAATGACAAAATACATAATAACATCAACAAATTTAGGAAGTAGAATAAAGATCCTTTATAAAAGCAACAATTTGTAAGGCCTGGTTCACACCTATGCATATTTTGGTGCTTTTTGCAGAAATGCACTACAGTCCATTTAACATGGTTTTCTATCGGACATAGCAAGTTTGGGGTTGAGGAACATGACTGGCCTGCACCTCAACCCGATAGAACATCTTTGGGATGAATTAGAGCGGAGACTGTGAGCCAGGCCTTCTCCGCATCAGTGCATGACCTCACAAATGAGCTTCTGGAAGAATGGTCAAAAATTCCCATAGACACACTCCTAAACCTTGTGGACGGCCTTCCCAGAAGAGTTGAAGCTGTTATAGCTGCAAAGGGTGGGCCAACTCAAAATGGAACGGTATGGACTAAAACTGGGATGTGCGTGTAAAAGCAGGCGTCCCAATACTTTTGGTAATATAGTGTATATGATAGATCTTATATCCACTTAGCTCATCCTGAGCACTTGCTGATCCCATTCTATTGCATATTCCCTTCTTCTGCTCTAGAAGCAATAATGCTGAATCCTTTCTGTCCCTCACCCGGATATAACGGATCGCAGTGCTCACTGCTATTTATCAAGCTTAGAAGCTTTTGGTGAAGGCACGGCTGTGGCACAGAATTAGAAGGAGTTCTTCCAGAAGCTCTGATTTTACACAAATTTACTAGTTGCTTTCATCCTAATGGGAGTTCATATTCAATCTGAAATGCTATTGGTCAGGGATTTTAGTTGCTTCACCGAAAAGTTGAAATTTCTTCAATGATCTTTAATCCCGCAGGTGTGGCCGGGAACCTGGTTGCTATTCAGGCCAGCCGGATCTCCACCTTCCTTCATTTCTGGAGCATGCCGGGTGTCCTACCATACAAGATGAGGCAGCACTGGCCCAACCCTTTCACCACCTTCTTCTCCTCCGGTATGTTAGCACAACATCTGTAAGAGCTGTGAATGTGGGAAACATTCTGGAGAACAGTGATAAGAGTCATGGTGAATTAATGTTAAAGCTGTATTAAAACCAAAAATGTAATATTTTGCAGCTTACCAATCATTAGATGTGGTGGCTGCATTAGTTTTCTTTTTTTTAGACCTTTTTTCCCCTCTGTATTCACCTGGTGGTCTGGCCAGTAACACACCTCCTGTATTAGAGTGCCCCCACTCTGGATGAAGGAGCACAGGGGGCACCTTTGGACAGCAGCACTGTCATTCCGGTGGAGGGGAGTGTTAGACCCCTTTGACACTGAAAACTGGAAACAAGTGTGACCTGTCTCAACCTAAGACAACATTAGCATACCTCCATCCCTAAATGTATGCGAAAACGAAAGGAAATGGGGTTGGGACTTTACATGAGGCATGTTGATGTATATAATAATGTGTAAGGTAATCGTGAATAGGTTGAATGTCACAATCCCCTAAGGGTAATTCATAATGATAATAATAAGCATAATAGAACCGATAACGGTGATGCATTAATGATATAGAATGTAGTCATAAAGAATCAATAAATAAAAATAAATAATACATTTAATAGCGAATGATTAATTGTTGAACATGATTTGTGACAAACAATATAAAAAAAAAAAAAAATCAAATACATACAAATAATTAATACATGATTTACATGATAGAGTTGATAAAAATCGTAATATGATACGGTTATCAGGGCGAACTTATACTTGGCACTAGGGATGAGCCTGATGTCCGAGTCGAACGTAAGTTCGACTTGAACATCGGATGTTCGCCTGTTCACCGAATAGCGAACAATTTGGAGTGTTCGCGGCAAATTCAAAAGCCACGGAACACCCTTTAAAAGTCTATGGGAGAAATCAAAAGTGCTAATTTTAAAGGCTTATATGCAAGTTATTGTCATAAAAAGTGTTTGGGGACCTGGGTCCTGCCCCCCGGGGACATGTATCTAGTGCAAAAAAAAGTTTTAAAAACTGAGTTTTTTCGGGAGCAGTGATTTTAATAATGCTTAAAGTGAAACAATAAAAGTGAAATATTCCTTTAAATTTCGTACCTGGGGGGTGTCTATAGTATGCCTGTAAAGTGGCGCATGTTTCCCGTGCTTAGAACAGTCCCTGCACAAAATGTAATTTTTAAAGGAAAAAAAGTCATTTAAAAGTACTCGCGGCTATAATGAATTGTCGGTCCCGGCAATACAAATAAAAGAAGTCATTGAAAAAAACGGCATGGGATCCCCCCAGTCCATTAACCAGTCCCTTTGGGTCTGGTATGAATATTAAGGGGAACCCCGAACCAAAATGTAAAAAAAAATGTGCGCGGGGGGTCCCCCCAAATTCCATACCAGGCCCTTCAGGTCTGGTATGGATTTTAAGAGGAACCCCGCGCCAAAATTTTTTAAAAAATGGTGTGGGGGTCCCCTCAAAATCCATACCAGACCCTTATCTGAGCACGCAACCTGGCAGGCTTAATAAAAATGTTCCACAGAGTCTTCTTCTTCTCTTGCTCCGCCGACAGACCGAAAAAGAAAAAAAAAACACGACCGACCCGCCTCCATGGGAGGCTCCCGCCGTATGACGCGTTTTCGATTTGACAGTTCTTTTATAACTGAGGGCAGGGCCACACGTGACGTTCCCGTTTCCAAACCGGGAGGCCCCGCCCCCCTTTATTTTTAATAAAGGACTTGTCCCAAGCCGTGTCTTGTCATTTTTAGCATTTTAACACTTTTTTGTGAAATGGTAGGGGTACATTTGTACCCGTTACCATTTCACACAGGGGGGGAGGCCGGGATCTGGGGGTCCCCCTGTTAAAGGGGGCTTCCAGATTTCGATAAGCCACCTGCCCGCATACCACCACAACCACCGGGCAAGGGTTGTGGGGTTGAGGCCCTAGTCCCCATCAATATGGGAACAAGGTGCTTTGGGGGGCTACTCCAAAGCACCCTCCCCATTTTGAGGGCATGTGGCCTGGTACGGTTCAGGAGGGGGCCACTCTTTCGCCCCCCCCCCCCAATTTTCCTGCGGCCTGCCAGGTTGCGTGCTCGAACAAGGGTCTGGTATGGATTTTGAGGGGGACCTCCACGCCATTTTTTTTTACATTTTGGCGCGGGGTTCCCCTTAATATCCATACCAGACCTGAAGGGCCTGGTATGGAATTTGGGGGGACCCCCATGCAATTTTTTTTTTTAATTTTGGTTTGGGGTTCCCCTTAATATTCATACCAGACCCAAAGAGACTGGTGATGGACTGAGGGGATCCCATGCCGTTTTTTTCAATTACTTCTTTTATCTGTATTGCCGGGACCGACAATTCATTATAGACGCGAGTAGTTTTAAATTACTTTTTTTCCTTTATGTCATTTTGCTCTCGGACTGTTCTAAACACGGTAAACACGCACCACTTTACAGGCATACTATAGACACCCCCCAGGTACGAAATTTAAAAGAATATTTTACTTTTATAGTTTCACTTTAAGCATTATTAAAATCACTGCTCCCGAAAAAATATCCGTTTTTAAAACTTTTTTTTGCATTGATACATGTCCCCTGAGGCAGGACCCGGGTCCCCAAACACTTTTCATGACAATAACTTGCATATAAGCCTTTAAAATGAGCACTTTTGATTATTCATGTTCGTGTACCATAGACTTTCATGGTGTTGGCGTGTTCGAACAAATTTTTTGCCTGTTCGCTTGTTCTGCTGCGAACCGAACCGGGGGGGGGGGTGTTCGGCTCATCCTTACTTGCCACCCATGGATGAACACTCAATCATGTCAATCATCATCATTTGGATGCATGAATGAGCTAAAAAATGAATAGGTAGGTCATTAAAATGTCTATAGGGATCCACTGTTCCCTATAGATGGGAAAGAGGAAGAAAAGATAAGCACTTCCAATACTACTTACAAAGCAGTTCTTAAATTATGGCCAGCTCCAGAAGATGGGATAGAGCGGTGGCCTAGCGTAAGTGGTCCCAACCAGGGTTGAGGAGGGAGATCCTCGAGACAGGACCCATTTATCTTGTACATTATTATATACGTCAATATGCCTCATGTAAAGTCCCAACCCCATTTCCTTTCGTTTTCACATACATTTAGAGATGGAGGTATGCTAATGTTGTCTTGGGTTGAAACAGGTCACACTTGTTTCCAGTTTTGGATATTGAAAGGGGCCTTAGACGGGGTTCACACTATTTGCAAAGCGGCTCGCAGCAGGGGATCCGGTGCGTCCCTTTTCACCGTTTCAGGGGCGAATAAGGTCAGAATTTTTGCCTGAAATCGGACCTGAAACTGAGTCAAAGATGCACAGGATCCTTCTGCAGTGCACTCCGCGGCCGCCCCGGAAATGTGTGAACCGGCTCCATTGAGAGCCAGTCACAATTGGATGCGGGGAAACCAACATCCAGTTCTCATAAGTGTGAACCCAGCCTAAAATATAACTAAAGGCAAAGCTTTTATTTCAGTCGTTGGATACAACAGTGAGGGGTTAGACCCTGTGTCAGGTTTTTAATGCTGCCTGTGTCCCCATTAGGGGAATCCACCCTCTCTATTTATCCTGTTTACTGTTATCACCGAGATTGAAAGGAAGCTTACATTTTGGATTGTCTCCAGAACAGGAATAGGGGTAAATCTTCCAAAGGGGACACTAGTTCTGGTGACACCTCAAGGTTCCTTCACTTTGGAGGGATTTCCTCTCACAGGAAGTGAAAGGAAATGTCCCCAATGGGACACAGACGGCAAAAAACTGACAGGTTTACCCTCCCTGCCTGACACCTGACATACACCCAGTGAAGTGACTGGCCTCAGATGATACACAGAGATGAAACAAATCCTCCTGTATAAATTGTACCTGTTTATTTGGAGTCTTCTCTACATCATTACAAAGTCCAGAATTTATTAAGCTTGTCTAAACTGTCAGAGAACAGGGGTGGAGATCTGATATTACACTCTGCGGAGCTCAGTGAGGAGAGTTCTGAGAGCTGATTGGAGGGAAGGGAAGGGACATCCCCCCTCAACGCACACACAGGAGCTGAGTCTGTCAATCACTGGTTGTGTGCTGGAAAAGATATTATGGGAGTACCTTCATGTCTCTGATTGTCTACATTTACTTTCTTCTCCTTTACAGGTGTTAATTCCAAATCAGCTCGAGTATTGTTCCTATTGGTTGTCCCTGGTCACCTGGTCTTCCTGTACACCATCCACTTGTTACAAGGAGGTCATACCTCGCTCACTGTACTCTTTGTTACCTTCTACTTGACCGCTGCCCTCATACAGGTAATACCGGGAACGCGGTAGTGTAGTAGTAGCATTGTCTTGCTCTCACCTGAACAAACCCAATATAGCAGTTTCTATGCATGATTTATCTTGTTTGGTGATCACTGTTCAGTGACAGTGATCAAGATGTTTCTCCAGAGTGATTATAGTTACATAGGTGAATGATGGTTTGTTTTCAAATGTTTTTTATTTCTGCTTGTTCAGAAGAGGTAAATACTTTATTGTTCATGATCTGGGCACAGGTTCACTTTAATTTCCAGTTCCCTCTAACTGTCATCATTTCCTATTCCAGGTCTGCATCTTGCTCTATGTAGCTGACCTCATTGTTCGGTTCATGTGGCGGAAAGGACTGGACCCGGATAATTTCTCCATCCCATACCTCACTGCCCTTGGCGACCTGTTGGGTACCGGTTTCCTCGCCATCTGCTTCCGCTTGGTCTGGCTTCTTACTGGTACAGAGGAGGCGGAGCTGGGCAATTAGACCGATTCCTTCATTTTGCTGCCAGTTTTTGCACTGTAGCAGAACATTAACAGAAGATCCAGGGAAATTTCTTATCAGCAGTCAACACCAAACAGGACTTGGAATTCGCAATATTTATCAGCCATACGAACAACACTGCACTGGATTTATAATGAAAAAAAATTGTTTTTTATGTGTATATAAATCTGATGCTGTTTATTTCCGATAGAATAAATGTTACTGAAAACATTGTCTTCAAATGTGCATTTATCTTCTAGTAGAAGGGATACCTTGGGGTCCATTTATAAAACATTCATGCACAGAAGCAAAATTTCCCTGTATTTTCATAAAATTAATTCCTGTATCATCAGCTCCATCTAGTGGCCAGAATGGGTATTTTTTCTCATTGTGTTATTTCCTAAAACTATATCGCATTTTGGCCACTAGATGGGGCTGATGATACAGGAATTAAAGTATTACATAGTGAAATTTCATCCAGCTTGCATGAATGCTTTTAACATTGGTCCAACAAATGTTTAATGAATAAAAGACCCCCTTGTGTCTACAGCAGGTGTTGCAACTACCAGCACAAGTGCCATGGAGTGGCACTCAATAGCACGTGCATCCACCTCCCTGATGAGAGCATGCTGGAGGCTAAAGACACTTAAGGATGTGAAGTCCACTAACCCGCCCACCAAAGCCCTGAGTCCTGAGCTGCTACCCTCTTTCACAGCCGCTGGGTCAAGAGGTATTTCATCCTTACTTTTTTCTGGCTTCATAGCAAAGATCACCCTTTTCCATCACAGCTCCACTGTCGGCTCAGCACCCTCCAGTCCGCACTTTTTCCAGCTTCCACAACACATGCCCGCCCTTACCGGTCCTAGCTCCACTGCACACTGCTAATGGATCTACACCTCCCAGTCCACACTCCCTAGGACCAGGGGTGGACTGACAACTCATGGGACCCCCGGGCAATAGGGGCTCATGGGGCGCCCTTAGTCCCCACCCACCCACACACAAGCCACACCCTCACAAAGCCCCACGTATATATTGCACTGCTACATTACATGCATTGGTCACAGAATTTCTCTACTTCATGTTCAAAATAAATTTTTAAAGATTTAAGAAAATAAGGAAAAATAAACTCACTTTAACCACATACATTTACTGCAGGGCTGTGTCTCCTGTGAGCAGAATCATGTACAGGTACTTGATTCTGCACTTGCGGGTCTGCATGCTGTTTGACCTGCTGCCGCTGTGATTGGACACACCGAGAGCTAACCAGCGGGTCCGGAGGACCCCATGACCGCCAGGCCCCGACGATCGTTTCCAACAGAGGCAGAACTGTGGTCTGCCTATGAAAACAAGTCCCCAGAGAGCCTCCCCTTACATCAGGGTCCCCAGAGAGCCTCCCCTTACATCAGGGTCCCCAGAGAGCCTCCCCTTACATCAGGGTCCCCAGAGAGCCTCCCCTTACATCAGGGTCCCCAGAGAGCCCCCCCTTACATCAGGGTCCCCAGAGAGCCCCCCCCCTTACATCAGGGTCCCCAGAGAGCCCCCCCTTACATCAGGGTCCCCAGAGAACCTCCCCTTACATCAGGGTCCCCAGAGAGCCTCCTCCTTACATCAGGGTCCCCAGAGAGCCTCCTCCTTACATCAGGGTCCCCAGAGAGCCCCCCCCTTACATCAGGGTCCCCAGAGAGCCCCCCCATACATCAGGGTCCCCAGAGAGCCCCCCCATACATCAGGGTCCCCAGAGAGCCCCCCCATACATCAGGGTCCCCAGAGAGCCCCCCCATACATCAGGGTCACCAGAGAGCCCCCCCCCCATACATCAGGGTCACCAGAAAGCCCCCCCCTTACATCAGGGTCCCCAGAGAGCCCCCCCCTTACATCAGGGTCCCCAGAGAGCCCCCCCCCATACATCAGGGTCACCAGAGAGCCCCCCCATACATCAGGGTCCGCAGAGAGCCCCCCATACATCAGGGTCCCCAGAGAGCCCCCCATACATCAGGGTCACCAGAGAGCCCCCCCATACATCAGGGTCCGCAGAGAGCCCCCCATACATCAGGGTCCCCAGAGAGCCCCCCATACATCAGGGTCCCCAGAGAGCCCCCCCCATACATCAGGGTCCCCAGAGAGCCCCCCCCCCTTACATCAGGGTCCCCAGAGAGCCCCCCCTTACATCAGGGTCCCCAGAGAGCCCCCCCATACATCAGTGTCACCAGAGAGCCCCCCCATACATCAGGGTCCCCAGAGAGCCCCCCATACATCAGGGTCACCAGAGAGCCCCCCCCATACATCAGGGTCCCCAGAGAGCCCCCCATACATAAGGGTCCCCAGAGAGCCCCCCCCATACATCAGGGTGCCCAGACTTAACCCCCCCAGAGGTTCCCCTGTACCTGGCTGTGCACCTCCAACCCAAGGGGGTGGTGGGAGGTGGCAATCGGCAGTTCTATGGTGCCTGTGGATCTCACTGGGGCTTGTAGTCCTCCTGATTCTGTACAGTGGATAGGGGAGGGGCCTCTGACCCGGGCAGCAGTCGGCAACAGCGTACAAGCAGAGAGTGAAACTTGTAGCTGCCCGGGTCAGAGGCCCCTCCCCTTTCCACTCTACAATCTGGAGGAGAAATACAAGTCCCCGGGAGATGCTGCGAGCACCATAGAGCTGCTGATCGCCGCCTCCCACTCCCCTCACTGCATCCCAAACTGAAAGAGGAGATGCCAGGTCTTGCCCGCCGAGCCCACCCCCCCCCCCCGCGGCAGTCGGCAGAACGGCTCCACCGCAGCACGCCCAGCAGCATACCCCTAGATCCGACGAGCATGTCTCCAGGGCCCCCTACTGGCTGCGGGCCCTCGGTCGGCGTCCGAATGACCGAATGGTCAGTCCGCCCCTGCCTAGGACTCTCCCTAGGACTCTCCAACACTTGCTCACCTTTACCCGTCCCAGCACCACTGTACACTTCTGTTGGTTCTGCACCCCCCTAATATTGCTAGCACTGTATTTAGGGAAGGTTAATCCCCTTCACCCTCAGGGTTCAGCTCTCTCCACTCAACAGCTGTGTGCAAAAAAACATTGCTGCCAGTACTCAGGGTACCAAGGCCATCCAAGGGGCCAAAAGGCAGGAGGAATGAAAAAGTTTCAATTTAAAAAAAAACATCCTTTGTGGTGAGGTTTATGTGTGTCTGGAGAGCTCCTATTTGTGCCACTGTAGTTAAGGTGTATTTTGTGAGTACAAGGACTGTACACTGCTGCCAGTTCAGCACCCCCAATAATGATTGCACTGCATTTACAGAAGGTTAACACCTTCACCCCCAGAGCTCAGCTCTTTCCACTCAGCAGATGTGTATTCTCTATGTGCAAAAAAGCATTGCTGCCAGTACTCAGGGTACCAAGGCTATCCAAGCGGTCACAAGGTGGAAGTAATGAAAATAAGTTTCAATTTTTTAACCACTTCCCACCCAGCCTATAGCAGAATGACAGCCGGGCGGTGGTTCCGTTATCCTGACTGGACTTCTTTCAGGATAACGAGTCAACGCGCGCCCACGGGGGCGTGCAGCACGAGGATCGGGGTAAAGAGCCTCTGACGGAGGCTCCTTACCACTTTATCAGCCGTGACCAATCACAGCGTGAACCAGGAAGTGCCGGTAAGCGGCTTTCCTCGGTTTGTGCTGACAGGGAGATCGGCGGCTCTCCTTGTCCGGGGGGGGGGGTGTGTGTCTGCGCTGATAATCATATATCAGAACAGCCCGCATCAGATGTGCCACAACAATGCCAATCAATGCCCATGAGCTGCCAGTTAGTGCCCCATCAGGAACGCCTGTCAGTGCCCATAACAGTGCCAATAAGTGCCCATAAAAGTGCCAATCAGTGCCCCATCAGTAACGCCTGTCAGTGCCCTTCAGATGCCCATCAGTAATGCCTGTCAGTACCTCCTCATCAGTGCCGCATATCAGTGCCCCCTATCAGTGCCCATCAATTCTACATATTAGTGCCGCCTCATCAGTGCCACCTAATTAGTGCCCATCAGCGAAGGAGAAAACAAAATTTTATAACAGAAACATTAAAAAAATTTTTAGTTTGTTTAGCAAAAAAATAAAAACCGCAGTGGTGATCAAATACCACCAAAAGAAAGTTCTATTTGTGGGAAGAAAATTATAAAAATTTAGTTTGGGTACTATGTAGCATGACCGCGCAATTGTCATTCAAAGTGTGACAGCGCTGAAAGCTGAAAAATGTCCTGGGCAGGAAGGTGTATAAGTGCCTGGTAATCCCTTGTGCTGAGGTTTGTGTGTGTCTGGAGGACTCTTATTTTTGACACTATAATTAAGGTGTATTTTGTGAGTTTAAGGACTGCGATGTATACATGTGGTATATTCTGTAGGTAAGAAGGCTCAGACTCTATTTTAAGCCATGCCCAATATTCAGCATAATTTAACCACGCCAAGATTTCAACACAGTGCGCTATGTGCACAGCCACGCAAAATTCTAAATTGCACTTTAGCTGGTAGGATCTGTTATTAACCCCCGCACACCGACTGTACTCAAATATGCGGACCCACTGGACTGGGCTTTTTTCCGTGGGGCTGCATATTTGCGTATCTCCCTTTGTGATGGGAGCGCGCCGCACGGCACGCTTCCAGCACAGAGACCGGGGTCTCACCAAGAGCCATGGGCCCTGTTATAACAATCGGGACCCGGAAAGACTGATTCTGGGTCACCTGATCGTTGTGATAGCCTCTGATTCAGTCACTGTGAAGCCCGCCCCCGTGTTTTCTGTCTCTATGAATGGACAAGAGAGATACATTGTATCACTCTCTGTCCTTACAGAGATAGAAAATAATTAGTGTAAAGAAAATAAAAAATCAATAAATAAAATACCTAGATTAAGGTTTGATCTAGGTCAGTGCCAGGGTTAGTGTTTGGGTCAAGGTCAGGGTCAGTACTTTTTTTAAAAATTTGAATTAGTGTCAGTGTTTTAGGCAGGATTGAAAAAAAAAGCAAAATGTGGCTCTATACACCACCACAATGGATTTGAAATGAAACAAACAAGATGTGCTTTAACTGCAGACTTTCAGCTTTAAATTTGAGGATATTGACAGCCAAATCAGGTGAACGGTGTAGGAATTACAACAGTTTGTATATGTGCCTCCCACTTTTTAAGGGACCAAAAGTAATGGGACAGATTAACAATCATCCATCAAACTTTCACTTTTTAATACTTGGTTGCAAATCCTTTGCAGTCAATTACAGCCTGAAGTCCGGAACACATAGACATCACCAGACGTTGGGTTTCATCCCTGGTGATGCTCTGCCAGGCCTCTACTGCAACTGTCTTCAGTTCCTGCTTGTTCTTGGGGCATTTTCCCTTCAGTTGTGTCTTCAGCAAGTGAAATGCATGCTCAATCGGATTCAGGTCAGGTGATTGATTTGGCCATTGCATAACATTCCACTTCTTTCCCATAAAAACTCTTTGGTTGCTTTCGCAGTATGCTTCGGGTCATTGTCCATCTGCACTGTGAAGCGCCGTCCAATGAGTTCTGAAGCATTTTGCGGAATATGAGCAGATAATATTGCCCGAAACACTTCAGAATTCATCCTGCTGCTTTTGTCAGCAGTCACATCATCAATAAATACAAGAGAACCAGTTCCATTGGCAAACATGCCCACGCCATGACACTACCACCACCATGCTTCACTGATGAGGTGGTATGCTTTGGATCATAAGCAGTTCCTTTCCTCCTCCATACTCTTCTCTTCCCAAGTTGATCTTGGTCTCATCTGTCCATAGGATGTTGTTCCAGAACTGTGAAGGCTTTTTTAGATGTTGTTTGGCAAGCTCTAATCTGGCCTTCCTGTTTTTGAGGCTCACCAATGGTTTACATCTTGTGGTGAACCCTCTGTATTCACTCTGGTGAAGTCTTCTCTTGATTGTTGACTTTGACACACATACACCTACCTCCTGGAGAGTTTTCTTGATATGGCCAACTGTTGTGAAGGGTGTTTTCTTCACCAAGTAAGAATTCTTCAGTCATCCACCATGGTGCGTTCTTTCTTTTTAAGGATGTTCCAAACAGTTGATTTGGCCACACCTAATGTTTTTGCCATCTCTCTGATGGGTTTGTTTTGTTTTTTCAGCCTAATGATGGCTTGCTTCACTGATAGTGACAGCTCTTTGGCTCTCATATTGAGAGTTGACAGCAACAGATTCCAAATGCAAATAGCACATTTGAAATGAACTCTGGACCTTTTATCTGCTCCTTGTAAATGGGATAATGAGGGAATAACACACACCTGGCCACGGAACAGCTGAGCAGCCAATTGTCCCATTACTTTTGGTCCTTTAAAAAGTGGGAGGCACATATACAAACTGTTGTAATTCCTACACCGTTCACCTAATTTGGATGTAAATACCCTCAAATTAAAGCTGAAAGTCTGCAGTTAAAGCACATCTTGTTTGTTTCATTTCAAATCTATTGTGGTGGTGTATAGAGCCAAAAAGATTAGAATTGTGTCGATGTCCCAATATTTATGGACCTGCCTGACTGTGGTATTGCTAAGATTGTCAGGAGCAGGAGAGTTTATTTTGGGTTGTTCTTTGGTGGTAGCTTATGGTAGTAGTAAACAATATACAGTTAAATTATTATTTATTTATTTTTTTTACTATTTTTGGCCAGTTTTCCTTTGATAATAATAATAATAATAAAAAAAAATCAGGAGATATCCATTACCATTTAATACCAAATGAAATTTGAATTTGTCCTGAAAAAAAAAAAAGTATAACCCACCTGGATGCACAAAGTAGTTATGATGATATGTACGGTTTTACTAACACATGTCAAAGTTGGAAAATTGGGCTTATGCATTCAGATTTGATTAGAAAATTAAATTTTGTTGCTGTCACAGAAAAATAGGAATCTTCACCAGCACACCTTATTATAGTGATAATCTTGTCCTTCGTTCACATAAAGCATCAGGCATCACAAGCTGATGTTTCAGAACCTCGCAGGAACCTTTTTTTAATGCCTTGAAAAAGTAATCCTGCCAGGCCCTGAGGCATCGGCTTGTGATGCCGGTTATTTTAGGTGAATAAAGGACAAGATTGTTACTATACCAAGGTGTGCTGGTGAAGATTCTTATTTTTGAGGCATGGTAGCGCCATCCACCAATTTACTAGTACACACTCAACAGTGGCGCTGCGTCCATAAGGGCGCACGGGCGCCACCCCCTCTCTCCTGCCAGCCCCTCTATCACCAATAGATAGATTCATTGGGGGGGGGGGGTTGTGTTTTGGAGGACCCCGCTCGTCACCCGCTGCTCCACCAAGACAAGGTAAGTACCGGGCAGGCGGCAGGCGGGCCACACTGGGGGCATTCAAGGGCACACTGGCAGCATTTAATGGGTACACTGGCAGCATTTGATGGGCACACTGGCAGTGTTTGATGGGCACAGTGGCTGCAATTGATGGTACAGTGGAAGCATTTGATGGGCACACTGGCAGTGTTTGATGGGCACAATGACAGCGTTTGGCACAGTGGCTGCAATTGATGATTTTTTTCAAAGAATTAGTTATTGGTCTTTAATTCAGTCTGGTTTCCTAGTAGATCAATAATTATGTAACTTTCACACCCTCAGCATCTTTGTTACAATGTCTCCTATTGTTGCTGATGTACTTGTAGTATACCCTAGCACCCTCTAGTGGCTGAATGCATGAAGCACAGCCCATGGAAGTTGGAGGTGCAGCAAGCGGTGCATGGTTTCAAAAATCATTCTAGGACGGTCAGCAATGTTGTGGGGAGAAGCCATGTGGGGAGTTTAACTATATACACTATATTACCAAAAGTATTGGGACGCATGCCTTTACACACACATGACGCAAGGTGCATAAAGACATGGATGAGCAAGTTTGGGGTGGAGGAACTTGACTGGCCTGCACAGTCCTGACCTCAACCCGATAGAACACCTTTCTGAAATAGAGCGGAGACTGCGAGCCAGGTCTTCTCACAGAACATCAGTACCTGACCTCGCAAATGAACTTCTGGAAGAATGGTCAAACATTCCCATAGACACACTCCTAAACCTTGTGGACAGTCTTCCCAGAAGAGTTGAAGCTGTTATAGCTGCAAAGGGTGGGCCAACTCAATATTGAACCCTATGGACTAAGACTGGGATGCCATTAAAGTTCAGGTGCGTGTAAAGGCAGGTGTCCCAATACTTTTGGTAATATAGTGTATTCAATGTTTAAACTATATTGAATTTAATTAAATATTTATTTAATTCAGAGCTCAAAAAGGTGTTCAATGGCTAACCTACCATACATTGACTGGAGCTATATTCAAAAGTATAAATGGACATCACTCTGACATTCTTTATAAAGTGATTTATTTATGAATTTTACACAGCCACGTAGAAAACAGATAGAAATAGGAAAATGATCAAATCTGATAGAGCAGATCAGTGTTTTCCAAGCCTGGTCCTCACTGGGCACTATTTTCTCAGGTCCCGCTAGGATAATATTTTCTCAGGTCCCGCTAGGGGAACAGGTGTAATTAGAAGTGCCCGATACTTGTCTAAGTACACTTCCACATTGTGTGATCATTGTGTTTTCCATCAATTTTCCATTAGTAGAAAAAAATATAAAAAAAAAGTTTCCTTCTTTCCATGGTTCTTCTTCATTGGGATAGAAGGTGTGGGTCCGTGTATGAAAAAACATTGCTGTGAGAATGTTTCAAGCATTAGCACAGCCATCACAAATAACCCCCATTGTGTATTATATTTACTTTATATGTTCAACAGCTCTATCTAGTGGCCATAATGTTGTTATTTCCTGATTGGGGTATTTTTAAGAAAGTACCGCCTTGTGGCCACTAGATGGAGCTGACAATCTTGAAACGTAAACATGTACAATGTTTACTTTTCAAGATCGTCAGCTCCATCTAGTGGCCACAAGGATTATTCGCAGCAGCTGTGTGAAAGCTTGAGACATTAGCACAGCAAATTTTTTTTTTTATAAATAGGCTCCTATGTGTACGGAGCTTCAGTGGACCTCTAAACTTGAAAAAAAAATTGTATTTAAGGCTCAGTGCACAAATCTAATACACCAAGATAAGGATCCTTTAAAAAAAAAAAAAAGTGACAGTTATTTTCAGCTGAATAAAATGAAAGCCTGAAAATTGTGCATTAAAGCTTTGTGAACAAAACTTATTGTGTATGAGATGTGCATTTATTTACAGCTTTGTATGAAACGTTCCGACACACAGAAAGTGAGTGGCCGTGCGGCTTATAGCTTTGTATTAGCTGATGTATTAGGTGTAAGGAGGCAGCAAAGTGACTCTCGGTAATTTTCTTCTGTGGTAATAGTGGACAATAGCTCTAGACTGACTTTTTTTTAAAGCTGAACTCCAGGCAGATATATTAGACAACAACTGATGCAGTTCTGTATTCATAAAACATAATTAAATGTGTTGTTTAAACTGCAAGCAGTGTAACTGCCTGAAACTGAGCTGGTATCAGTCCCTGTATAGCAAAGCTTAGCCTGAGGGAGGGAGAAGCAGCATAAGGAGCCAATCCGTTCATGTGTTTACAAGAAGCATGCTGACAGGAGAGAGCAGAGTGACAGAGAGATGAGATCACTGCGCTGCTTCTCCTTTCACTGTCCAGTCACAGGCTGGGAGCTAGTGCAGGTTGAATAATGCTGGCCATCAGACTGAGGACATCTAGTGGTGGAAAAGAAGTACAGCTTGGCAGAGTTCTTAATTGAAAAGAGAATATTGCAACAAAGGTTTCCAGTTCATTTTATATTTTTGGGCTTTTCATTTTAATCCAATTATTTATTAGAATTAGTTTCGCTCCAAAATCGTTTAACGAATTTCGACAAATTCGTTAACTCGGAAACATCCAAATTAACGAAAACCCGTTTAATGAATTTTTCCCAATATTTGAAAATTCGTAAATTCAGTCATTCGTAAAATATAAATTGTAAATTCAAAAATGCGAAAACCCGAAAATTCGAAAATCTGAAATAATAACTATTACATTACAGGTATTGGAATTTCCTTTCAAATTTAGCTGTTAGTGAACGGAACGAATACGAATTTATCCAAAGTTATGAATTATCCAAAATTACGAATGGAACGGAACAAATTAATAATAATAAATAACTATAATAATAAAAACTTTTTATTATTATTATTATTTATTAATAATTCATTAATTAGTTTAGATGCGGCATTTGTTATTTCTGATAATTCGTAACTTCAGATAAATTTGTATTCGTTCCGTTCACTAACAGCCAAATTTGAAGGGAAATTCCAATACCTATAATTTAATAGTTATTATTAGTTAGTTATTTTTTCAAATTTTTTGATTTTCTTTCTTATTTTCAGCTTTTCAAATTTTTGATTTTTGAATTTTCGAATTTACGAATTGCGATCATAACGAATGATATGAAAAATGTAAAAAAAAAAACAACAAAAAAAAACGTATAAAATGAAAACAAATTTTTCACCAGTGCACGTCTACTATTTATGGTTGGATTTCTGCTTTAATATATCTTCTGCCTCATGAAACGATTGCATTCATCCACACATAAAAAAATCTCATTTATAATTTAATTTGGCCGTAATCTTGTCCCTGAGACAGTTTGTTAATGAAGCAAACTAAATTATATCAGCTCTGAGGAGATCGAGAAATTCAGTTCACCTTTATCTGCGAAAACAAAAAAGGTGTCGGAGAGACCGGACAGAGGAGAAGGTTCAAAAAAAGAACGTTCATTTGATACAGCAAGGAAGGAGGTCTTCACAACTCGTTATAATGCAGCATTCCGTTGTCACCCCTTTATGTCCGTCCAGAAACAGCATCTCCAGTCTGTTGTGTAGATCACCATCCTTCTAGTACTCAATGGTCACAGCTTTTGTCTTTAGATATTCATTTAATGCTTCTTGGCCTAATACAAAACCAAAAGGTGCATCAGTTCTATGGTCCTGCATTCCGTTGCCCCTCCCCCCCCCCCCCCAGGTTGCATGGAGTTTGTATGCTTTCCCTTTGTATATGATGGTTTCCTCCCAGAACGAAGTTTCATCGGCTTATTTTTTGCTGGTGAATGTATGCACCGGACCAGAGGCGTAGCTAGAACCTTCAGGGCCCCGATGCAAGAAATCATGAAGGGCCCCTTTACAATGATCCTGGGGCCCTTTACTCCCATTGCTGGACCCTTTATTACGGTTCCACAGTGGGCCACCTTCCGCCAATGGCGTCAGTAGTTTTTTATTCTGGCTGTTTTTTTATTTATTTTTGTATTTATTTTTTGTAACCATTTAATTTTTTTTTTTTTACAATTGTATTTTTCTTTTTTTAAATTAGGACCCCTGGTGAAATATCAGGGATCTAAACAGACCCCTGATGTCTCACTTTTGAGACAGAGAAAGGGACTGAGGACAGATTCATCATTCCTTTTCTCTGCAGCCTCAGCTACACAGAATGAATGAACAGGAATAGCTCTGTACAGAGCTTCCCGTTCATTAAAAAAAAAAAAAAAAAAAAAAAAAAAAAGAGGCATAGTAAACACAATTTACTATGCCCCAGCTATGAATGAATAATAATACAAAAAAAAATCACTGACTATTTATTAGGACAAGGAAGGGGCTGGTAAACAACACATCTACCCCCCTATGGTGGTGGAATTCCACAACCCAGCCGCAAGTGTGACCTTTGCGACCCTGGTAGTTCCGTAGTTCTTTTATTTTGGTTGTTTTATTTTTTAAATAATCTTTTACTCTTTTATTTTTTTTTTTTTTTTTTTTTTTTTTTACAATTTTTTATGGTTTACATTTTTTTTAGGACCCCCCGGTTAAGGGGCTTTGGGGAAAAAGAGCCAGTGATCAGTACAGATATATTAAGACAAGGAAGGGGCTGTTAAATTAAAAACATTTACCGGCCCCTTCCCTGCTCTCCATCCTGACAGATCCCCTGCAGCAGCTGGCGAGAGGTGGGAGGGGGAAACCTGGCAGCGCTGTAAGGAGGCAGGAAAGGACACGGGGGCCTGGGGGCAGCAGCACAGCGATAGGGAGGCAGCGGGACCGGCATGTGGAGGAATTGATTCCCTTCATTACCCTCCTGCAGCTGTTGAATGTCTGCGGAAGGGGAAGCGGGCATTCAGCGCCTGCTTGGAGGGATCGGCTCCTCTACAAGACGCAGCCCTCCTATCTAGGCGTAGCAGGGTGCCAGGTCGCAATGGGGACCCCTGTGATCCCTGTACATACGCCCCTGCACCAGACCCTTTTTTAACAATGCAGTGCTTCGCAAAACACATGGTAGGTTCATTGCGGTGCACTGCCATGCGTTGGTGTTGCAATCTACTGAACGCACGCATTTTAGCACTTTTTGTCACGATGCACCTTAAACATTTAAAATGGCAGACTTCACTTTTAAAACATTAAAGCCCAAATAAGTAGGCTTAATACATTCCATGCTGCACAAAAGGACCCTTGCTCCCTGTGTGAAAGCAGTGGTCTCTCTGCAGAGGTCAGACACACCCCCTAGTAAGTAAAAGCAAGAGTTCCCCAATCAGCAAGGAGCATGACTTTTGCTGATTTCAGAGCTATAGTTATATACTAAGGGCCGAGGTGGCCTGATGTCTGCTGCAGAGACAGAGTTTTCATTTTCTGTCCATTGCTCGTATACATTATAGAACCATGTTTATTCTCACCTAGATCTTTGCCAAACCCCGACTGCTTGAAGCCTCCAAATGGAGCAGCGACGTCTGTTTTATTGTACGTGTTGACGAACACTGTGCCGGCCTGGAGCTTCTCGCTGACGTACAGAGCTTTGTTGATGTCCTTGGTGAACACGCCCGACGCCAAGCCGTACTCCGTGTCGTTGGCCCGCTTCAGAACACCATCAATGTCTCTAAAAATCAGAACGCACCATCAGTTAGAGGTCTAGTGGTCATGTATAACAAAAGGACAGAAGGCGCATTCAGTGTCCAATCAGAAATCAGCTTTCTTTAGTTAGCCCACTCCAAGTAACAAAACAAAGATTTGGATTGGCTGCTGTGGGCGCTCAGTGCACATGGTCCACCTATAAATAAATTATTGCTTTAGGGTGGGCTGACCCTTTACTATTATACCAAACTTATCGTTGAACCTCTAAATCGGCAACTCATAACCTTTTTTTATTCCAGAGGAACACTTAAAATGTTTTTCCAGGCCTCAAGGAACTGCTAAAACCAATTTATTGATGGTCAATGGGAAAAAAGGCCCTTAACATTGGCAGCCAGTGGCAAGAATGCCCCTTATAGACAGGTAAAAAGATCACTGGCGTAATATCACTGGCTCTCCCGAGTGACATTGGCCCTAAAACTATGCAGGCATCATTAGATAGGAGGTCAATTAGCCACAGCTCAAGGAACCCCTAGTAACCTCTGGAGGAACCCTAAGTTTCCATGGAACCCTGGTTGAGAATGCTGCCCTAGAGAAACATGAAATAGGATTCCCCTGAAATCTCAGGAACTCCTGCTAAAACCAATTCATCAGAGGTCAGTGGGAAGATGCCTCCTCTATATTGTAGACAGGGTGTCCCCCTTAGCTAAAAAAGATCATCGGTGTCATGCCGCTGACATTACCAAGTAGTATTGACCTTGGAACTATGCAGGCATCATCATTTGGGAGGGTCAATCAGCCACAGGTCAAGGAAACACTAGCAACCTATGGAGGAACCCTAGTTGAGAATTGCTGGTCTATAGAGACCCTTGAATGAATTTTCAGGTCTCGAGGAACCCCTACTAAAACCAGTTCATTGGGGGTCAAGTGAGAAGATAACCCTGCTTATATTGTGGTCAGAATGTCCCCTCTCACAGATAGTAAAAAAGAGCATTGGTGTCATGCCACTGGCTCTGCCAAGGGTTGTTGGCCCTGGAAATATGCAGACACCATCAGATGGGAGGTCAATCAACCACAGCTCTAGGAACCTCTGAATGGAACCTCAGGGTTCCATGGAACCCTGGCTGAGAATGGCTGCTCTAAAAGATTGTATTGGATAAATAGTGGTGCAAAATGTATTGGGGTGGGGTTAATTGATCATTTTTGGCATGTATTTTGCACGTGTGTGGGGATAGTGCAGCACTGGGTGGGGATCACTTAAAGTTTATAGGAAAACACTTGGTGAAGGGGGGGTGGCACTTAAAGTTTATGGGGAAACACTGGGCGGAGAGGGGGCAACTAAAGTTTTGGGGCAACACTCAAATTGACGGTGGGGGGAGACATTCCGGATGGGGGAGGGGAGTTGCTTCAAGTTTATGAAAAGACACTGAGGGAGGAGGAGAGTGTTAAAATGTATAGGCAGACTCCAGGGAGGGGGTCTATCAGGTAGGCTGTACGGGGCCCCATGATTTTTAATGGTGGTCCAACATTCACACCGGGGCTTCAGCAGGCATGACTAAATAACTACCTCCCCCTCCCCCACAGCAGACAAGTGACACAGATGCCCTTACCCATCTTCAAATTTGGATATTATCATCACTGGGCCAAAAGACTCTTCTTTAGCGATGAACATCTCATCAGTGACGTCTGTAAATATTGTCGGTTCAAGGAAGAAACCTAAAAAAAAAAAAAAGTCAAAAGGAATGTTCAAGATAGCAATGGCAGGAGTCTCCATATCCTATTGAGGCCCAGCGCAGACTACACTGCCAACCTGTCTCTACTCAGAGCTTACATAACACAATGCAGCTGAGCGGGGCCCTCCAGATTGACGCAGAGTCACTGGGAGCTCCCAGATAGGGATCTCCATTTTTTTAACCCGACTCTAAACTCTGCCCTCCCCTCTCAATATCAGATTATGCAAATGTGTCTCAGCAGCTGAGAAATGCACTGCATTGGGTTGCAGAATTCGGAGAGGGGACAGCTGGAGCTCAAGTTGCAAATCTAAAAGGTATATGATGGCATCTTTAAAGTGGAACTCCAGTCATTTACTTTTGGAGACATTGGAGATAGATAGATAGATAGATAGATAGATAGATAGATAGATAGATAGATAGATAGATAGATAGATAGATAGATAGATAGATAGATAGATAAATAGACAGATAGATTCAGGGCTCAGCAGGAATGTGGGGGAACGCAGTTCTGGCACCTCCAGCATATCCAGCACTAAATGTATGTAATGACAAAGGGTGCTGGAGGGTCTATTGATGCTGACTGCTGGGGGATCGATTGTTGTTGGGCAAGTCTATGGTTGCTGGGGGGGGGGCTCTTTTTTTGCTTGGGAATCAATGGTTACTGGGAGGGATTTACAGGAGAGGGAGGGGTCTGCTGTTGCTCGTTGCTGATGATTTATTAATGCTGGCTGCTATAGAGATCTATTGTTGCTGAGGAAGTGTATTGAAGTCATTGGGGGATCTATTGTTGCTGCTGGTGGTCTATAGTTCCTGGGGTGGATTTATTATTGCCAAGGGGATCTGTTGTTGCTGGTCAGATCTATTTTTGCTGGTTGCAGGGGATCTATTTTTTTTTTGTGTTACTTTGCACCACAAAACGATACTTAGTTGTGTATTCTCTAAAAGTGGCGGCACTGAGAGGTGGGTAAGGGGTAGAACTATGGGACGGTGCTCAGAGGTGGGTAGGGGGCGGAGACAAGGGGTGACTCAGAAGTTGGGAGTACCCACACCTATTCTCTGAGAAAAAAAGCCCTAGATAGATTACATAATTAGATAAATAGATAGATTAGATAATAAGATACATTAGATAATTAGATGGATAGATAAATAGATAGATTAGATAAATAGATTAGATAATTAGATAAATAGGTTATTACATAATTAATAATAGGATAGATTACATAATTAGATAGATTAGATAATTAGATAAATAGGTTAGATAATTTGATAGATTAGTTAACTGGATAAATAGTATAATTAGATAGATTTGAGAACTAGATAGATTAGATAATTAGATAAATTAGATAATTAGATTAGATAATTAGATAGATTCGATAATTAGATGAGATAATTAGATAAATTTGATAATTAGCTAGATTAGATAATTGGATAATTAGATTAAATCGATTAGATAATTAGATAAATAGATTTGTTAATTGGATAAATAGATTAGATAATTAGATAGATTAGAGAACTCGATAGATTAGAGAATTCGATAGCTTCGATAATTAGGTAGATTCGATTGATTTGATAATTAGATAGATTAGATAAATAGATTAGATAATTAGACAATTAGATAAATCGATAGATAGATTAGATAATTAGCTAGTATTGATAATTAGATTAGATAATTGGATAGATTAGATAATTAGATAAATTAGATAAATAGATTACATAATTAGATAAATTAGATAATTAGCAACCAAATAATTTCTAATTCTGGTAATTTAGATTTTTGATCCACCATCACTAGCAGACAGAAGAGAACGTTCCTGACCCCCAGATCAGTATAGCAGTACAGCCTGGTCCAGGACACACCCCTTTGCTTGTATGTGATTGGATAAGCACACAGATGATGTCATCCCTCTGTTACGCATTTTCACAGCTCACCGGCCTGCATTGAACAAACCAGTAGAGCCAGGGCTGGCTCCCAATACTCCCTCTCCTTCTTCCAGTCTGAGTGTTGCTAGTCATTGGGATTCCAAGAGGATAATATGACATCAGATTCAGGTACTTATACTAGCTGTATGTTATGCTGGAATAAAGTGTGATCTGATCTCTGCAGGGAGATTAGCTTTCAATCAGCCCATCCTCCTCCTGCACATTACACATTCTGTCCCCGACCCCTCTGTGACCCTCTGCCCTTCCTGAATTAATGCAGCAGATGGCGCTCCTGGCACAGAGACACGGACACTCATCCTGCCCCGCTGAGTGAATCCCGGGATATTGAACCCAGATTTTTCGGAGATACGTCAATCACAGAGGAGGTACATCAGATGGATCAGATATCTGCCCAGTGACTGCCAAAAAAACACAATTCTGCTCCTACAGCCTAGCTCCAGCCAATCAGTTATAGACACAGCTGAACTACACGTGCCGCTTATCTCGCCAGCCGTCCATGTGATTGTACTGTGACACATTGCACCAGTCTACATAAAGGAGGGGGCGTCATTGCTAATCTCCCCTCTCCTAAATCTTGCTGCAGATGTACCCTTCCAGCCCCCAGTGTCTGAAACATGTTAAAGGGGGAATCTGCATGAACAAAATCCTGACATGTTACACTATAGAGTGCCATCAAACAAGCTTCAACTCTTATCATTAAAAAGTCATCCTTGAGCTCCGATTTAAAGCCTTTACTTAGGCTGAGATGAGGTCATCAGTCTGCTGCAGGCAGGAGAAAGCATTTCCTCAGTCCCCCCCCCCCCCCCCCCCAGTGATCAGCAATATTGTAACTTTGATCTGATCTGTATCAGACATTTGTGAACACAGCCAAGAAGTGCACAGGGACTAGGATTACAGGGTTTCTAGGAAGTAGATGATAACCCTGGATGATGCCTGAACAAAGATGACACCGTCCTTCCGGAAACTCTATAAAAGGTAATACATACCCAAGCATGTTACACCTTACTGCATGCATGGACTTAACATGAAAAATATATCCAAATGCTCGGTCTCTTTGATGATGACAATGCTATACAATACAATAGACAAAATATAACCACTTGGGATAAAACATTTTTTTAAATGTCTGGAGTTCCATGCTGTAGAATAGCAAGTTCCAGCATGCACACTCCCTCTGTTGTTATATTCAAAGAAATGGAAGAGGCAGCAATATGCAACTGCCACCTGTTCTAGGACACACAATATACACACACAGTATACACACACAGAATACACATACATTTTTACACATTGTCCCTGGTTTTATTGAGGCTGGCAACCCTGATGGGACCCCTTAGTGGCAGGGCAGTGCCCGAGCACTTGGAATATGCAAACTGCATAGGTGTGAACCAGGTTCACCTGGGGGACCGAGTTACATCTTTCCATTGTGGGAACTTGCGTATTACTGCAATATACCTTACATAAATTTTGAATGGCATCCGAATGCATATAACAACTTCAATACCGGGCACTTATACCCCCTTCCTGCCCAGACCAATTTTCAGCTTTCAGGGCTCTGACATTTTGAATAACAATTGCGCGGTCGTGAGATGCTGTACCAAAAGAAAATTTTTATAATTTTTTTCCCCACAAATTGAGCTTTCTTCTGGTGGTATTTGATCACCTCTGGGGTTTTTAGTCTTTGCGCTATAAATAAAAAAAGAAAATTTGGAAAAAATAAATAAAATGTCTTCATTTCTTTTACAAAACTTTGTAAATAAGTAAGTTTTCTCCTTCACTGATGGGCACTGATACTAGTACTTTTATGCAGCACTGATAAGCAGCATCGATAGGTGGCACAGATATACAGCACTGATGGCCACTGATGGGTGGCACTGATAGGCACCTATAGGCAGCACTGATGGGCACTCATAGGTGGCACTGATGGGCAACACTGATAGATGGTACTGTTAGGCAGCACTGATCAGAGGCGCTGACAGGGGGGGCTCCACCGATAATCAATCAGTGCCGACCCCCACTGTCATGAGAGCAGCCAATCGGCTCTCCTCTACTTGTGTCTGTCAGCGTGAGTGAGGAAAAGCTGATACACAACTTTTCCTGTTTACACCATGCTCAGCTGTGGTTGGACGCGGCTGATCACGTGGTAAAGAGTCTCTGTCAGAGGCTCTTTACCTAGATTGGAGTTGTGGTGTGTCAGAATAATGCACCACACCACCGATTGCCGCGCTGCATGCCCCGCGGGCGCGCACTGGCTTGTTATTCTGCTGGACGTCATATGACGCCCAGTCAGGATAACTGAACCAGTTCCTGGCAGTCATTCTGCTATAGGCTGGGCGGTAAGTAATTAAGCAATGCACATGCATTGCACTGCTCTGCAATGCCTTGTAACACACCGTAGTATATTGCCATAGGCATGAATACAGGGTGTGCCGGATGTGCCCTAGTCTGCATTAGCATTATCTCTTTGTGTGGCAGCAAGGAGATCAATGTGCCAGGGCCATGTACAGTATATATGTAGACACACACACATGCATGTGTGTTTGAACTTAGGGGTGCACACCCTAATGCAATAGGTTGCGCACACTTGTGTGTTGCAATGCATCATTGCCGAAATTTTCTGACACGTCCAAATTTTGGGACCTTTTGGTGCATTAGCAGTCCACTGTTTTCAATGCTCTATCTTAACTTAAGCGCGTTAAAACACAACATAATGCACATTATTGAACATGCATTAACCCACCACCCATTAAAAAAAAGCACAGACTCAATGGACTACTTGGTCTTTTTCTGCCATAACTTTTCTATGTTTCTAAGAACTGCACAAGAACCAGGATTTACATGGCTGGGTCATTATTGAGCCGACACCTCAGTCCAGGAAGTAGATGGTGACCCTGGATGATGTCTGAACTAAGGTGGTTCTGTTCTTCTGGAGACAAAAGCAGATTAAAATATTGTGTGTGTGTGTGTGTGTGTGTGTGTGTGTGTGTGTGTGTGTGGGGGGGGGACGACTGGGATCTCTGTGAAAGGTAATAAATACCTGGGAGCGTTACAATGACACATTACTGAGAATACATGCAAGCATATCTGATGCTGGGTCCACTATATTAGCTGGTATCAGTGTACCTGGTCTAGGAACTTGCTTCCCTCCGTATACCAGTGTGGCTCCCTCTTTCACGCCTGTTTCGCAATATTCAAGGAGTTTATCCAAATGAGCTTTGTGATTCTGAGGGCCGTGGTCTGTAGACCTGTCCAAAGGGTCCCCGATCTTCATCTTCTTCACCTCTTCAACCTAGAAAGAGAAGACATGGATTGGGAATCCAGGGCAATGGATAAGGGGGTACCACTGGTCTTTCTGTATAGGGCCCTGGACAGCAGGGTGGATTGGATGTGGGCAGGGATAGTGATTGGTGTGGCGGGGAGGGGGGGGGTGGCAATTACTGGAACTGATCCCCTGTATGGCTATTTTTGCAGCAGCTGAAAGCTGGATTCTTCTCCTCTCCCTCCTGTTGGCTTTCAGCTGCTGCAGAGAGAGCCATACAGGGGATTGGTTCCAGTAATTTCCCCCCCCCCCACAACACTCCCCGATCACCCTCCCTGTGCACCATACCCTGTGCAATTACTGGAACCGATCCCCTGTATGGCTCTCTGCAGCAGCTGAAAGCTGGCTTCTTCTCCTCTCCCTCCTGTTGGCTTTCAGCTGCTGCAGAGAGAGCCATACAGGGGATTGTTTCCAGTAATTGCCGCCCCCCCTTCCCCACCAACACACACCGATCACCCTCCCAGTGCACCATATGTTTCCCCCTGTTGCCCAGGTCCCCTGTGTGCCCCCCTACTGCCGCAGTGCTCTGGCTTTCCTCCTCTCCTTCCTGCCGGCAGCTGCAAGCACACAATAGGAACCTTCAAGATGGAGAGTGAGGGAACCCGCATCCAATTCACAATGATGTAAACCCAGCCAGACTGTCTACATCTCCTTTCCGATCCCGTACTCGCCCTTCTAAGGGGTCATTATCACCGTCACTCACCACTCTCCGCACAAACTCATCATGAATAGACGACTCTACGAACAGTCTTCCGGCTGCAATGCAATTCTCCCCTTTGTTGAAGAAGACGGAACTCATTCCCTATATACAGATATAAGATTTGTAAAAGAGTCACTGGAAGGATCAAATGCTTTCTTTGCATTCCTTCTGCCTCCTTCTATATATAAATCTAAAAATGTAAATAACTGAAATAAAATAGGTAAATGTAAACCCAAATGTATTTATTAATATGCATGTATGTATTAACATATATATTTAGATTTGTGTATATATTTATGTATTTATTATTGAGAGAGAGAGAGAGACGCGTTTTGCCTGCTGGTTGGGAGCGATTTTGCGAGTGTTCCCGACCCGCACACGTGTGAGCCTAGCCTTAATGCGGTGTGATACATTATTAATAAAGCAAGAAATACATAATATATACAAACTAAATAGTAATGTCCTGAGATGCATCGTAAATAGTAATATATACAGTATATATCTTTTTTTATTATGGTTATTATATATATATATATGTATTACACTGTGAATATACATCTATGCATATATTAAAATGTTTATATTTATGTATTTATTTATTACGTAATATGTATGTTTATATTTGTATGTATGTTTATGTAGATCTAAATATAAATACATTGATGAAAATATAAATCTAAATGTAAAACTACAGTAAAAAAATTAAAAAAAAAAAAAATAATGAAACAAATCTGAATAAAATAAATAAAATGTACTTTAATCTAAATGTATGTATGTATATATAACTTTAAATCTAAAGAAATTTAATACATTTATGCAAATCTAAACGAAGAATTAAATAAATTACATAAAATTAACAAATATAAATATACAGCTAAACAAATACCATAAATAAATGTAAATCTAAATGTAAACATGTATATGTAAATCATTACATTGAACTTATGCTTGCCCATTTTGGGCGGTTATACACAATAAAAGTATTTTGTTATATCTGTTTAAAAAACAAACAAAAAAAAAAGAGAAAAAAAGATCCTGAAGACTTATGAGCTGAAAACTTCCTGTTCTCTCTGCCTGTAGTGATTGTTATCAGTTACATTGTTCCCAGCTCTCTCTCTCTGAGAATGATAGAACACCTCCCCTTATGTTTTGGCGATGAGGAGAAGGGAAGGTGCTCTATAGTCCAGTTTTAGCATGACAACTTTGCTCCATAGATATTCTATAGTGAGTTGGGGTTGTCACCTCAGAACAGGAAATGTGTTACTGCCAGGATGATTTGGTGAATATAAATTAAAAATGAATGCAGCCACCACACCTGAGGGCCGGTAAACTGCAGTATATGACATTATTGATCTAGTGAGATCAGATATCAGTAAATCTTATTTGATTGCATGCAGATTATGTAAGTTTGCCCAAAGAAATGAAGGGTCTTTCATTTTTATCAATAAAATAAAAAACAAAGGCGCGCTACTAGTGATAAAAAAAAAAAAAAAACAGTGATTAAGCTGCCAGCATCGACAGTCTAGTGAACTGTCATGTATGACAAAGTGATAACAGAAATATATAAATGCAGCGCTAATTTACAAGTTACATAATAGTTACATAGTAGGTGAGATTGAAAAAAAGACACAAGTCCATCAAGTCCAACCTATGTGTGTGATTATATGTCAGTATTACATTATATATCCCTGTATGTTGCAGTCATTCAGGTGCTTATCTAATAGTTTCTTGAAGCTATCAATGCTCCCTGCTGAGACCACCGCCTGTGGAAGGGAATTCCACATCCTTGCCGCTCTTATGCCCCGTACACACGGTCGGACTTTGTTCGGACATTCCGACAACAAAATCCTAGGATTTTTTCCTACGGATGTTGGCTCAAACTTGTCTTGCATACACACGGTCACACAAAGTTGTCGGAAAATCCGATCGTTCTGAACGCGGTGACGTAAAACACGTACGTCGGGACTATAAACGGGGCAGTGGCCAATAGCTTTCATCTCTTTATTTATTCTGAGCATGCGTGGCACTTTGTGCGTCGGATTTGCGTACACACGATCGGAATTTCCGACAATGGATTTTGTTGTCGGAAAATTTTATATCCTGCTCTCAAACTTTGTGTGTCGGAAAATCCGATGGAAAATGTGTGTGGCCACGTGTCTTGTTAAACTCTCTTCTGCAAAAAAGTTTTATCCCTATTGTGGGGTCACCAGTACGGTACAAAGTGTAAGAATCCACAACATGACACAAGGATGAATGTGGAACTGGTGACAATTTATAAATCCGATGAGGAAAATAAATTGTGAATCCTATAGCAATACTGCCAATGTGTACATAAACAAGATATATTATTTCCAATATCATGTAAAGAAAAAAACCAAAAAACTGTCCTTGATAAGAGTGCATGAATCCTATATGGATCTTTATTGAAAAAGGCCAAGACTTAAAACATGCAATCCACCGGCCAGGGAGGTGCAATAAGTGATCACATAAAAATAAGTATATAAAATTTGCGTGGTGTCCAAAGCACAGAGCTTAAGGACTCGACATGTTTCAGACAAAAGTCCTTCATCTGGGGCATGCCTATTGGATTCATGCACTATGGAGAGCCCCTCCTTTTCTTTTCATTTTTTTCCTCATGCTTTGACACGCCATGCTCTGGAGCCTATCCATTCCATCCAGCTGACAACTTCATCTGAGGGCTAAGCACGCTTGCTTGTTGGAGGTTCTATCAAGTCCCCCTACCGCTGTGGATGAAGTTATTGAAGTGCATCTCCATCATCTCCTTCTATTAAACACCTGTCGGATTGAATGATCCATACGCCTGATTGACCCACCGCCGTATGGTGAGTGTGTCCACCCTTTCTGGTAAGCGTACCTGACACTCTTAAGCTTTCCTCCTGCATGTTGGTATATGTCACAGGAAGAAGTCTGCTATACCATATCCCTTGGGTAGAAAAGGCCTCACTCTCACAAGTTTGAAGTCTTTTTTGGGACTATACTGCATTTTTTCTCTTATCCCGGAAAGTTTTCTGTTGTTTTCTTCACAGGATAGGGTATTGAAGAATACTCTCTTATCACGGACAGTTTTTTTGTTTTTTTCTTCACATGATATTGGAAATAATATATCTTGTTTATGTACACATTGGCAGTATTGCTATAGGATTCACAATTTATTTTCCTCATCGGATTTATAAATTGTCACCAGTTCCACATTCATCCTTCTGTGATGTTGTGGATTCTTACACTTTGTAAATTAGCGCTGCATTGATATATTTATGTTATAATATTTATCAGAAGTGTGTTTGAAATGATAGAGACAGTATATCAATCAAAAATCCAGAGAAAAAAAAAAAACCCACATAAAACAAATGTTATAAATTGAGTTGCAGTTCAGGGAGTAAAATAAGTATTTGACCCCCCAAGCAAAACATGACTTAGTACTCGGTGGAGAAACCCTTGTTGGCAATCACAGAGGTCAGACGTTTCTTGTAGTTGGTGACCAGGTTTGCACACATCTCAGGAGGGATTTTGGTCCACTCTTCTTTACAGATCTTCTCTAAATCCTTAAAGAGGAGTTCCGCCGAAATTTTTTTTTTTTTAAGTCAGCAAATACTGCAGCTGCTGACTTTTAAAATATGGACACTTACCTGTCCAGGGCGCCCACGATGTCCTCACCCAGAGCCGATTTGTCCCTCGGCTCTCGGGTGCAGGCGCCGCCATCTTCGGTAAGGGAATCAAGAAGCGAAGCCTTGCGGCTTCACAGCCTGGTTCCCTACTGTGCATGCCCAATTTGTGCTGCGTGTCCTCACTGGTCCCTGTTGTCTTCTGGGACCTGCGTGTCTCCCAGAAGACAGCAGGGGGGGGGGACAGAGGAGGGGCCGGACATGGCATAGATCACCGCGGAGCCTGCGGTGATCTATGCCCCGAAGTGGGAGCAAACACCTGGATTATACAGGTATATGCTCCCCCCTCCCCCCTGAAAGGTGCCAAATGTGACACTGGAGGGGGGGGGGGAGGATTCCAATCAGCGGAAGTTCCATTTTTGGGTGGAACTCAGTTTTAAGGTTTCCTGGCTGTCTCTTGGCAACTCGAAGTTTCAGCTCCCTCCATAAATTTTCTATAGGTTTAAGGTCTGGAGACTGGCTAGGCCACTCCATGACCTTAATGTGCTTCTTTTTGAGCGACTCCTTTGTTGCCTTGGCTGTATGTTTTGGGTTATTGTCATGCTGGAAGACCCATCCACGACCCATCTTCAGTGTTATGGCTCAGGGAAGAAGGTTCTCATCCAAGATTTTACAATACATTGGCCCCTCAATGAGGCAAAATCGGCCTGAACCTTTAGCAGAGAAACAGCCCCAAAGCATAATGTTTCCGCCTCCGTGCTTAACTGTAGGGATGGTGTTCTTGGGGTCACAGTCAGCATTTTTCTTCCTCCAAACACGACGAGTCCCCCTCCTCAAGAATGCAGACGTACAATCATGCCAATGAACATCTAAATGATTCAGAGAAGGATTGGGAGAAAGTGATGTGGTCACATGAGACCAAAATTTAGCTCTTTGGAATTAACTCGACTCGCCGTGTTTGGAGGAAAAAAAATTCTGACTATGACCCTAAGAACACCATCCCTACAGTCAAGCATGGAGGTGGAAACATTATGCTTTGGGGCTGTTTCTCTGCTAAAGGTATAGGCCAACTTTGCCTCATTTAGGGGCCAATGGACGGGACCATGTATTGTACAATCTTGGATGAGAACCTTCTTCCCTTATCCAGATCACTGAAGATGGGTTGTGGATGGGTCTTCCAGCAGGACAATGACCCAAAACATACCGCCAAGGCAACAAAGGAGTGGCTCAAGAAGAAGCACATTAAGGTCATGGAGTGGCCTAGCCAGTCTCCAGACCTTAATCCTATAGAAAATGTAAGGAGGGAGCTGAAACTTCGAGTTGCCAAGAGACAGCCAAGAAACCTTAAAGATTTAGAGAAGATCTGTAAAGAAGAGTGGACCAAAATCCCTCCTGAGATGTGTGCAAACCTGGTCACCAACTACAAGAAACGTCTGACCTCTGTGATTGCCAAGAAGGGTTTCTCCACCAAGTACCAAGTCGTGTTTTGCTTGGAGATCGAATACTTATTTTACTCACTGAACTGCAACTCAATTTACAACATTTGTATGTGTTTTTTCTGGATTTTTGGTTGATATTTTGTCTCTATCATTTCAAATACACCTATGATAAAAATGATAGACCCTTCATTTCTTTGTAAGTGGGCAACCCTACAAAATCTGCAGGGGACCAAATTATTATTTTCCCCACTGTGTATGATGATAACAAATCATACGTAAAAACAGTTAACACATATACAATTATGTACATCAAACTGATCTCTTTTTCAAGTATGACAAAAAAATAAATAATATTTGGAAAGTCTATACAATTACTTTAAAGGTCACCACACACTTTACAATACAACTGTACAATTTCCTTTGGACCTACAAACAATTATATAGAGTACGGATCTGCCTGATTGGATAGTTTAGGTTGCTCCTCTTATTACAAAGATCTAAGGTTGATTGTACAGGAATTGTACGGCCAGACTGTACTGTGTATGGTGACCCCCCAACTGTCCCCGTGTCAGCTGGCTCTGTTCATATGGTAAAGTCTCACCATTCGGACGGCCTTGTCCAGGTCGCAGTCAGTGAAGATGATAAGAGGAGATTTCCCACCCAACTCCAGAGACACTTTCTTCACATTGCTCACCGCACAGCTGGAGGGGGAAGACAAAATATATTGGGTATATCCGCTCCGTATCATCACTGCGCACCTCAAAAGCTATTTGCTGTTAAGCCCCATTCACACCTGTGCGTCAAGCCACATTTTCTTGCGTGTTTGTCACGTGACAGCATCGGCCAGCCCATTCACTTCAACACGTTACAAACACGCCAAAGCAGGTCCTACACCTCTTTTGGCAGTGAGCCTCACATGTGTTTGGAGTACGCACCTTGGCGCGCGGCTGCTACCTGCATTTGGGGTGCCATTAAGAAGTAATGTGTATGAAGCCATAGAATGTGTTTTTGTGTATACATTTCTGAATGCCATATACCTAGAAATGGGCAGATCACTTGACCTCCAGGCCTTTTCTGGCACATACTGTTTACGTGCAACAATCAGTATTTTTTTCTAGAAAATTATTCAGAACTAGACATGTGCACTGACAAAAAAATTAGCTTGTTTTAGTTTCATTCGTTTTTTTGCTTTTTTTAGAAATTTGAAATTCGGACATTTGAAAATTTTGGAATTTGAAAATCCGAAAATTCAAAAATTCGAAAATCCAAAAACTCGAAAATTCAAAAATCTGAAAAAAAGAAAGTAAAATTCGAAATAACTAATAATAGCTAACTATTAAATTATAGGTATTGGAATTTCCTTTCAAATTTGGCTGTTTGTGAACGTAACGAATACGAATTTATCTGAAGTTACGAATCATCCAAAATAATGAATGCCGCATCTAAACAAATGGAATGGAACAAATTAATAATAAATAATAATAATAAAAAGGTTTTTTTATTATTATTGTTATTTATTATTATTAGATCGTTAACTTCCATTCTTTTAGATACGGCATTCGTTATTTAAGATAATTTGTAACTTCGGATAAATTCGTACTCGTTATGTTCACTAACAGCCAAATTTGAAAGGAAATTCCAATACCTATAATTTAATAGTTATTATTAGTTAGTTAGAAAATCCGAAAATTCGAAAGAATAACTAACTAATAATAACTATTAACCACTTCAATACCAGGCTATTGTAATATGACGTCCACAGATGGGATCTCCCATCCTGGGTGGACGTCATATGACGGCCTCGGGTTCCCGGCCGCCTAGGGGGCGCGCGCGCGCCGCGTTGCTCGGGACCCGGTGCGTGTGCCCGGCGGGCGCGATGTCCGCCGGGCACCCGCGATTGCCTGTTAACCGGGCCGGACCGTGGATCTGTGTGTGTAAACACACAGATCCACAGCCTGTCAGGTGAGAGGAGAGCGATCTGTGTTCCCAGAACGGAGGAACACCGATCGTTCTCCTTCCGTTGTACGTCCCCTCCCCCTACAGTTAGAATCCTTCCCTAGGTAACATAATTAACCCCTCCCCGCCCCCTAGTGGTTAACCCCTTCACTGCCTGTCACATTTACACAGTAATCAATGCAATTTTATAGCATTGATCGCTGTATAAATGTGAATGGTCCCAAAAATGTGTCAAAAGTGTCCGATGTGTCCGCCATAATGTCGCAGTCACGAAAAAAAATCGCAATCGCCGCTATTACTAGTAAAAAAAAAAAAAAAATATTTTTTTTTTTTTAAATGCCATAAATCTATCCTGTATTTTGTAGACGCTATAACTTTTGCGCAAACCAATCAATATACGCTTATTGCGATTTTTTTTACCAAAAATATGTAGAAGAATACGTATCGGCTGAAACTGAGGAAAAAATTAGTTTTTTTTAAAAAAAATTGGGATATTCATTATAGCAAAAAGTAAAAAATATTGTGTTTTTTTTTTAAATTATCGCTCTTCTTTTGTTTATAGCGCAAAAAATAAAAACCGCAGAGGTGATCAAATACCACCAAAAGAAAGCTCTATTTGTGGGGGAAAAAAGGAAGTCAATCTTTTTTTGGTACAATGTCGCACGACCGCGCAATTGTCGTTTAAAGTGTGACAGCGCTGAAAACTAAAAATTGGCCTGGGAAGGAAGGGGGTGAAAATGCCCTGTATTGAACCGGTTAAATTATAGGTATTGGAATTTCCTTTCAAATTTGGCTGATAGTGACCGTAACAAATACAAATTTATCCGAAATAACGAATGCCGCATGTAAACAGATGGAACAGAAGGAATTAATAATAAATGACAATAAAAAAAAGTTTTTATTACTAATATTGTTATTTATTTTATTAATTTGTTACGCTCCATTTGTTTAGATGCGGCATTCGTTATTTCGGATAATTTGTTACTTCGGATAAATTCGTATTTGTTATGGTCACTATCAGCCAAATTTGAAAGGAAATTCCAATACCTATCATTTAATAGTTATTATTAGTTAGTTATTCTTTTGAATTTTCGGATTTTCTAACTAGCTAATAATAACGAATTATTAAATTATAGGTATTGGAATTTCCTTTCAAATTTGGCTGTTAGTGAATGTAATTAATATGAATTTATCCGAAGTTACAAATTATCCGAAATAACAAATTTACGGATTTTCGTTAATTCGGATATTAACGAATTTGTCGAAATTCATTAAAAAACTAATTTGGAACTAAACTAATTGCACATGTCTAACTACAAATGAGCCAACCGCCAACTCTAAAAAAACGGTGCCAGGATGATGCTTGGCATCATCCTTGTACAACCACTTGAAGTCCAGCGATGTACCGGTACATTGCTGGTTGGCAAGTGGTTAATGCACCTTCACACTAGTGGCTGAGAGGTTGTAAGCCCCACAGTTGAGCCGCGTTTTTTTCCACCCCCCTCCAACTGCTCCTTCTTTAGCTGCAGAGGCAGCAGCCGGAGGTGACACATACTGGTGCCGCGATGCTTGGCTTTGGGCATTATACCACCTGTGGCTTTCAACAGGTGCAGCGTCTGCTGAGCGTTGTCCATTCAAGTGAATGTGGTCACTCTGCAAGCGCAGTACATGGCGGTAGATCAAGCGGTTAAAGCAGGCGGTGAGGAGGAGATACATTGTATTCCTCACTGCCTGTAAAATGCTCTCTGAAGAACGATCCGAACAGGGAGCACTCTTCAGAGGCCACAGACCTAAAAGTTTCCCCTTGCATTCAAAAAGATCTAATATTTCCAATTCTGGAAAACGTCAGGAATTTTTGAACGTTTATATTATTACAAGCCGGCCTCATATATGGTCTATAATATTACACCCCCCCCCCCCCTCCACTTACCATTTCATGATCTGTTTGCCTATAGGGGTGGATCCAGTGAACCCCAGTTTCCTGACATCGGGGTGGTCGGAAAGACGTTGTCCAATCAGAGATCCTATAAAAGAGCAGAGATATTTATTTGTAAATAATAAATAAATGGACTGACGATTCCCTTGGCTGGTTTCCCAACAGTCCCCCACATATGCGGCTTGGGGGGAGAGGGGGCATTAAAAGACATGCAGCCACTCAAAGATGTGCACACAGGTGCTTTGCGGGCGCAGCAAAAATGAAACAGCATGTCAATTTCGGTGGGCAATTTTTGGGCCACCGAATGTAACTAATGCAGGTCTATCGGTTGTACCACAACCGCCAAGCAACCACATGCAATGTATGCAAAGTGTAGCGCAGAAGTGCCCCTTTTGTAGAATTAAATTGAGCTGTGGGGAGATGACATATCGCCTCCTCACCGCCTGTCAAATGCCCTCTGAAAAGCGATCCACTGCCGATCGCTCTTCAAGGGGCACCGCTCATGTGTGCAGACCCTTAGACCCAAAGCCACGTTTGTCTCTTTGGCGAACAAAAGTATCCACCAAATGTGTTTGTATCTCGTTCCTAATAGTCAGTACTAAGTGCATTACATATCTGGATTGTATTTGTTATATAACGCTTCTGTAATGTAACCAGGACTGCTAATAGAAATCACAGGGCATCATACAGCCTATCTGACAGGCCCCCCCCCCTCCCCCCCGGGGGAAAGTGACTGAGGACACAGATTTATTAGTCCCTTTTTCTACAGCCTCAGCTACACAGATGAATGAATAAGAAGCTCTCTGAGGCTTCCTGCCTATTCACAAACTGAAGCATAGAAAACACAGTTTTCTATGCTTCAGTGATTAATGGACAGAGGAGTGATTGGTACCAATCACTCACTGCTTTCATTCAGAAAAGGAAGGGGCTAGTTAATGACATAGTTACTGGCTCCTTTCCCCCAATCTCCATCCTGAAACATCCCCGTAACATCCTTGTATGTGCTCATAGGAGCTCCTGTCAGGAGAGGAGAGGAGGGAAGTCGGAAGCTCTGGGGGGGAAAAGGGCACACGGGGGTCCGGACAGCAGATGCAAGGGGCACATGTGCCAGGACCAATCCCCCTGCAGTGCAGCTGGGGGGAGAAAAAGGAGGAGAAGCTGGAAGTGCTGCAGGAGGAGGCAGAAGATGATCGGTGTCTGCAGTAAGGCAGTACAGTTAGCCCTCCTGCTCAGCAGGTGTCTGGGCCCCCCTTTTGAACTGATGGGGCCCGAGCCCAGTACAGGCAGCCCTAAATGTAACTGACATCCTGTAATGCAGTGGTTCTCAACTCCGGTCCTCAGGGCCCACTAACAGGCCAGGTTTTATGTATTACCTTGGGGGAGATGCAGACTAGAATACTGCAATCACTGAGCAGCAAATGATATCACCTGTGATGTATTTCAGTTATCTTGCAAACCTGGCCTGTTAGTGGGCCCTGAGGACAGGGGTTGAGAACTACTGCTGTAATGAAATGGAAATCCGATCAAAGGTGTGCGCACATGGTGTGCTGGGTGTGCCTGGGCACACCCTAATCATCTCGTGTGCATTATCACTCTGTGTGCAGGTATGGAGATGGGAAAGATCTCCGTCTTATCGGCTCCGCCAATAGGAGAAGTGCTTACACACTTTTTTCACTGCGCCAGCAGAGGGATCAATGTGCCGGGGTCAAAAATTTTGACACACACACATGCATGTGTTTGAGCTTTGGGGTGCACACCCTAATGCAACAGGCTGCACACCTATGAATCTGATGAATGAAAGAGTCAGGCCAGGGACTGTCAGGCATGCGGGAGGAAAGGGAAAGATGACACTGAGGGGTTGATTTACTAAAGGCCAATAGACTGTGCACCTTGCAAAGTGCAATTGCCCTCTGCAAGTGCAGTAGCTCCAGAGCTTAGTAAATGAGGTAAAGCTTCACTTTGCAAAGAATACCCAACCACATGCAAGGAAAAAAAAAAAAAAAAAACAGCATTTTTGGCAGCTCATAATGGATAGATTAATGCTTAGCATGAATCTATCCATGGCTGCCGTGGCCCCCCTATTCATGTGTCCGACCCCTTTCAGGACACCGGGCGCCTGTATTACAGCAGCAGCGTGTTTTTTTTTTTTAAGCACCTGATTTGAGCCACAGACTCTAATAGGCTTCAAAATAGAGCGGACTCGGAGTCCACCCAGGTGTGTTAGAAAAGCAAATGAATATTTGCTATTCTAACTCTGAACAGCCTCTCCGCCAATCAGGAAGCATGGGTCTGATACCCATCACCTGATTGGCTGAAAGGACAGGTGATCCTATTGGATGCCTAGCAGGAGGAAAGAAAAGACACACAGTGGAAGCATGGAGGACACAGGAGCCGCCGCCTGACCCGCTGCCTGTCCCACACCTCACCGCCGTCACCCACTGCCTGACCTGCCACGAAGATAGGGTAAATGCCGGTCAGACAACGAGCAAGCAGGCGGGCTGTGGTGCTGGTTAAATGCCGCCGGGGGGTCACGGTGGCTGCATTTGATAGGCACAGTGGCTGCATTTGATGGCACAGTGGCTGCATTTGATGGGCACAGCGAGGCTGCAATTGATGGGCACAGCGAGGCTGCAATTGATGGGCACAGCGAGGCTGCAATTGATGGGCACAACGAGGCTGCAATTGATGGGCACAGCGAGGCTGCAATTGATGGGCACAGTGAGGCTGCAATTGATGGGCACAGTGAGGGTGCAATTGATGGGCACAGCGAGGCTGCAATTGATGGGCACAGCGAGGCTGCAATTGATGGGCACAGCGAGGCTGCAATTGATGGGCACAGCGAGGCTGCAATTGATGGGCACAGCGAGGCTGCAATTGATGTTTTTTTCCAGTATTTTTTAGAATTTTTCAGTTTGTTTGTGCCTCCCCCAAAAATGTTAAACACCAGCCGCCACTGAGAGCTGTGCTGCTGTGCCCATTACCATGCATTGTAGCGTCCAGTGTTGGGGGCATAAAGGCATGCGCATAGGTGTGACCAAAGCCCTTTCAAGTCATATATATCCCCCTGTGGGTGGTTTCTGGAATAGCTGCAAAGAACACTTTATTTATGGACTGAATTGCTGACAGTTTGCTCATAGTGCAGAATGGTGTATTTTATAAGAATGAATTCCAGAATTAAGGGTAAGGCTTATTTAACACTTTACTATTCCTGCTCTCCCCCATATAAAGGATTGGTGTTTGTCGGTAAGTTGTACAATATACATACCGGCTCCTGGTAAGATGTTCACCACTCCTTTGGGGAATCCGGCTTTTACAATCAGCTCTGCAAACTTCAGCGCTGTTAGCGGGGTCACCTACAACAAATGGGGGGGGGGGGGGTGGTAAGTCATGTGTAAGCGGCAAAATATCAAGAGCATATAAGTCTATGCAATGCTGGATACAAAATAATATTTTACTTTCTTGTAAAAAAAAATCCTTTACAGTGGGGCTTCCCCAGCACTAGAAGGGTTAAATGTACAATATGTCTAGGAGGAGAGAAAAATCATTATTGATCTTACCGCTGTCCTCTTCTCCCTCTGGTGCTCTGCGCTGTGGGCAGTCCCTATGCGTCATCACCTACAACGCAAGACTATTAACCCTACATTGTACATGGAGCAGACAGGCATGCGTCCAAGGCAGGGAGCACCATAGGGATGATGCTGCAGGGGACTGTGAGGAATAGACATGTGCAATTTGTTTCATTACGAATTCGTTTTTTAACGAATTTCAACAAATTTTTTAAATCGGAAACATCCAAATTAATGAAAAACACGTTTAAAACTTTTTCCGAATATTTGTAAATTTGAAAATTCATAAATAAAAGAATTCCGAAATTCGTAAATTCATAAATGTGAAATTCGAAAATCCAAAAACCCGAAAATCTGAAATAATAACTTAACTATTAAATTATAAGTATTGGAATTTCCTTTCAAATTTCACTGTTAGGGAACATAACGAATACAAATTTATCAAAAGTTACGAATTATCAGAAATAACGATTGCCGTATCTAAACAAATGGAATGTAACGAATTCATAATAAATAACAATAATAATAATAAAAACGTTTTATTATTACCGTATTTATTATGAATTTGTTCCGTTCCATTTGTTTAGATGTATTCGTTATTATAGATAATTTGTAACGTCGGATAAATTCGTACTTGTTACCTTCACTAACAGCCAAATTTAAAAGGAAATTCCATAATAATAATTATAATCCTATAATTTAATAGTTATTATTTAGAATTTTCGGATTTCATTCTTTCGAATTTTTGGATCTTCTTTCTTATTTTCGGATTTACGAATTTTTCAATTTAGGAATTTACAACTTGCAATCATAACAAATGACCCGCAAAAACAAAAAAAAAACAAAAAAACAAAACAAAAAAAACAAACAAATTTTTCGGCAGTGCACATGTCTAGTGAGGAATAGGGTGTCACAATTAACCCTAAGGCAAAAATGAGCACTGAACCCTTTCAGTGTTGGGGTGAGTTGGGGGATCTCAATGCTGATATTAACAAAAAATCCAATTAGGCTGGAATGTATCATTGAAGAAAAAATAAAATACAACTGTAGATGGATTGATGCCATTACTACAATATGTATATACATACTGTATAAAAATACAAGAAGATGCAACTGTAAAGCTTCTATCAGCTCCTTACTACACTGGTAGTCTTACCTGGGCTGGCTTCAGGACCACTGTGTTACCTGCGGCGAGGCAGGCGGCGGTCTTCCAGGCCAACATCATTAGTGGGTAGTTCCACGGGATGATAATCCCACACACACTGTCAGTTCGGGGTAAGGAACAGAATTAAAGGGAATTTATTATATTTTTTGTGTAATGCTCCATCAAAAGTCACATCTTACGGATACAAAATTCTCATTATTACAGCAAAATATATTTTTTTGTCTTTATGTATCAATACAGAATGATTAGGTAATTCTAGAACAGCCATGACAGCTACAAAGTATTAGACATGTGCATGCCGCAAAATGTTCGTTTCGGATGCATTCGTTAATTGAAGAATTTCGTTTCGGATGCAATCGATTCGTTTTCGGAATTGCGTCATATCTTCGGCATGCTTTCATTTTATTCTGAAATAGTGGTCGTTAAGGAGCAGAGGCGGCCGCCGCATTTGTAACCACCATGACTTATCTGTTGTCAGTGGGATTCCCTGCTGACAGCAGAATGTAGACAAACAATGGCCATATTCAAAAATATTTCAAAAAAACAGCGTTGGGGACCAACGGGTCTTGTATAGTCTTGTATAGGTCTTCGGGTCTTGTATAGACTTTAAGTGGAACCTCGTGAAAATAGTCTTAAAAAAAATTGCGTGGGGCCCCCCCACCGAAATCTATATCAGACCCTTATCTGAGCACGCAGGCCAGGAAAGAGGCAAGCAAGCATCCCCCCCCCCCCCGAACCATACTAGGCCACATGCCCTCAACATGGGGAGGGTGCTTTGGTGGCAACATGGTTTGTTTGTTTTTTTAAAGGTAATGTCGGCATTGTTTGTTTTGATTCCCTGCTGACAGCAGATGCGTCATGGTTGTTAAGGACACCGCGGCTGACCGTTTCTTAACAACCAGCTTCACAATTAATCTGAATGAAACGAAACCACTTGCCGACGGCAATACGTATATATACGTTGCGATTTGCAAGTGGTTGAAGCTATCAGGAATTTTTTTTCCATGGTTTTCTCATGAAAGCGGTCCGAGCAGCTCATTAGCCACTGGATCGCTGACAGTGACGTCAGGAGGGACGTTCCCTCCCGCCGCTCACTGGTGTTCCTCGGGCTTACTGTTTTCACTGCCGTGTCCGAGGAACGATCAGATGGTGCAGCCGGCTGGTCACAGAGGCGGACAGAGACCGGATCGTCTCTGATCACCTCTATGGCCTTGGCGGACCAGAGCGACGTCATGACATCACTTCCGGTCTAGGGCGGAAGTAAACAATTTTTTTTTTTTTTTTAAAAGCCAAAGATCAAATAATTTTTTTGATCTCTTGCTTTTTAAAAGGTAAAGAAGATATTTGGGGTCTTTTTGACCCCAGATCTATCCATAAAGAGGACCTGTCATCCTTATTTCTCTTACAAGGGATGTTTACATTGCTTGTAATAGGAATGAAAATGATAAAAAAAAAAAACAGGTAACCTGTAAAAATGTTTTAAAGTGTCGCCTATGGAGATTTTTAAGTACCATAGTTTTTCGCCATTCCACGAGTGTGCACAATTTAAAGCGTGACATGTTAGGTATCCATTTACTCAGGGTAACATCAGCTTTTATATTTAAAAAAAAATAAAAAAATAAAAAATATATATATAGCCTGGTCTTCAACTGGTTAAGGAATGCATTCGTTAATTTAATTTCAATTTTTGTTCTGATTCATTTACATTTGTCCATTCGGAAATTTGGATACATCCGACACTCCAAAAAATTACATTTTCGGACGAAAAACGAATGTAAACGAACCAAATCGCATATGTCTACAAAGTATTACACTCACCCGATTGGCTCTCTCCTGGTAAATGTCAGGTTCCGATTCGGACGTGCTTGGTTTATGGGGATGGTGGAGCCCTGAAAGACATACAAGTTATCACAAGTTACACGCAGTTAAAGCTGAGCTTTTTTTTAATGAATGCAATGAGAGTTGAAAAAAAAAATATGAACAACTCACCTGAATTTTATCGCACCAGCCAGCAAAATAACGGAAAGTTTGGATGGACATCCCGACGTGGGTCTTCAAAGCTAATGTGTACACCGCACCCGAGTCTATGGATTCAATAGTGGCCAGCTCTTCCTGGTGTTCCTCCATGAGGTCAGCCAGCCTGGAAAGTGACACAGAGATCATCTCAAAAAAAATTGTTTTCTAAAGAATAAGCTGAAATAGATTGGGGTCGTATTACCAACTACAAAAACTAGGCCTATGGGCCAACAGGGGAAAGGGGCCTTGACACCAGGACTGCCCAGGTGGGGGGTACTAACCAGAATGGGTAGTAAATTGAAAATGCAAGTCAGGTGGTATAAGGTTTTACCATTGCAGACTTGCACAGTCGCAATAAAGCAGTTCAGCATTGGCCATGCATAGTATTGGTTTCATGTAGATTGATGTATAATAATAAACCCCAATAGCAAACTTATCTTATTTGCTCCCCTTTGGTCTGTTAAAATTAGAATAGAGAGTTTTGTTTTTTTTGATGAATGCAAAAAAAAAGCAAAAAACCTGTTTATCTTGCCAGAAATTTTGTTAGCGTATGGGTCACGTATAGTTGTCCTTTCAACCCTGACCAGTTCACCTCCATGGACCAAAAAAAAAAAAAACACCACCCACTATGATATGATAAAGAGAGGATGGGGAGGTGTCCTGTGTTTCTTGCACAATTCCTATTCGTTTTCTGTATTCTGCAAAAAACCTGGTTGATCCTGCTGTTCTGTTTTCTATCTCAACGTTCTGTTCATGTCCCCAGTTCAGCTAGGGATTTTGCAGCTGTGGTGGCAACTCTGCACATGCTCAGTTTTAAGTGAGTTTCTGTGCTGAACATTTCCTTCCTATCACATCTGAGCAGCCCATGTGACTATAGAGTCACACACGTGGGTGTATACACAGTGGTAAATGACAGCCTACTCCCTCCCTCCTCCTCCATGCCCACTAACCAGCTAAACACAATGGGGGCGGGATTTTACATGTGGATTAATGGAGGCTTCATCTCCCTCTTATTCTAAGACACAGGCTTGAGGGGTGTGACACAGCCTGTGACTGGCAGAAATCTGCCCACACCATGTTATTGCCAAAAAATAATAAATATTTGAGTTCAAATATATATTTGTATCATGATTTAAAACAGTTTATTGATATTAATTATTTATTCTTACTCTGTATCCAAATGCTGTTGTTTTATATATTTTTTTTATTTTGAACATGTGACCAGCAGCAGAGGACTAGAAGCTCCTCCTGCTTATATTTCCCTGTAGATATGCTGGAAGAGATCTGGGTCATGTGGCAGTTGTATATCGGTTAGGAAAAAGGTACTTTGATTTATTTTTTTTGTTATTAAAATAATTACAGTGCCATCGTCCACATACAGAAATAGAAGGGACAATGTAGTGTGTGTTTGGTATCACTTTAATCTGGCCATACAAAAATAGAATGTCACTGAGAAAAATGTTGTTTTCAGAACGTTTGTTTCATTTTCTAATAGTTAAAAGGGTGAAATTATCATTTTTGACCATAATGATGAGGATCATTGATCAAGAAAAACACATAAACCTTCTAGAATGAAAGAAATACTAACTGTGAATGTGGTCTTGGTTCAGGAATTTTTAAATTTTTTATGTGTTTGTGCATCCCAAAATTGACCATAGAATTTGAAATATTGACATGGTCAGGGCTTTCATACAAAATTTGTTGAGTCCATAGTGGTACTTCTTACTTCTGTAACTAATGGTTTTTCTGAGTTTCCATACGAATGTTTGACCAGATTTCCACTGGTATATGGCAAGCTTCATTCCAGTTTAAGGAACTTACAATCTAAGATGCCAACAGGCTAAAAAAAATACACCAATGTCTCTTTTTCATTGAGAAAGTCCAAAGAAAAACTACACTCCTTACAGTACTTGAACTTTAAAAAATGTTTGGGTGTTCAAAGTAATTGCTATGGATGGTGCCATGCCAAAACCAGGTAGTCATAAGAAACCAACATTTCAGGACCTTGGGGAAGGGACTCTGCAAGGCCCGGAAATGTTGGTTGCTTATGACCTTGTGATGTTGTCTTCACAGAAAACACATGAAACACATTTTTTAGGGCTGATATTTTATTTTTGCCATTGATGAGATCTGTCAAAGGAGAAGTACCTCCATAAATCAGACTGTAGCTCCAGAAGAAAACCTAATTTATGGCTCCTACTGGACTTGAAGATCACCCCAGCTCTCACAGGCTGCAAATACCCACAATGGCTTGTTGTTCACGGTGTTGGACCGCAGGCTCTCCTATAGTATAACCAAAAGATCGGACTACCAAAGGTGGAGATGACCCTCACCTGTACATTAGACGACCCCTGTCCCTTGGGTTCATCTTCCCCCATTCTCCATTTTCAAAGGCTTCCTTGGCTGAAGATACGGCTTTATTGATGTCCGACAACTGGGCCAGTGACACTTTGCAGATGGCCTATGAAGGGAACACCCGTGAGGCTACAAGTAAACTATGTTTCATGTTTGTGCTGAAACGTGGTCACACTTACACTACCATCAGTGGGGTTAATGGTGTCATAGACTTTTCCTCCCTCGGCATCCACAAATTGACCATTGATGAACAGCTGATGAGGCATTCTGATTTTCATATTGTTGGCATCCTTCTCCACCTGAAATAACCAAGATTGTTTGTATACCTTAGAAATATTGTTTGTCCAACCCTAATGAAAAGAGCCAGGCGGCACTGTAATGCTAAGAAAATATTTTTTAATGTAGCAGATCTATTCAGTTTTCCTGTAAGCTCACTGTATCTGATGGCTTTCAAATGTATATTACAGGATGAAGAAGACAACAGCATGAACTGAGCCAAGGTTCCAGGTTCCAAGGGAATGCCCAAGCAATTGACCTAGTATCCAATTACACTTTCATTTGAAATCAGTTAAATACATTCTGGGTACATCCAAATAAAAGATATCCAAAGTAGAGTGGAAAAGCTGATCCCCTACCAGAAACTACAGTGTAGGACCCTTGCTCTCTGTCGGGAAGCAGCGGCATCACTACAGAGGTCCAACCCGCCCCCTGCCTTGCTGACCCAGAGCTAGAGCTCTCCAATCAGCAGAGCATATGATTTTTTTCTGACTACAGAGCTATAGGTCTGACTCAGCAGGGGGTGTGACAGACCTCTTTAGAGAGACCACTGCTTCCACAGAGAGCTTATTTACAGGGGAAACTTATTGTAAACTTTTTCAGAAGGTGAGAGAGTCTCAGTAAACCAGCCCTGCGTGCTTACATAATCTATGACTTGCGCCTCCTCTGCATCCTCCCCTCTGAGCCGTCTCACAAGCATCTGAATGAATTCTTCAAACTTTGTGGCCATGTAGACATCCTCATTCTGTAGCTGTAACCCGTTACACTTGAGCTTCACCTCTTCCACCAATCTGATGATAAACAGGGAGATTGGAGTACCAAACAGATATATTGGCAGAGACAGAAGCAAACACACCATTTCTCCAATCTATCAGGCTCATTGATTAAGACAGAAGAAAGCGAATACTTTCAGAGCAGATACCAGCAACAACCAGTCAGCAATGCACTTAATTGTTTCAACCATTGTAGATGTACAGTATCTCACAAAAGTGATTGCACCCCTCACATGTTTGTACATAATTTATTATATCTAACTGTTCAACCTGGTTGCCGCCACAGACGCTTGACACCATCTGAACCAAATAAGTTTATCTTGGGCTCATCGGACCACAGGACATAATTCCAGTAATCCATGTCCTTAGTCTGCCTGTCTTCATTTTTGTAAATATTTTATTATATTTTTTCATGTGACAACACTGAATAAATTACACTTTGCTACAATATAAAGTAGTGAGTGTACAGCTTGTATAACAGTGTAAATTTGTTGTCCCCTCAAAATAACTCAACACACAGCCATTAATGTCTAAACCGCTGGCAACAAAAGTGAGTACACCCCTAAGTGAAAATGTCCAAATTGGGCCCAATTAGCCATTTTCCCTCCCCGGTGTCATGTGACTTCAAGGTCTCAGGTGTAAATGGGGAGCAGGTGTGTTAAATTTGGTGTTATCACTCTCATACTGGTCACTGGAAGTTCAACATGGCACCTCTCTGAGGATCTGAAAAATAGAATTGTTGCTCTACATAAAGATGGCCTAGGCTATAAGAAGATTGCCAAGACCCTGAAACTGAGCTGCAGCATGGTGGCCAAGACCATACAGCGGTTTAACAGGACAGGTTTCACTCAGAACAGGCCTCACCATGGTCAACCAAAGAAGTTGAGTGCACGTGCTCAGCGTCATATCCAGAGGTTGTCTTTGGGAAATAGACGTATGAGTGCTGCCAGCATTGCTGCAGAGGTTGAAGGGGTGGGGGATCAGCCTGTTATAAGTTAGACTGTATGCTGCACACTGCATCAAATTGGTCTGCATGGTTGTCGTCCTAGAAGGAAGCCTCTTCTAAAGATGATGCACAAGAAAGCCCGCAAACAGTTTGATGAAGACAAGGACAGGTATTACTGGAATTACTGGAATTATGTCCTGTGGTCTGATGAGACCAAGATAAACTTATTTGGCTCACATGGTGTCAAGCGTGTGTGGTGGCAACCAGGTGAGGAGTACAGAGACAAGTGTGTCTTGCCTACAGTCAAGCATGGTGGTGGGAGTGTCATGGTCTGGGGCTGCATGAGTGCTGCCGGCACTGGGGATCTACAGTTCATTGAGGGAACCATGAATGCCAACATGTACTTCAACATACTGAAGCAGAGTATGATCCCCTCTCTTTGGAGACTGTGCCACAGGGCAGTATTCCAACATGATAATGACCCCAAACACACCTCCAAGAGGACCACTTCCTTGCTAAAGAAGTTAAAGGCGATGGACTGGCCAAGCATGTCTTCAGACCTAAGGAGAAGAAGCTGGCAGTGCTGTCTTTTTGACAAATTAGATGCAAAATAGTGTATATGAACATTAGGCATTGGCAGCCAGGGCATGGCGAACTTAAAGCTACAGCTTGCTAAAAGCTCAGATAAAAACTGAATAGCAGTGATATTACACTACGCAGATAGATAAATGACTCACAGAGGGGAGGACACCCCGCTACACACAGGGTGCTTCCAAGGATGCAAGCAATGCTAGATTTTACTATTAGAAAGCCCAGCATTGTTGGTAGTGTTGTGTAGGTACCATTTTAACAAATGTATATTTTTTTACTTAGAGATTGTATACAGAAAATTTCAAACATTATATAAAACACCCATTTACAAACTTCTAAACGTCTTTAAAAAATTCAAAACAAAACTGAATGACTTAACTCTCTATTAGCATGTCGTTAACGAACCTTACTACATCCATGGAGGCTGCACCAGCCTTGAAGAAATCAGTAGAGTGCTCTATATCAGCAACGTTGGTCAGGATCCGTTTCCACGCGGCCTGCAACATACACAAGAAGGTAGGATTGGTCTTCTGTTGGGTGAGGAGGAATGTTAAGGAAGAACACAAACTACACGTAGGACCGGGACATTCCGGATGATTAGAGGAGCCAGCACAGTTTATGCTGTGGGTATAATTACGATAGCTCTAAACCCACATGCCAATATAAGCTAATAAAATTCCATCCCAATGTAAGCAGTTCCATTTATAATATGCTTCAGGATTTGAAGATGGTAAAGTGGCTATATCCACTGTCCAATTACTCCTGGATTACATGTCCAGCACTTGGTCTTAACATCTTAACCTGAGTTTCTCAACCTGGGTTCCATGGAATCCTGGAGTTCTCCAGAGGTTGCTAGGGGCTCCTTGGGCACTAAAATGCGATTTCTGCCTCTCAGATGAGTACCCACTGACCCCAATGACCTTTTTAGCTATGAGTAAGGAGGTAAATCTTGAAATCATTAGTAAATGAGAGGCGCAAGCCAACATATTTTCACTTTTTTTTAAACACAATGAATGGCTTTCATTCATAGCCATTCATTACGTACTATTGTGATGATCTCTGTGATTGGCCACAATTATTACATACAGACAGGGCCAATCACAGCGCATTTATTTGTATCTGGTATTTGTGTGAACACAATAATCTGGCCTGGCTGCCATCCAAACAGCACTAATTATTAGGAACGCAGAAGTTAAGGGAGCATGGAACAACACACATTGGCTTTTTGTTTACATTCATTGTGTATAACTGTCATGTGATCGCTGTGATTGGTCACAGTGATCACATGGTACCGGGGCTGGCCCAGTACAATGATTAGTAATCTGCTGTGTCCGGACATGTAGATGGGATGAAGTCAAGTGACAGTGCTCCCGCTCAGCCGTCAATTTTCTTTTATTATATATGCCCAACAAAAAACAAAGAAAATAAAAAATATATGTAACCAAATTTTCTACCAAACTTAAGCCCTATCCCTAAAAAATGCAGCCTTATGGGGGTAAAAACTTGTCGCAGCTGCGCTGCTTTGTGTTATGGTGTATAAAAAATAGACCCTCCTGTTGCATTCAGAGAGATGTACTGCCACAGAACGAGACACATTGAAGTGAACAGGGCTCTGCGTCAACGCACAGTATTCCCATTGAAAAAGCTCTTTTGGCTGCCAAAAATACATCATGTATTGCTTTTCACAGTCATATAAACAGTCATATTCCCTCTGCGATTTCAGATATGTGGACATTTGTTTGCAGCTTCAGCTTACCCGAATCTCGCTTGCTATGGCTTTTTCCTCTTCGGAGAGTTGCAGGGTGGTGCTGTCAGAGGATTTAAAATACTGCGAAGCCGGAATCATCTTTCCGTCCTCAAACTTAATGTTTTTCACTACGAGCTACCATCCAGAAGAAAAAAAAAGTGTTAAAAATGTACACATTTATAAAACTATAAAATGTTTCCACCGAACAGAGATTTGTACAGAATACTCACCCATTTCCCATCATTCCCAAAAAGCACCAGCCCGTTCTTGGTCACCACGCCTGGTTTAGATGCCCCTGGAATCTCAAGAGGCTGCCCATCAGGATTTGGCCCAGAACTGGTGAACGACGAACCAAAAAACGTCAGTTTCTGGATGAAAAAAAGAAGACAGGTATTTGTTATTAGCACAGATTGACTTTTTAAGACATATTTGACATACAAAATGACAATGCTCAAAAATACAAGATAAAAGGGAACACGTAGGGGACTTTTTTATAAAACATTTCTTGCATGAATGTCAGAAGCATTCATGCACGCTGAATGTAATGCGACCGTAATTTATGTAAGTGATAAACACCTTTATCTTCAGCTCCATCTAGTGGCAAAAATGCAGTATAGTTTTCTCATTGAAGTGTTTCAGAAAAATATTTCTGGATGTTTTAACCCTTTAAGAACATTGCAAGCACAGAAAAATGCCTGTTGACTGTCAGAAATCCAGTGAGCTCCTAACATCCTGTTTGGCCTGACAACACAGAGCCTCTGCTACACTGATATCAAAAGCAGCGTTATCAACTCTACCTGCTGGACTACAGAACTCACTCCCCTCCTGTCCCTCTTCACATACATACATGGATTCCTTTACCAACAAGACAACCCTGCTGCCTTGACTCCAAAGGGCCTGTTTACGCTGTGTGTAGAGAGAGGGCTTTTGGGAGATGTAGTTTTGGGGGCATACCATCAATAGGAAATTCAGTTATCCTTGCAAAAGATTTGTTAGATCGGTGATGATCAGGGAGTCATAAAAGTTGTTTCTTGCACAGGAAAGGGGCCGTGGCTATAGTTCTGGCTGTAGCTCTTTCACAAATTGGGCTTCCGCTTCGGGTGGAGCTACAGCCAGAACAGACAGAATAAAAAATGGTCTTTTACTATTCAATAGGAACAAGGTATAAGTCTGGTGATGATCAGGGAGTCATAAAAGTTGTTTCTTGCACAGGAAAGGGGCTATTGCTACAGTTCTGGCTGTAGCTCCCCCCACAAATTGGGCTTCTGCTTGCGGTGGAACTACAACTAGCACAGACAGAAAAAAAATGGCTTTTAGCATTTAACAGTAACAAGGTAAAAGAAAAAAAAGAATGATGGGCCATGATCACAGTGGCTAAGTGGTTGGCACTTCCACCTAGGAGCACCAGGATCACCAGTTCAAATCTCAATCACGACACTACCTGCTTGGAGTTTGCATGTTCTCCCTGTGCCTGCATGAGTTTCCTCCAGGTACTCCGGTTTCCTACCACACTACAAAGACATGCTAGTAGGTTAATTGCATCCTGTCTAAATTGGCCCTAGTGTATGAATGTGAGTTAGGCACCTTAGATTGTAAACTCCTTGAGGGCAAAGACTTATGTGAAGTGCTGTGTAAATAGAAAGCGCTATATAAGTACCTGTAATAAATAAGTGATCTGGAGAAGAGGTGGAGGTTTGAGCGTAAATGTGGGTCATGCCTATACAAGCACTTTAATTAAAATGTTTGCTAACCTGTTTCCACAATCACATCCAGCATACAATGTAAGTTTTGGACATCAGCAGAGCTTGGGAGGTCACACAGATGGGCAGATGCACCAGTCTTAAATCCAGCCCCAAAAGGAGCATCTATTGCTAGTTCCCAGGAACAGCATCCTTAAAAATATTGGCAGCTACATAGCATGTCACAAGCGCCGTCCTAGAATGCGATGGCATCGCTCGTGTTCAAACATAACTGATCACTCAGCACATTCATCAACCTTGACCTAGCACAGGGCATTGAGTGGGTGAGCTTCACGTCTGCTCAGCACTTGGCACTCACCGTTCCATTGACTTCTGTCCAGGCTCCGGGCACTTTGTCGTTCCCTCTGATAAAGTTATGGATCGCTTCCCCTGGCTGATCCCAATTAATCTGATGGGAGAGAAAAGAAGATGACTGATTTCAAAGCAACTGGTTCAAATACCAATTATACTGTAAATCGGGGGTCTCCAAATTGCAGTCCGCAGGCCAGATGTGGCCTTTTGCTTACCCTTATCTGGCACTTGGGGCACTATAACTTCCACTGATACGAGGCACTATTCCTTTAAAGGCCACCAAAGACAGGGCACTATTCCTTCCACTAACACCAGAGATGGGGAACTAATATTCCCACTGACACCAATTATGGGGCGCTATTATACTCATTGACACCATTGATGGGGCACTATTCCTCCCAATGACATCAATGATGGCGCACCGTTCCTCCCAACGACACCCATGGTGGGGCACTATTCCTACCAGTGATACCAATGTTGGGGCACTATTTCTCCCACTGACACCAATGTTGGTGCACTATTCCTCCCAATGACGGGGCACTATTCTTTTCACTGCTACCAATGACGGGGCACTATTCCACCCACTGATACCAATGATGGGGCACTATTCCTCCCACTGTTACCAACGATGGGGCACTATTTCTCCCACTGTTACCAATAATAGGACACTATTCCTTCCACTTATGCCAATGATAGGACACTATTCCTTCCACTGACACCAATGATGGGGCACTATTCCTCCCAATGGTGGAACACTATTGCTCCTACTGATACCAATGATGGGGCACTATTGCTCCCACTGATACCAATGATGAGGCACTATTCCTCCCACTGACACCAACAATGGGGCACTATTCCTCCCACTGATGCCAATGATTGGGTACTATTCCTCCCACTGACACAAACAATGGTGCTTCATTCCTCCCACTAATACCAATGATGAACACTATTCCTCCCACTGACACCAGTGGTGGGGCACTATTGCTCCCACTGACACCAATGATGGGGCACTATTGCTCCCACTGACACCAACAATGGTGCTTTATTCCTCCCACTGATACCAATGATGGAGCACTATTCCTCCCACTGATACCAATGATGGGACACTATTCCTCCCACTGATACCAATGATGGGACACTATACCTTCCACAGATATCAATGATAAAAAAAGTTTAGAGACCCCTGCTATAGGTCACAATAGGTTGACCTTCATATGTTCTTCACAATGAATGTACACAAATGTAACAATGTAGCAATGATTTACTTGAGACTGTGAAATATTAAACAAACGTTCTCTTTTATTTTACTATACAGAATTTTTATTATACAACCTTGAATTCTGAATATACCATGTCATGGACTTCTGCAAGATCGTAATTCTTTTTACAGTAAACAGATCAATAAAAAGGAGTATTAAAAAAAAAGAAAACAATTATAGCGAAAATAGATTCTTCCCTTTCGGCTTGGAGTGGGTTTTTTTTTTCACCAGGCAGATCTTTAGACCTCCCTACTACACCCTCTTATATGCCCTCTACATTGAAAAAAAATGTAAATAGCATGTATAATCCATACACAAGCCCATTATTCATTGAACCCTTTTGCTGCCAGAGTCGTTTTTGTGTTTTTTGCATATGTTCTAAAATTCACTTTAGGCTCAAAGATTAATAAACCCCCCCAAACACTATTCCTTCCACTGATACAAATGACGGGCCACTATTTTACATAGGTTGGACTTGATGGACTTGTGTCTTTTTTTCAACCTCGCCTACTATGTACCTACTATGCAACTATTCCTTTTTTAACGGAAGGTCCCACACACTCCTCTTGAGTGCTTCCGTCATATACCGCTTCCTCCAGTCTGAACATAAATATCAGATATTATAGCCACATATTGCAACCAAGAACTAGGCATGACTTGTTTGGCTGCAAAGCTGGAAGTCTTTATTTTTAACTCAGACACATTCTTTTATATCCCACAGGAGGACACCCCCCCTCCTGATCATATTACCCTAAAAATACAACCTGTACACAGGAATATAATTACAACAACTGACCTATTAGCCACCTGGATGACTCAGAGGTATCATTCCAGGTCAGACTTGCCGGTTTCTAGCTCAGAAAGTACAATACACATTATTACAAGTATAAACGCATTCCCTCAATAGTTTGCTAGCAGACAGACAATAGGTGAGTTAAAAAGCACAATTAATAAAGGATGAAATACCCTTAGGAGGCACACTAGACCTACTTACAATAAATACATTATAGCAGGCAACCCCAGACAGGTGGCTTGCTGATGACATCAACATCTGCTATGAGTCCCACAGTGTGGAGAAGTCATTGCTGGCACTATGGCATCTAGGTCTTTAACATGTTAATTAGATCCCCTCAAACAACAATAGATTTCCCAGCATCAATAGACCCTCCAGCACCATTGCTTTTACATATATTCAGTGCTGGAGGTCCCGGAACTGCATTCCCCTGCATTCCAGCTGAAAAAAAGACCTGGAGATAAGAAATGTAACGAGTACACTTGTTGGAATATATAATTCTGCCCATACCTCTAGTACCTTGAGACATCACTTTGTATACAGAAATACCTATCTTATGTAAACAATCTTTTGTCTTGGAATTTGATATGGAAAATTTTCAATAAAAATTATTGGAAAAGAAAATGTTGGTGCTAAAACTGGCCTTTAAAACTGCAGTGCATATAGAGGCTTTACCTTTGCATTCTCCTTTTTCTGCATGGGGTCGTAAGTGGCGCCCTCTACTGGCTGAGGGATCCTTGGAGCTTTTCCCTCTGCTATCAACCTCACAGCCTCTACCTACAAAAGAAACATTTTATCAAAAGTGTTAAAATAGCTTTAAATTTGGTTCCCAACCACCACAAAATCACGAAAACGAAAACTTTACAGAGCATTTTATTAGGCAAAGATGAGAGAAATCTAAAGTATATCTAGATCCAACAATTAAAAGTGTAATATATTGCAGCTTACCAGTGCTTAGATGCAGTAGCTTCTCTTTTTTTAGACTTTTTTTTATTTTACTTCAGCCTGTTATGTACAGTGGGGGAAATAACTATTTGATACCCTACAGATTTTGTAAGTTTTCCCACTTACAAATAAATGAAGGGTCTAAAATTTTTATCATAGGTGTATTTTATATGATATAGACAGAATGTCAACCAAAAATACAGAAAAAACACAATACAGGTGTTATAAATTGAGTTGCAGTTCAGTGAGTAAAATAAGTATTTGATCCCCCAAGCAAAACATGACTTAGTACTTGGTGGTGAAAACCTTGTTGGCAAGCACAGAGGTAAGACGTTTCTAGTATTTGGTTACCAGGTTTGCACACATCTCAGGAGGGATTTTGGTCCACTCTTCTTTACAGATCTTCTTGGCTGTCGCTTGGCAACTCGAAGTTTCAGCTCTCTCCATACATTTTCTATAGGATTTGGGTCTGGAGACTGGCTGGGCCACTCCATGACCTTAATGTGCATCTTCTTGAGCCACTGCTTTGTTGCCTCGGCGGTATGTTTTGAATCATGGTCATGCTGGAAGACTCATCCACGACCCATCTTCAGTGTTCTGGCTGAGGGAAAAAGGTTCTCATCCAATATTTTACAACACATGGTCGCCGGCAGCATGTACCTTTAGCAGGGAAACAGCCCCTAAGCATAATGTTTCTACCTCTGTGCTTGATTGTAGGGATGGTGTTCTTAGGGTTATAGTCAGCATTTTTCTTCCTCCAAACATGGCGAGTCGACTTAATGTCAAAGAGCTTGATTTTGGTCTCATCTGACCACAGCAATTTCTCTCAATCCTTCTCTGAATCATTTAGATGTTCATGGGCAAACTTCAGATGGGCCTGTACATGTGCCTTCTTGAGGAGAGGGACCTTGCGGGCGCAATCCATGGTGGCGTATTGCGTACCAATGGTTTGTTTGGTGACTTTGGTCACAACCTCCTTGAAATCATTCACAAGTTCCCCCGTGTTGTTCTGGGCTGATCCCTCACTTTTCTCATGATCATCCTTACCCCATGAGGGGAAATGTTGCATGGAGCTCCAGACCGAGGGCAATTGATGGTTATTTTGTATTTCGTTCATTTGCGAATAATTGCTCCAACAGTTGTCTCCTTCTCACCAAGTTTCTTGCTGATGGTCTTGTAGCCCATTCCAACCTTGTGCAGGTCTACAATCTTGTCCCTGATCTTTGACAGCTCTTTGTCTTGCCCATGATGGTGAGGTTTGAATGGAAGAAAGAGATTCTGTGGACAGATGTCTTACACCTAACGAGTTGTTGTTAGAGCACCTTCTTAAATTGACAGGACTAACCTGTGTACCACATGAGCACATACTGTAGCCAGAATTATTGTTGGTTGGAAGGGGACCAAACACTTATTTTACTTACTGAAGTTCAACTTAATTTATAACATTTGCATCATGTGTTTTTTCAGGATTTTTGGTTGATATTCTCTATCATTTAAAATATACCTATGATAACAATTATAGACCCTTCATTTCTTTGTAAGTGAGCAAACTTACAAAATGCGCAGGGGATCGAGTAATTGTTTTCCACACTGTACCTGGTGTTATTCCTTTACTTCAATCTGGTGAATAATTCACTTCATGTGCCTCGGTGCTACGTTTACTCCTTTACTGTATCCATGAGACCAGCTATGATTGCCACCTAGGCCAAACTTTAAACACATCTGCCTCTGTTCATCTTCATTACATATTTACCAGTATGTAGGTAGGTGCAGTCTACTTTATCCACTGCAGGTGGCGCTCGACCAAAGCGGCATTACAGAGGGAGAGGAAGTCAAGGGGAACATGGTTCCGTTATAGTTTACTGGATCACTGGGGAAGCTATCCGGTTGGATGCTGCTATCCCATGTGACTTTCGCAGCCATCTTGGGTCTATTTACGACCCCGGCTCCCAGGCTTGGCGTGTGGGTAGTGTAGGGACAGTGATTAGCAGTAGGGAGAGGTTCCAGATGAGTAGGGAAAGGATAGCGACACACCCTGGAAGCCTCCCCATTTGGGTACGTACCGGCCACGCCACTTTCCGCCCCTCAAGGTAGACGCTGTCCGCACATCTGAGGCCTGCTCCACTAAACTCTGCAAGTGTTCCCAGTCGGGTGCCTTCCCACTGTGCTTGCTGTGAATTATTGGATTCTACATTAATAGGTCTCTTCTCTGTAGCTGGGCTGAGTGTTTACTGCCACCATACCACGCTGCACCTCCCCTCAAGTATTATGGTTCCTGATTCTGGGGGACTGTTAACTCTGCCCATGGCCCTCAATTTGTCCGCCCACTTTCCCAGTGGGGGTGCCCAAATCACACCCACTTTGTGGGATGGTTTTACCCAGGTCCTGCCTCTAAATATTTAGAGATCACCCATCACATCCACTGTATGGGTTTGTCCTGCCCTTTAATATGTGAGAACCACCCACTTACTAGTTCCCCACAGTTATTTCCTTTTTGAATTACTGTGCATGTGAAGTAACTCAGATATAGTTGATGCTGTGATCCTGGCACATCACCCCAGACACAGCCTTGGCTAGACAGAGGGCCAAGATGTGGGACTGTCCTGGCAAATCTAGTACAGTTGGCGTGTATGTACAGTACATTGAGTAGATTAGTAGTTTGTAACAGGGGCGTAGATAAGGGGGGGTAGGGGGGGTCCAATTCCCCTCCCTGAGCTTCTGTTGCACAGTGCAGAAGCTAGTGCTGACAGCCATACCAGGCTCTGTGTGATATGCTCTCCTGACCCCTGAGCTCTGCATCTAGCCCCTGCGTTCTCTGCAATATGCACACAAATTTTAAGTCCCTCACACTGTTAGCACAATTTTGATAAATGCATAATTTTGTGATTCTGGTGCATTGGTAACCCATTATTTTCAATGGTTCAATGGTCTGTCTCATCTCTGATCTAAAGAAGAGACTCCTGATCTAACATCGAAGATATGCATGTTAGCGAACTGCTAAATGGGCCCTCAATAACTCATGGACTTCCTCCATTGACAATAAATCTGTGCGCTCACCATGCCTTTAACCCCCTCGGGGAAGAGGAACCTGTTATATATGGAGTTCACTGTGTCCTCTGGAAGAACTTCACATTCTTTCTGAAGCAGGATGTCTCCCGTGTCAAGACCATCATCAGCCCAGAATACGCTAAAGCCCCCAATCTTATCTCCTTGCATCAGAGTCCTGCAAAGCAAGATTTATGAAAACATGAGGGATTGTCCTGTAAGACTCCATATAAACGTAACACAATGTTAAGCCATGCTACTAGGCATACATCGCCCCATGGGTAGTGGTTAGACACTCTGTCAGGTTTTGTCCATGTCCCCTTCTGGAAGTTTTACCTTAACTTCCTGTTCCTGTTCCAGCACCAACCATGAAAGGCACTGATATCCAACAGAGACACAGACTGCAATATAAACTAGACAGATGTTCTATTCTTGTACTACTCAGAACCTTGACTGGACTCCCACTTTAAGGAATATAAAACCTTCATTGGTCGAATCTCAGATGCAAGCGGAAGGAAAATTTCCCTTATTTTTCCTAATAGATGAATGCCTGTATCTGCAGCTCCATCTAGTGGCAGTATATTTTCTTTGTATGGTATTTCAGAAATATGTACTGCACTTTTGACACTATATGGTGCTGATGTTGCAGGAATGACTCTATTACAGAAAATATGGTAACTTTTTCTTCAGCTTGCACAAATGTTTCTGAAATAAGGAGGAACTCTAATCTAAGGGGGATGTATTCTCTATGTAAGAGAAGATTCTGATCTACAGGGGGGCTATGATCTGAGGGAAGATTCTGATATAAAGGGGAGTCCAGTTTAAAGGCGGGGGGCTTCTGATCTGGAAGGGGACTCCGATCTAACGTGGGGTATTCTGATCAAAATGGGGGGGGGGTCTAACCTAAGGGAGACACTGATCTAAAAGAAGAGTCTAATCCAAAGGAGGAACTCTGATCTAAGGTTGGTTGTTAGCAAGAGATGTTCAATGATGTCCATGTGTAGGTGGTGGGAGTGCGGCATGACTCTCCCTTGTTGGAGGTCCACTCTGGGGCCCAATTTATGTTCCATCACAGGGGCCCCCTGCAGTCAGAAAACACCCCTGCTTTTGTCATTTCTCTTCTAAGCCAGAGGCACCAGGATCGTTCACGCTCGTGTGGCTGCCTTGTACGTACACTTACCAGTTGATTGCTGAGGCCCCCCTATGTCTGGGCAGGATGGAGGGATGATAGATAATGGAACCATGCTTTGGAGCATCGATCACTTCCATCGGGATGAACTGGGAGCAGAAGGGCAGGACGTTCAGTTCTGCCCCCAATGCTGTGTACTTCTCCACCACCTCCGGGATGGCCTGGCCCTTCAACCTCCATCGGGGAAACTTAAATACGGGGACGCCGTCCTTCTCTGCCTCGGCTCCTGTCGGCACAAAGAATGTTTTAGAACCTCATGTAAGGGACCCACGTTATACAAGAACCTATAGAAGATCTTCCAACCAGTCCTCCATATTTTCCCTCATAGTATCACAACTCCATAGTTCATCACTTTTACCTCTACCTCCATTCTAGGCCTCCATCATCTCACCAAAACATTTGGCCAATTGCTTCCAAGACAAAATTAAAAAATAAGAAATATAATAATAAATAAATAAATAAAAAAAAAAACTATTGCACAATCTTTATCCTCTACCATCTTCACGACTTCATTACCAGAACAACCCTATTTCCAGTTTCCATTTCCCCCCTGATCTCTCTTACTGTATCCCCCTTCTGTCCCAAGGCTTAGTACAAAGCAAATTGAATCATTCACCAAGTCCGTACATCCTCCTGACCTCTGCGTCATGAATGAATGAATGGAGGATGAGCAGATGAATGAAAGGTCAGCCTCCTCCATTCATAGAGTGCTTTTCATTGTGAGAACTGATGAAGGAGGGGTGGGGGGCAGAAAAGGCAAGCATACTCTGCACTGTGATGAGTGCCTGTCACAGATGGAGGCTGTTGGGGTATCTGGGGGGCAGAGGATGAGTGATTTCAAGGAACAGAGCAGCCACAAGCACATGGGACACATCGTTTATGTAGGTACTGTCCCTGGTGCTGAAAAAAAAAGTCACTAAATTTCAGCTTTAAAGTGGGATTCCAGGCAAAACCTAACTAGTCTTAAAAAGATGTCCCCTCCCCCCTTTTAACACAACAAGGAAAGTAAGTGCCAACAGGTGACCAGATCCTGTGTGAGGGGGCACTCTCTGTATAAATAGTTCTTTAGGAATTCATAAAAAGTCCATATAAGTATAAAGTTCATATATCAGGCGCAAATGATCCAACAAGAAAAAAAAAAAAAGAGCGTCAATTTTGAAAAAAAAAAAAACAATATCTTTTACTTTTTGCTATAATATATATATCCCAAAAAAAAAATGTCTTATCAGTTGATGCCGATATGTATTCTTCTACATATTTTTTGATATAAAAATGAAAAATCGCAATAAGTGTATATTGATTGGTTTGCGCAAAAGTTATAGCGTCTACAAAATAGGGAATAGATTTATGGCATGTTTATTTATTTATTTTCTTACTAGTAATGGCGGCGATCTGCGAGTTTTAGCAGGGCTGCAACATTGCGGTGGACAGATCGGACACTTTTGACAATTTTTTTTTAGGACCATTGACATTTATACAGTGATCAGAGCTAAAAAATAGCTACTGATTACTGTATAAATGTCACTGGCAGGGAAGGGGTTAACACGAGGGGGTGATGAAGGGGTTAAGTGTTCTCTCGGGAGGTGTTTCCAACTGTGGGGGGAGTGTATTTACTGGAGGAGGAGAAAGATCGCTGTTCCTGATAACTAGGAACAGCAGATCTCTCTCTACTCCCCTGACTGAACGGGGATTTGTCTGTTTACATTGACAGATCCCCGTTCTGGCTCTCTCGCGGGTGGCTGGCGGACATCGCATACAGCCACGGAGATTCGCACAGGGGAGCCAACCTGCCGCTGTATAATGGTGGCGGCTGGTCCGCAAGTAGTTGAACCTGTAAACTGTCTGCACTCAGAGGCAATTTTTCTTCTCTCTCCTGTTCCCCCTTCTAACACCTGTGCTGACTAACCTGTGTAAGAAAGATGTATATATTTACCTATTTTCAGGCCGCTCTGGTCTGGTCATGTGATCTAGCTTTCCTATGTCAGCCAGCGGCAGCTACAGGGGAGAGGAGGAAGCGCCAACAATGGATGGGCCATAGGAGCCTATGGGTGACGTCACCGCTGCCAGGCATTACCCATGCTCTCCCAGGCATTACCAGCCATTGTTGGGTGCTTCTCTTCTCCCTTGCAGCCAGCGCTTGTTGACACAGAGGAGATAATGTGGTCGGAGCAGCTTGATAATAGTTAAGTACCGTATATACTCGAGTATAAGCTGACCCGAATATAAGCCAGAGGCACCTACTTTAACCACAAAAAAATATGGAAACATTTATTGACTCGAGTATAAGCCGAGGGTGAGAATTCAGCAGCTACTGTAAGTGGAAAAGAGGGTCAACAATGCCCATCTGCAGCTTCGCTGTGTCCATCTGCATGACTCTGCCTCATGCTTCTGCCCCATGCCTCTGTCTCAGCCTCATGCCTAATGCCTCTGCCTCATGCCTCATGCCTCTGTCACAAGTACCTTGATTGGCGTTGTGCCGGTGTTATCTCCTGGCGCTATGATACATTCAGTCTGATCGGCGGCCATGCAGTGTAACCAAGCGCCGCCTCCTCCTCCTCGTCCTCCGTGACGGAAAACTGACTCGGTTTCCCAGCAGTGAATCAGTGTTCAGACTATCACGGACAAGGACGACGAGGAGGATGTGGCGCTTGGTTACACTGCATGGCCGCCGATCAGACTGAATGTATCACAGCGCCGGGGGATAAGACTGCAGATGGGCACAGCGCCAGAGATAACGCCGACACAACGCCAATCAAGGGGCATGAGGCTGAGAAAGAGGCATGAGGCACGAGGCTGAGACAGAGGTATGGCATGCGATTAGACTGAATGTATCACAGCGCCGGGGGATTAGGCTGCAGAGGAGAACTCGAGTATAAGCCGGGGGGGGGGGGGGGGGGGCATTTTCAGCACAAAAAAAATGTGCTGAAAAACTCGGCTTATACTCGAGTATATACGATATTTGCATCTTTCTTACAGAGGTTAGTCAGAATAGGTGTTAGGAAGGGAGAGGGAGCATTTTTAAAAGTAGTTGGGGTTCGCTGGAATTTTACTTTAAAGTGGTATTAAACTCAAAACCAAAAAAAGTAATATATTGCAGCTTACCAAACATTAGATATGGTGGCTGCATTAGTTTTCTTTTTCTAGGTTTTTTCCCCCTCTGTTTTCACCTGGTGATCTGGCCAGTAACACACTTCTTGTATTAAAGTGCCACTCTGGATGAAGGAGCTCAAGGGGCACCTTTAGACACAGGATTGTCAATCCGGGGGAAGGGGAGTGTTAGATGTACTAGGAGGGCCATCTTTAATATTGATTGGACACTGGGCAAACATTTTCTTGGGGCCCCCCCACCATGCAATTTCGCTCTCCACCTGCTCTGAGACATACAATAAATAGCTGCTAGACAATATCAGTTTATTGAATCAGATCAGGTAGCAATTGTGTTTGGTTGCCAGAGGTTACTGTACACCAATACTGCTCACTGATTGGTTGCTAGAGGTTACAGCACATCATCTCCTCACTGCCTCCACACCATGGACTGGGGTGGTGAGGGGACCTATCAATAGACAGAAAACTCCTAGGGAGTTGGCAAGTATGAGGCAGCTGCTTTGGGCCCCACAACAATGAGGAGGACCAGGGCAGATGCCCCTTTTCCCCTGCCTTAAAGACGGCCCTGTGTACTAGTAGATTTAGAGTAGGTACATTAACAAAATTTAAGCCAAACTCCTAGCAGTTACAGCAACAGTTTTTTTTTTTCCTTTCGGTATAAAAGGTTTTACATAAATAAATAAAAGTTGATCAGTTTAAGCAGCCCTGTCATTGGTAAATGGTTTGTATTATCTCTGTAACTGACACACTCTTTTGAAAAACAACAGACTGACTGCCTGGATCACCAGTTGAAAACAGAAGAAGTGTGTGATAGGACCTTGTTGTCGGAAATTCCGACCGTGTGTGGGCTCCATCACACATTTTCCATAGGAATTTCCGACACACAAAGTTTGAGAGCAGGCTATAAAATTTTCCGACAACAAAATCTGTTGTCGGAAATTCCGATCGTGTGTACACAAATCCGACGCACAAAGTGCCACGCATGCTCAGAATAAATTAAGAAACGAAAGCTATTGGCTACTGCCCCGTTTTTAGTCCCGACGTACGTGTTTTACGTCACCGCGTTCAGAACGATCGGATTTTCCGACAACTTTGTGTGACCGTGTGTATGCAAGACAAGTTTGAGCTAACATCCGTCGGAAAAAATCCTAGGATTTTGTTGTCGGAATGTCCGATCAATGTTCGACCGTGTGTACGGGGCATTAGACCCCCTTCACAGTGGGGCTGCAGCTGCCTAAGCGCTAATGCGCCGCTTGTTTTAGCAGCGCTTTACGGTCGTTAGCAGGGCGATTTTATCGCCAAAGAAGGGGTTAAAAGCGGCCATGTTGCGGTGCTTCTGAAGCGCTTTTCAGACGATTTGGAAGCGCTGCCCATCCATTCCAATGGGCAGGGCGTTTTAAGAGCACTAAAGACAGCATTCCCAAACCACCCCAAAGATGCTCCTTGCAGGTCTTTTCCTAACGTCCTGCAAGCGCACCACCCCAGTGTGAAAAGACCCACTGAAATTAGTGGAAGGCGGTTTTTGGGCTCTATTTAGAGGCTATTTCTAACGCTAAAACGCCTGAATACGACCTCAATGTGAAAGGTGTCTAATGCAGTGTACACACAGTCAGACTTTCCGATTGTGTATGGGCTTAACCGGACATTCAGCAGACTTTTCCAGTCGCAAATCAGACGGACTTTAAATTTGGAACATGCTTCAAACCTTTACGTCGTAACTCCGCCGGACCCAGAAATCCGCTCGTCTGTATGCTAGTCCGACGGACAAAAACCGACGCTAGGGCAGCTATTGGCTACTGGCTATCAACTTCCTTATTTTAGTCCGGTGTACGTCATCACGTAAGAATCAGTTGGACTTTTGTGTGATCGTTTGTAGGCAAGTCCGTTCGTTAAAAAGTCCGTCGGAAGTCTGTCGGACAGGCCGTCGGACTTTTGTTGCTGAAAAGTCCGACCGTGTGTACACGGCATTAGTCTCCATTTTCCGCCTCTCTTTTCCTCTTTGTCCACTCCTTTCTTTTCTTAAGCTGGCCATACACCAGTAGAATTTCCTTTGAAAAAATGACCGTAGTTATCAGAGTGTTTGATTTTTTTAACAGTTAGTATGGTGTTATGGATGATCATTTTTGACCAGAGGGACGAAGGAAATCAAAGAAGAAGGGTGGGATTTTTCTCACACTAATGAAATTCTAGAAAAATTGGCACAGCAATTCAACAAACGTTGCTCAGAGTTTTCATATATTTTCAAATTTCTGATATCCATAATGGTACGAATGCACTGACAAATATTTTTCCTAGTTTCCGTACTAATGTTCTAATGAAATTCTACTGGTAAGTGGCCAAATTTACTCCCACAGCTACAACTTACCTCTCCAATCACCTCTCATTCTTTTGTCGATGAGTGCTGACCTTTGCGTAACCCATCCTACTCCTTCTCATCACAGATTACATATAATCCTATTGTACTTACACTTTTGCCAATTTAATATAAGTGTCTTGTACAACCTCAAACTCCTCGCACCCCTTTCCTTCTTAGACATTGACCTGTCAAGTCCTCAATGTCAATGCCTTTTGCTATTGCCAAACTTTGCTAGTCCACATACCCTCTGTATGTTTGTTACCTTACTGATCCTCATCTTTGTAACTATTTTCTTTTTGTTCAGCAATAAAAATTTACTGTAAAAGAAAAAATAAAATAACAAAAACTTTATTGCTGCAATTACGTTTACAAGAACTGTTTCATTTTATGGGCAAGACCCAAAATAGCCATCTCAATGTATGCACGTATCGCTTTCTCTCAAAAACATTCATTTTTTTATAGTGCCATTATATTCCTCAAAGCTTTGTCATGGTGCAGAACCGGTGGCCTGAGAACCACATGCGGCCCTTTGGCACTTGCTGTGTGGCCCTTGGTGCTGTGGGAATATTGATTTCTAAAGGGGTAATTGATCTCTATGTAAAATGCCCCCACCTCTCACTGTCTTTTAAAGCATATCCCCAGTCTCTGACCAAACCTGTGGCACCTCCCCAGTGTCAGACTATCATGTCTTTTAGTATGTCTGCAAATTTATGACAAGTCTCTCTAGCATTACATTTACTGACCATTATGTGTGGCCCCTTGGTGGTGTCAGGGGCCACAATTGAGGCCTTGTACATCTTAGTTGACAATCACTGCTTTACAAAGAACATAGAATTATTTAAATCAGTCCCCACCCCAGAGGAGCTTAATGTGGCATGTCCCCGGTCTCAGACCATTATGTCTTCTAGTATGTCTGCAAATTTAAGGTTGTTCTCTCTAGCATTACATCTACTGAACATTATGTGCAAGCCTTTGGTGGTGTTAGGGGCCACATGCGAGGCCCCATACACCTTGGTTTACAACCATTGCTTTACAAAGAGCATAGAATTATTTAGATCAGTCCCCATCCCAGAGGAGCTTAAAATATAATGTGGCATATCCCAAGTCTCAGAACATGGTGTCTTCTAGTATGTCTGCAAATTTAGGGTTGCTCTCTCCAGCATTACATTTACTGAACATTATGTGCGGCCCTTTGGTAGTGTTAGGGGCCACATTTGAGGCCCTGTACACCTGGGTTGACAATCACTGCTTTATAAAGAACATAGAATTATTTAGATCAGTCCCCACCCCAAAGGAGCTTAAAGTGAAAGGTAACTTAATAACTAATCTTAAATCTACTCCTACCCTCATTCTAAACCTATTCTATCTACCCTGTAAAAGGAAAGATGCCAATACTTACCTATTCTGGAGTCGCTCTGGTCCAGTCACAAGATCTCTCCTGCAGCAGCTTCAGTGTAGAGGAGAGAGCAGTAACGGCTATGCGGTGACGTCACCCATAGGCTTATTATGGGGCATCCATTGTCAGTTGTCCCTCCTCTATCCTGAAGCCACCACTAGAAGTTGGTCATGTGACTAGAGGGAGGGACCAGAGGGACTTCAGAATAGGTAGGTATAAACATCTTTCCTTTTACAGGGTGGATAGAATAGGCTTAGAATGGAGGTTTAGATTAAATTTTATGGATGTTTAGATTTAACTTAAGATTTGTAAGGTTTTGACATGACCAGTGGTGGCTGGTGCTCCATCAGTCGGGGGGGCGGCAGACGGACCCGACCATGGACCCCCGCACAGCCATACCTTTAACCCCACCCCCACTCCTGTCGCCAGCTCACTCACCCTGACAGGCGGCGGATTCCCCCCCCCCCCCTCAGTCTCCGTGTCCCGGCTCCATCAGTCGGGCCCATGCGTCTCCTCGGCCATATGTCTCCTCCTACTTCCTTCTCACAGGCCAATAGGATGGCTTCCCCTTTCGGCCAATTGGGAAATGGGTCTCGGGACCCACTTCCTGATTACCTGGGAGGAGAATCAGTGTGATAATAGCAACTATTCATTTGCTATTGTCACACAACTGGGTGGGCTCGGAGCGCAGTGCTCTGCGCCCCAACCCACCCTTTTTTTGAAGCCTCTGGCTCTAATCACGTGCTTCACAAAAATACACTCTCTATTGGAATCCATGGTCCGGCACCCTGTATGTAGATCTAATGTCCCTGCTGCGCTCATACAGACACAGTATAGCCAATTTGGGTGCAGGTCAAATATCCTACTACCATGTTTTGGATTATGAGAATAGTAGACAGCAGGAACCCCACACAAACACAGTAAGAACATGTTCTAGACCAGCCTTTCTCAACCTTTTTACCCCAGAGGAACCCTTGAAATCTCAGGGAACCCCTAGTAAGATTAGTCCATTGGGGGTCATTGGGAAAATGCCCCTTACATTGGTGGTGGTAAGTGGGTATAATGCCCACCTTACAGGGGTGGCCAGCATGACACCCTTGAAGTCAAGCTGCTAGCTCTGCCATGTGGGGTGGGACCCGGAACTATATAGGCCCCATCAGATGTGAGGTCAATTAGCCACAGCCCAAGGAACCCTTAGCCAACACTGGAGGAATCCTGGTTAAGAATGGCTGTTCTAGACAGTCAGTGTCCCTCATGGTAATCGAACTGTGGACTTCAGCCGTGGCTACCTACTGAACCATTTAATCTCCTACCTAGTGGATCAGCTTTGCCATCTTTATCTGGGATGGTGAAGACTCCTACTACTTGGTGTCCTTCCTTTACAAGCTCCTTGTAGACCTCTTTCCCGAACAGACTCTGGCCAATCACGGCTATCCTCATGGTTCTGGTAGACGGAACCAACTGGGAAGAGACACAAAGCGAAAAGACATTGATGCCGGCATTCATAATACACATATACTGTACATAATAAGCTGTATTACATGCTGTAAAAGCTTGGTCCTATACTCTACACTCTACCATAGGATGGCTCTCCAATGCCAATGTCATAAACTGTTCATTAAAATCCAGTTCAGTCATTTTGTATTTTATTCAGTTTTGAGTAGATGGAGGATAGGGTTTGTAGTTTTTTTTAATGTGACCCAATTGGGGAGATTTTCCTGTTCCTGTGACTCTGCACAAGAAATGTGGCATGCAGGTGTAACCGAGACAGGAAACCATGGACAGCTATACAGCCGCCAATTACAACCCAAGCAAATTTATGGGGCTATGTGATTGTAACACAGTAGTGCAGCATTTAAAGGGTTAAATTGGACACAATGCCTCTTCACTAATGCCTTCTGAAGAGTGATCCAATGCAGATCGCCCTTCAGAGCACACTGCACGTGTGAACGAGCCCTAACTGCATGACATTTAGTTTGCCAAAGCACTATGTATCATAAACAATTGCCTATTGCCAAATTCTATCGTCACCTTTTTAAAAATTCTTTGTTGCATCTCAGCATTGCTGATCTCCCGCTGCCTCTTTGCAGCCACTTTCTGTCTACATGCACTCCAGCGATGGCTGCCTGGCATTTCTCAGGGTGGGCTTTATGACGGTGACCACAGTAGACCTTACCTGAGTCATTTGTGTTTGAGCGGCCACTTGGCCATTGGACAGTCATGTGACAACACAGAACAATTAGGAGACAGGGACAGAACGTTGTCACCCGATAACAGGAAGCGCCTGAACAAGGATGTTCATGGCAAGATTTCCGGTGATTGCATTAATGTAAGTTTCAGATTTAAATATATTGTAAATTACTTTTGAAATGACAAGCTAAAGCTTCTATGGGATTTTAGTGATTGGGGTTACATCTACTATAATGGGAAGACAACCTGCATGGGCAGTGCTAATGTACTTTGCCCAAGTTACAGATTTTCTGTTTTTTGTACATAGTCCTGATCTATAACCCTGACCTTTCCCTCCCCGTAAACTATATACAGTGAAGTTTTATCTGTGACAATAAAACACAAGGCCATGCGGGCAACTGTACACATTTACTGCCCTACAAAATGATTTCCTTACTATGGAGGGTACTGGCTCCTTTCCACCAATCGGAGAACGGATCTGCTCCAGCCTCCCAGGGGTTTGCCCAATCCGCTAACACATGCAAATTTGAGCCCTGGATGTTCTTGGAGGTTACTGCAGTTCAGAGACCTCACCGTCCCCAGCAAACGGCGTAATTGAATTTCTTATAGGTCTTAAAGGGTCAAGGTGCAGAAATTAGTATAGGTCGTCAAAACATGATCCGCCGAACTGTGACATAAAAAGATAAAAAAAAATGTTGACGATTTATTTTAACAAATGTATCTTGTTCAGCGTTTCTCAACCTTTTTTCAGTTGTGTTATCCTTTAAAAGTATGCAAAATCTTGACCCCCCACCCCCAGTCTAAAATGTTTTGTGTTTGAGTCATTTGTGTTTGAGCGGCCACTTGGGTTCATGCACAAAACACAACCTCCTTGATGAAATAACTTCACATCAGAGGTTCTACTATCTCTTCAGAAGCCCCTTCACCCCCTTCCCATCACACCAGGGGTTCTTCCATCTCTTCAGAAGTCCCCTCCATCACATCAGAGGTCCACCCCATCACATCAGAGGTCCACCCCATCAGAATCAGAGGTCCACCCCATCACATCAGAGGTCCACCCCATCACATCAGAGGTCCACCCCATCACATCAGAGGTCCACCCCATCACATCAGAGGTCCTCCAATTCCCCCATCACATCAGAAGTCCCCTCCATCACATCAGAGGTCCACCCCATCACATCAGAGGTCCACCCCATCAGAATCAGAGGTCCACCCCATCACATCAGAGGTCCACCCCATCACATCAGAGGTCCACCCCATCACATCAGAGGTTCTCCAATTCCCCCATCACATCAGAGGTCCTCCAATCCCCCCATCACATCAGAGGTTCTTCCATCACATCAGAGGTTCTTCCATCACATCAGAAATCCCCCCCCATCACATCAGAGGTCCTCCCATTACATTACATCAGAAGTCCTGCTATCACATCAGAGGTTATTTCATCACATCAGAGGTTATTCCATCACATCAGAGGTCCCCCACCCATTACATCAGACTTTTTCTTATCACCTCAGAGGTCCCTTCAAAACATCAGCCCCCCCCCACTTACATCAGATGTCACCCCCCCCCCCCCCCCCCCCATCACATCAGAGGTTCTGCCATCGCTCCAGGAAGTCCCCCCATCACATCAGATGTTCTTCCTTTGCTTTCAGAAGTCCCCCCCATCACACCAGAGGTTCTTTAATCGCTTCAGAAGCCCCTCCACCCCCCATCACATCAGAGGTTTTCCCATCACATCTTAGGTTCTTACATCACATTAGAGGTCCTACCATTACATCAGAGGTCTCCCCTTCACACCAGAGGTTCTCCCATCACATCAGAGATACCCCCATTACATCAGAGGTTTTCCTATCACCCCAGAGGTCCCCCACAACATCAGAGGTCCCCCCAACACATCAGAGGTCCCCCCATCACATCAGAGGTGCCCCCATCACATCAGAGGTGCCCCCATCACATCAGAGGTGCCCCCATCACAAACAGTCAAACACTCAAACAGGAGCTTCTTTTGGGCGACAGTGCCACGCGTTGCGACTCCACCCCGTGATTCAAATCGTCTATGTATGAATGGAGCCTTCAGATATTTCTTGTGTCCTCATTTAGCCCAGGTTCACACTGAGCTGCGGGAACGAAGCCGAAGCCGATTTCACTCCCGCATGTCAGTCCTGATTTCGGCCGTGATTTCAGAGACATCTGTACAGGTTTCTGCACAGATATCAATGTAAATCGCAGCCCGAAATCACAAAAAATAGTACAGAAACTACTTTTTGAAATCAGTGCAGCGACACAGAAGCAGCGTCACACCGATTAGGACGGTGCCATTGCCGCCAATTTGACATGTCAATTCGCTCCAGTGTGAACCAGGGCTAACTCTTTTCTGCCACCTCGATCCTTCCGATACAATGCTTCTATTGTTGGTTGCAGGAGATTAGTAAATCTGATTTCTACACAAACATGAAGGGATGACATCGGAGAAACTCGCTCTGCCTGCTTAGAGTTGGCACAAGGCTCTATGTGCCACCTAAAACCATCTCACTTGATGACCTTACTAAGAAGTTCATCTGAATATCTATTTCAGGAGACGGTTAGAAGGCTTCATGCACACTGGGGCTTTCATAAATGCTTTTCTCCTGGGAGGAGAAAAACAGCTTCAAAAACGCCCCTAAGTTGCGTTTAGGCGCGTCAAGCGATTGGGCGTTTGTTTATTTAATTGTCCAGAATATGAATTGATTTTGGTCATTGAAATGAAGAAATGCTCAAGTGCTAAATTCGACTACGGCTTAGGTGTGTTTAGCCACATTGGGCGTTTTTTCTGCAAATAAGCTCCTCCCCTGAACGCCATTTTGGTGCGTTCAGATTTCTTCCTCCAAACTCCTACATGTGTATGGATACACACAGTGCCAGGACAAGGTCATCTTGCCACCGCCCAGCCCAACCCCACCCACCCCCAAGATGCATTATGTGTCAGCAAAAATCCCCCCCCCCCCACACAAAAAAGAAAAAAAAATGAGCACGTATCTGCATGCTTACCCCTAAGCATAAATTCCCCCTCCTCCCAGTACAAATACACCCCCCCCCCCCAGCTGAGTTCCCGCCTCTCAGCAAAAATCCCCCCCCCCAAATGTGCCCCACCCATGAAAAAAATCATCCCTTCTAGCACAAATCCTCTACCCCTCAAATTTCCCCTTCACATTTACCCCCACCCCATCCCTCCTCCTAGCAAGAATATCCCCCAATCACCCCTACTAGAAATCCCTCCCCAAAAATGATGTTCCCCTCCTAGCACAATTCCCCCACCCCCTCTATCATATCACCTCTTCTAGAACAAACCCCCTCCCCGATTCCCCCTCCCAACACAAATCCCCCTAAATCACCACTCCTACCCCCCCCCAAATCCCCTAAGTACAAAAAAAGTGCCCCACCCAAAAAAAAAAATCATCCCTCCTAGCACAAATCCTCTACTGTTCAAATGTCTCCTTCAAGTACACATTTACCCCCCCACCCACATCCCTCCTCCAAGCACGAATCCCCCCCCCCCCCAAATGATCCCTACTAGTGTAAATCCCTCCCCCCAAAAAATGTCCCCTCCTAGCACATTTCCCCCATCCCCTCTACCATATCCCCTCTTCTAGAATAAAACCCCCAAATCCCCCGTCCCAACACAAATCGCCCTAAATCACCACTCCTAGCACCCCCCACCTCACAAATTTCCCCTCCTATAACAATCCTTATCCCCTGCTGCCCCCCAAATTTCCCCTCCCAACACAAATCCCTGCCAATCTCCTTGTGGCACCCCCCCACCCCCCACCCCCACACACACATGATACCACAGTGCCCAGGGCAGCTGTCCCTCCTGCCCACCCCTTGCCCCTGGCCCTGTTCACAGGCTAATATAGAGGGGCGTTTCTGGGCAGAAGAAATAGATGGGAGTGCTGATTATATATAAACACATCAGAAGATACAAAGTTACATGTTGATACAATCTGGAATGTTGGGATTATTTTGTATACAATGGAATACAATTCTCTTCCGGGCACATCCTCTACGTATCACACAGAGACTTTCCAAAATATTCACGGTGAATAAGGAATGACGTTATCAGCCAGTGCATGCCACATCCTATCGTTGGCCAATTCAGGCAGGTGATGATTTTCCCACCAACAAACTTCTCAGTAAAGATCGTTCCAAACAATCGCTGATTACAGTATGTTTTCTACCTTTTAGATAAATTGGGGAAGGATTAGAGCCCCTGTTGGGTTATTTCTACTATTCATTGCTTCCTTATGGTGGCCACACACACCAATTTTTTTACCCAAATCGCGCAATTTGATCAAAATCAGACACCGACTGAACAGTCATAACTTCCCTTCTATTCAATTTAAACTCAGTTTAGCTTAGATTCTACCAAAATGAGTTGATCGACCAGAGCAGAAAATTATCAATTGTTTTGTATCGGCACTGTGCTGATAAATGATTGTATTTCTATTAATCTGCATTTTGAGATGCATAGTGGAAACAAAGATTTGCTCGATAACTTATGCTCATAACACTGCGTTACTTTAACTGACAATTGCGCGGCCATGAGATGTTGTACCCAAACAAAATTGACGTCCTTTTTTTGATTGATCACCTCTGCGGTTTTTATATTTTTCACTATAAACAAAAAAGTCCGACAATTTTGAAAAAAAAAAAAATATATGTTTTACTTTCTGCTACAATTCATATCCCCAAAAAATGTATAAAAAAAACTAATTTATTCATCAATTTATGGCCGATATATTCTTCTACATATTTTTGGTAAAAAAAAAAAACAATAAGTGTATTTGCGCAAAAATTATATCGTCTACAATAGAGACGGGATAGGGATAGATTTACGGACTTATTTATTTTTTTAATGGCGGTGATCAGCGTTTTTTTAGCGGGACTGCGACTTTGCGGCAGACAAATCGGACACCTAACTGACATTTTTGACACTTTTTTGGGAACCAGTGACATTAATACAGCAATCAGTGCTAAAAATCTGCACTGTCACTGTACTAATGACACTGGCAGGGGAGGGGTTAACATCAGGGACGATCAAAGGTTTAAATGTGCTCCCTCTTTGTGATTTCTTAAGCCTCATACACACGATCAGATTGTCGGATGACCGTTTTCTGTTACATGCATGTCTCATGCCGAAAGTGAAGAGGTTACTCACCATACGAAATTTCCCATACGACAGAATTCAACTTCGGAAGTGACGTAATGTTTTGAATAGTTTAGTATGTATTCTTTCATTTCTGGGCATGCGTAGTCTTGCTCTTATGTTTTTGTTTTTTTTTTCGGGAGAAAACTGTACTAATGAAACGAAAATCGGACGTTGAGTTCACGTACAACAAAAATTCGATGGTCTGCACAGCCAGCTTTTGTCGGATGAAAAATCAGAATCGGCTTTTGAAAGCCGCGTACACACAAGCGGATTTTCCGTCGGAAAAAACTTGGATGGTTTTTCCGACGGAATTTGCTCAAGTTTGCCTTGCATACACACGGTTCGCTGAACTTTTGACCGTCACGAACGCGGTGACCTACAACACTACGACGAGCCAAGAAAATGAAGTTCAATGCTTCTGAGCATGCGTCGAATTGTTTCCGAGCATGCGTCGGTATTTTGCGCCCGAATTTGTACAGACGATCGCATTTTCGGATAGGAACTTTTTCTGACCGAAAAATTGAGCACCTGCTCTCAATCTTCTGCCGGTGGGAATTCCGCCAGCAAAAGTCCGATGGAGCATACACACGGTCGCATTTTCCGACCAAAAGCTCTCGTCGGTCTTTTGCTGGCCGAATTTCCGATCGTGTGTACGCAGCATAACGATCCAAAAAATCGGCAGATCGTTCGTCAGATGAAATCTGACTTCCGATTTTCGGATCGTGTGTACGGGCCTTAGCTGTGTATGGGGGACTGTGTGACTGGGGAAACGCACAGATCAATCTTCCTGCATACCACGTTTCCCTGAAAATAAGTTTTTGCAACCAAAAACACAGTAGGGCTTATTTTCGGGGTAGGGCTTGCAATTGAATCCCCAGTGTGAACAGCGTAAAAAGTGCTTGGAAATTGCCAGTTTCCCCGCCACCACAGCAGAATATAATGCAAAAGGTAGGTGTCTCTGCAATTCAACCGCGTCACATAACTTCCCACAGCGCAACTCTGCGCTTCCCTGACCCGCCTGATCGGTCTTCCCTGGCACAAGCAATGCTGAGGGAGGGGGGCCCCGAGATGCCCCCAATGACAGCTGGCAGAAGAGGAGAGCAGCGGGGGATCAGCTGAGCATGGCTCGGCGCCTCCGTCACCCGTCTAAGCTCTCCTACCCTTGAGGAGAGCTTAGACAGCTGGCAGATGAGGAGGACTCCAGCAGCCCACAACCACCCTAACCTAGGGCTTATTTTCAGGGTAGGGCTTATACTGCAGCTAGGGCTGGGGGAAAAAATCAATTTGAATCTTAAATCAAGTTGAGAGGTCAAATCGATTCAAAATTTAGGCAAATCGATTTTTTTTTATTTTTTATTTTTCACCAGGACCGGCGCCAACACCACGGAGGAGCTGCGGGCAGGAGTTTTTAGGCGAGGCCGCAGCTTCGGCCTAGTCGGTGGGGCCGGACACCACGGACTAGGCCGAAGCCGCGGCCTTGCCTAAAAACTCCTGCCTGCGGCTCCCCAGGACCGGCGCTGACACTGCACCGGTCCTGAGGAGCTGCGGGCAGGAGTTTTTAGGCGAGGCCGCGGCTTCGGCCTAGTCCGCCAGGCCTAGAGTTGCCACCTCATCCCTTTAAACCCGAACACCTTTGAATTACACAGGTTCTGAGGCTAATTAAACACAGATAAGGCACCAAGTGAGTTTAATTACCACCTTAATCAGCCACAGAACCTGTGTAATTATTATGTGTTCGGGTTTAAAGGGATGAAGTGGCAACCATAACAAGGCCGGTTGCTCGATTCAAATCAAGTTGTTTTTTTTTTGGACACCGCGCCAGTCCTGAGGAGCTGCAGACAGGAGTTTTTTTGCGAAACCACGGCTTCGGCCTAGTCCGCGAGGCCGCACACTGCCGACTAGGCCAAAGCCGGGGCCTCGCCTAAAAACTCCTGCCCGCAGCTCCTCAGGACCGGCATTTTTTGGTGTCCAAAAAAAAAAAAAACTCGATTCGAATCGAGCAGCCCTCCTGGAAGATCGGGGTAGGTCTTATTTTGGGGGAAACACGGTAGCAGGAAGAGAGATCTCAGTGTCATCCCCTGACAGAACGGAGATCAGCCTTGTTTGCTTCGGCAGATCCCCGTTCTGTCTCTGCGGGGTACGACCCTGCAGAGACAGACCCTGAAGTCAAATCTTGATTGGGATGCAAAACGCTTGGTTCACATAAGCTTATCATTTCCAAGGCTGGTTGGCTGAACAGGTCTTCAAAGGCTGAGATAGCAATCTTTGCAAATGAAGGTGTAAATAGCATTTGTTACACAATATGACTTCTAACAATTAGAATCAAATTTATCTGCCTAATCAGAAATACATGTTTTGATCATCATAAATAAATGTTTGATAAATGAAAAGGCTATTCCATTTACCCAATCAATTGGAAAAGAAATTGATTGTTTATCTAAGCATGTATGGCCACAATTAGAAAGATTTCCCCTCACTTCCTGTCCTGTTGACAGCATTCTATAAAACAGGAAGTGAGGGGAACTCTCCAACTGAAAAACAGACAGAAATCTTTTTTTTTTTTTAAACATACGCTTTAGCCAAATACTAGCAACCAATCAGATCTCACCTGTCAAAAAGAGACAAGGCACAGCCCCACTTTTACTGCATGCTTTCACGCAGTCAGTCTTAAGGCCCATACACACGATCGGACTTTGTGACAACAAACATGCAAATTAGCTGTTTTAAGGCAACATTCGGCCGTGTGTACGCTCCATTCGGTTTTCATCGGACAAATGTTGGCTGTGCCAACAGACAAACTTGGCGGCGACAAAAGTCCTACGTCGGCAAGTCTGATTGTGTGTAGACAAAACCATCGGACTTTAGTCCAAAGTACAAACACGCATGCTCAGACCCAATGCAAAAGATCAGACAACAATACAGAAGTTGACCAAAGGGTGGCGCCGGAGAATTGAATGTCCTCTTTTGAAGTTTCGTCAGTACGTTGAAACGTCACTACGTTCGTGTTTGTTGCCTAAAAAGTCCTGCCGTGTGTATGCAATACAAGTTCACGACCAACGCCCTTTGTACAGAAATCCATGGGAAAGTTTGTTTAAAGTCCGATCATGTATACGAGGCTATAGACCCCATACACACTATTCGATTTTCTGCAGATTTACCAAAACCATATAATATGAGGTCAAATCTTAAAGTGGAGTTCCACCCAAAAATGGAACTTCCACTTTAAGTGTTGGTGACCCCCTGACATGCCACATTTGACATGTAGCTTTTTGTAGCTGCTGACTTTTATATGGGTGGAACTCCGCTTTTAGAGTTTCAATATGTATGTAATCAGGTGGGCCCCTACACTACATGGTTTTGGTAAATCTGAAGACAAAAAATCTGCAGAAAATCTAATAGTGGGTATGGGGTATTACAGTATCTAACTCGTTTACTATGGCAGCCACTCCTCTGAAGAGTGAGCCACAGTGGATCACTTTTCAGAGGGCAGGTGAGGTAGGTCACCTCCTCACCACCTGTTTTAACCCCAAAAAGCTTGCACTACAGGGCAGTGTCAGTACAGCTGTGGCATGTATGCAACCCAATTTGTATGCTGTGTTAGTTTTTGGGGGGCGCACTCAATTCCTTATTTCTTTAGGGGTCCTTTAACACAGCGATCATCCCTGTCCTCAGGGCCCACTAACAGGCCAGGTTTTATGTATTACCTTGGGGAGATGCAGACTAGAATACTGCAATCACTGAGCAGCAAATGATATCACCTGTGATGTATTTCAATGAATCTTGCAAACCTGGCCTGTTAGTGGGCCCTGAGGACAGGGTTGATGACCACTGCATTAACATACGCGGCTAGGAGGCATTGAAACTAAGGCTCTGTTTCCACTACTGCGAGTTGTTGTGCGACTTGACACATGTCAAGTCGCATGACAAGTCAAAACTCATGTATTTCAATGGCCCCCGTTCTAATTGGTGCGACTCAAATCGCAGCGACTCCAAAAAAGGTTCTTGCAATACTTTGTTCCTACTTCGTGGGACTTGTTCTCACATGGCTTTCACCGGTCGCATGACATCGCATTGCAAAGTCGCAGTGTAAATCACGCGACTTTGGGGACGCAATGGTGGAAACATAGCCTAAAACTAAAAGTTGCAGGTTTACCTCCCCCCCAAACTGACAAGCACAACTAACGCATTGTCACACCTGGTTCCGTGCTTAATCATAGCTAAAGTGCTAGACAAACATGCAGGTATATATATATACACATATACATATACACACACACACCCCCTAAACACAAGCACGTGTGCTGTTAATTGACAAATCGGAAAAACACCTGTGAGCATCCAAGTCAAATAACCAAAAATCAGTCAAGTTAACTAAAACATGATCATCAATGTTACAAAAAATACAATACAAACTATTATATATATATATATATATATATATACACACACACACACACATGTGTGTGTGTGTTATAATATATATATATATATATATATATGTTTTATATATAAAGTTATAATATAATGTTTTTGACTTTTTCTACATTTTTGTATCTGATGCCCGATATACAAACAAATATTTATGCAAGAAGTTTATCTGCAACTTGTAATCTAATAAAAGTTTTTTTTTAAGTGTATGTCTGTGTGTGTATATATATATATATCTATCTATATATATATATATGTGTGTGTTTAATTGTGGTCCAGTGTTGCGGCATTTTCAGGGTTATCAGGCAGTGAAGGAGCCGTAAGTCAAATGCCCTCAGAAAAGCAATCCACAATGGTTCATTTTTCAGAGGGGAGGCAAGAGCTGCCGCACATGTGAATGAGACCAAAGTAGCACATAAAGTGCCATTAGTAACCTGGAAATCCGCCCCCATCAACTTTTTAGCACAGGTAAGACAGTAAAAGTAAAAGACAACGGCTGCTAGGAAGAACAGACATGATGCAGGAGGCTTATTTTCTAATACTAAAACCGTGAATATGTCTTAAAGAAAATGCACAGAGTTACAGCTGTTGCAGAACCACAAGTCCCAGCAGATCTGCAGTCCCATTGCAGCTGCAAGCAACAGATCAGAATGAATCTTCTATTGAATCTGATCTAAATTCCTCTTCTATTGATCTGATATTGGTAAAGTGATTGCCATGGATAGATCTCTATTGCTCTGTGCATTCTCTGTTCATTCACTATAGCTGCAGACCACCCCGAAATATACAGCATGCATGCACTGCACTCACCTGCACTCAGGAAGACCCAGAGACAGCACAGATCTGAGTGCTGGAGGAGCTGAGTGATCTCCAGAGTCAGGAGGTGGGAAGGCAGAGGAGGAGTCTGGTGTCAGTACAAAGCAGACAGGGACTCCGCAGGACAATCCTGGAACAATGCAATGGGAGGGTAGACTTCACTGATCTGCAAATCTTTTCCCTTGTAATTGACAGCAGACAATGCCGCATACAAAATAACCCAGAGAACAGCTACTGTACACAGGGCACGGTGCTAGGAAAATGAAGATGTGTTGTCAGGGGCTCTAACTTTCACCTATAGCCCCCTAGGCTAGGGGCTCATTCACTCCAGCAGTGTTAAAGGGTAAAAAAAAAAAAAAAATATATATATATATATATATATATATATATATTTATTTCAGGTACTTATATAGCACCGTCAATTTATGCAGTACTTTACATATACAGTATGTATATATATATATATATATATATATATATATATATATACCAGTGGCAGTGCGTCCATAAGGGCGCACGGGTGGAGAGGACGGGAGAAGACATCGAGGAGCTGTCCCACCGAGACAGGTAAGTGCAGACGGCGGGCAGGTGGGGGGCTCACTGGCAGCATTTGATATGGCACAGTGGCTGCGCTTGATGGGCACAGTGGTTGCAATTGATGGGCACAGTGGTGGCAATTGATGGGCACAGTGGGAGCACTTGATGGGCACAGTGGCTGCATTTGATGGCACAGCGGCAATTGATGGGCACAGTGGCTGCATTTTATGGGGTACAGTGGCGGCTATTGACTCAAGAATCTCATGATCTCCGAGGTACACACTCAATGGGACATATTTTTCCTAGAGCATTATGTTTCTGTATCAATGGTCCCAAGGAGTTTGAGATGGGAGGTCAGCCCCCAGAAGGGAGAATTGGACCTTCAGGATTGGTACAGATATTTCAATGAAGCAGGAGGAAAATTCTTAGAATTCTTAATCCCTAGGAAGAGAGCTAAGTTGAATAGACTAGATGCTGAGATCAAACTTATTAAAGAGAAACTATCCCCTTTTGTTTCAAGTGAAGAGTATAAAGAACGATCCTCTAACTTAAGAAAAATTTTGGAGAAGGAGGAAATAGAACAGAAGAACAAAAAAAGAAAAAAATTTAATAGGGATTTTTCTGATTATCAGAATGGTTCTGTTTTCCAATGGCAGATAAAAATCGCTGCAGAGGAAACTGAGACTAACAATCATATGGAAGTCTCAGCTCCCGAAGCTTCTGGTCAAGACAGGCAGACGAGGGAATCGGGTAGACCCTTACCATCACAAAAACAATACCCCAAACCACCTAGGAGGGTGTCCTATCGCTCTCCAGATAGACCTAACCCTGGTCCTTATGTACAATCTCCAGCTCGGAATGCGAGAGTTCCCACCCAGGCCCCCAGAAAGAAAATAAAAAATCAAAAATTTAGGAGACAATATAAGGAAGGGAACCAATATCACCAGGTACAAACAGGAGGATACTATGATGCTTGGTACGATAATCAATACGACCATCATAATAGGCCTCATATAGATAGTCGGTCCCCAAGATATCCTATACCCACGCATAATCGTTTCCAACCATTGGATGAGTATTATGGTGGGGACAATGATGACCAGAGAGGGTCTAATCAAGGATATTATACTCCAAGGAGGGATAGGGGATATGACCGACCACCCTGGCACCAGCTTCCTTCCCACCTACAAAGGGATACACAAAGGGATGAGTATACCCCCCGACGGGCTCATCGGGAGGAGTACTCACAACCTCAACATTGGGGTTTTCCCAGGGGAGAACAAAACTTCCAACGACCAATAGAAGAAAGAGAGGAGTCAGAGGGGGGAGGAAGATTAGGAGCAAAAAGAAAACGGGTATAACCGGACAAGGCATCTTTAATCTTAGTGGCATCCCCTTGACCCCCGACGAAACTGCCATTTTAGACAAGGGACTTAAATTTGCACCCCCGAAACCGCTTAATAAATTCCAGACATATATGGATATACATAAGTATACTAGGAGACTGAACATTAAGCGATACCTGTTGACCAATCCCATTAACACTTTGAATTATAATCCTACAAATGTCAAACATTCAGGCTTGGCAAATGCCTCATTATTTAATCCGCCAGGCGGCCTACCAGCCTCTATTAAGGTTTTTAGGGATCTCCTCATAAAGGATTTGGAGGGCATAAAAAGCAAAAATATTAAAATGAGCAAGAATTTGGAATCAGGTTTAGACCAACTCTGTAAAAGGAAGGACCTAGTGGTGAGACCAGCGGACAAGGGGGGGGGTATAGTTGTCCTGAGTAAGAATGACTACCTCCAGGAGCTGGATAGAATTGTAGGAGATACCACCACTTATGTCCCCTTAAGATCAGACCCTAGGAATAAATATAAGAGGGAACTTGAAAGTATTGTTGAGAATGGCTTTAGATTGGGCGTTATAAACAAAAAAGAAAAATCCTTTTTGGTTCCTGTATCTTCACGGATACCTATCATATATTATCTCCCAAAGGTCCACAAGGACCCTGTTCATCCACCTGGCCGCCCAATTATTAGCGGTATTGATTCGATCACCTCAAGGGCTGGTAAATATATTGACAACTTTTTACAGCCCTTGGTTCGTTCTTTGCCCGCTTATATCAAGGACAGTAGGCATGCCATTAACCTACTAAAGGATTGCGGATATAAAAGTGGTTATTGGTTTGTCACGGCGGATGTCACGTCTTTGTATACGGCGATCCCCCATGCTTGGGGTATATCCTCAGTCAAATATTATTTGTACAAAGACGTGACATTACCAAGAAAACAAAAGAAATTTATTATGGATCTGTTGGAGTATACTACAACCCATAATTTTTTCTGGCATAGGAATACTTTCTTTCTACAGAAAAGGGGAGTAGCCATGGGGGCAAAATTTGCCCCCAGTTTGGCTAATTTATTCATGGGTAAATGGGAGGAGGACGTCATCTATGCCCCACGTAGACCAGAGTTGGTCATGTGGGCAAGATACATCGATGACGTCCTCCTCCTATGGAATGGTACCCATGATTCCCTATGTCAATTCATGGGAAGTCTAAATGAGAATGATAGAGGGATCCATTTTAACTACGAATCCAGTCAAAGTTCGATTAATTTTTTGGACCTTGAAATAAGAGGTGAAGGAGATGTAATAATGACTTCCACATATTTTAAATCTACAGATCGCAATGCTTTTATATCGCGAGACAGTTGTCATCATAAGGCTTGGCTCGACTCAGTCCCGAAAAGCCAGTATGTAAGAATTAGACGGAACTGTTCCTCTATTGATGACTTTAGGACTCAGTCCCAAGTCCTTACGGAGCGTTTTCTAGAAAAGGGCTATGATGCGTCTTTTTTAAAAGAGCGAGTAGAGGAGGTTGAAAGACTAGACAGGGAATCCCTATTGAAAGATCATATGGGGATAGGGAATACCCCAAAGAAGGATTTTACTTGCCCTTTTGTAACTAACTATTCCCATCAACACTTCATTATAAGGAAATTGATACACAAATATTGGCATATAGTCAAAAATGATAACATATTGGGCCCCCTACTTCCGGAGAGACCCCAGGTGGTCTTTAAAGGATTACCGTCAATCAGAGCATCAGTAGCTCCTAGTGTATGTGATCCTCCAATAAAAAGACCATTGTTTTTCCAAAATCTTGTGGGGTATTATAGATGCAGGAAATGTGCGGTTTGTACGGTTAATGCTGTCAAAGACCGGAAGGTAACACATTTCCATGCGACTAGCACCTCACAAATCTTCTCAATAAAATCTTTCATCACGTGTTCCACTACTCACGTAGTGTATCTTTTGACCTGTCCATGCGGGTTTCAGTACGTGGGACGCACTGTTCGTCCCCTTCAGGTCAGGTTAAACGAACACATTAGCAACATCAGGAGAGGATTCATAGGACATCCAGTATCCAAACATTACTTGAATGTACATGATAAAGACCCTGGGGGTACACAATTTGTGGGTATTGACAGGTTGAGTGTCCCCTGGAGGGGGGGGCCTAAGAGAAGAGCTATATCCAAGTTAGAAATGGGGTGGATATTCAAGATGGGGTGTCTTAAACCAAGAGGGCTTAATGTTGACATTGAGATCAATGCGTTTATTGATAACGCATAACATAAAGGTTTACACAAAGTCACATAGTCCCCTGGTCCTAGTTGTTATTCCTAGAAGTTAAATCGGAAACCCCAAAACCCCCCCCCCCTCCCCTCTCCCCTCCAGGATGGATTCATAGACATTGGAATTATTTTAGTGTATATTTTCAGGATTTATTGTTTATCTTTTTGCTTTTTTAAAAGAATTTGTTTTTTTTAAAAAAAATTTTTTTTGTCTTTGTACTTTGGAAATTGTAAAGGGATGGGCCCAGTCTCGTTCTGGCTACTAGTTTTTTTAAAAAAAGAATCTACCTTTGAATCATGTTTGTATGGGTAGAGGACAGGATATATAGTGACTCCATTTCCACTTATCTTTTAAGGTTTTTGCCCTCATATAATTAATTAAGATTTGCACCCTTTTTCAATATTCATAGAGTACTGTTTTCCTTTAAAATATACAGTATATTGGGATAAGTATCTAAACAAGTCAAAACTTAAGGGGTTTTAAAAATAAGGAAAAAAACTTTTGGAATAGCTGCTACATATATGTCATATACTGTTGTAGCGGCTTCTTTAATTTTTAATTCTTAATTTTATGTGTAACATTAACGATTTTTATAATTTAGGACCAGAAGTTTCATGTATATCACGGGCGTCTACCCGTAGAATTTATCTGGGGTACACGCGGCATCCCTTCCGGTTTCTAATTAGTCCGCCTCTATAGGAGTGTTTTCCACTGTTAGCCAGATCGAGGCTTGGCTTATCCTCGCGCATGCCTATGAATATGCCGGGCGGGCGCTAAAACGAGGTGTGGTTAAGACTTCCTGTTTTGCTCTTTCACCATTCATGTATGTCCCGCCCTGTGGGCGGTTTCGAATGGTGCCCCGTCGAATCTCTACATATGCCCTGTCGAATGACAGACATGGGCGGAGACGTGGGCGTGGTTACAATTGCTTAGAGATATATATGGTGATGGTTCATTGCGTCGCCCGTGCCCCCGTAGACGTCACGTATGACGAAACATGTAGGGCGTGGCCTCGCAGTGCTAGCCATCACGTGTTCTGGAAAGTCTATTTGCACGGGCGTTCTGCCTTTGATTATGCCGGCTTTTTTAATAGAATTTTAAATCTGGATTTTTATGTTCACTTGTGGTTTGTTTTAACCAATAAACATTTCAAACGTTATCACACTATTGGAGTTTTTTCTCCTTATGCCGCTTTTTCCTGTATGTGGATTTTTCCATTTCTGAATTCCCCCTTCGAGATTGGGACAGTTGGACCATCCCGACCGTACGGAAGTCGGCGGTACATGCTGCCAAGACCAGGAGACTAACAGCTGGTCCCTGCAGAGGGCGAAATCTGCAAGCTGATAAGACCTTGCCACAGGGGAGGTCCATCTTTTGGGGTAAGCGTACATCTATTACTTCCTCCATCGCTATCAATGCACATCTGATTTGAAGTATCTTGGTGTACCAATCCTTAGTGTATGGGGACGAAATACATGGAGTGGACTTTCTGGTCAAAATGATTCATATTATTATGGACGGATTATGAGTGGCTTTTTAATTTATGATCACTGATTTTTAACATAATTTCTCCACTTTTGTATAAACACTTTATGCACTTATTGTTTATATATATTGTGTTTTTTAAGCACTCCTAATTTATTTTTCACTAAAAAATAAGTTTGTTGTTTTTTTTTTGCTAGCGCAATTTAGTTTATTTTATATGTTTGTCACTTCATAGATATTTGGAGTTTTTTTTGCAGCTGCACTTTTTTATATATTTTTATATATATATATTCTCTTATCACACATTGCTCATTAGCGCAGGTTGTTTTCACCATAATCTTGGCTATTGATAGGCACAGTGGCTGCATTTTATGGGGCACAGTGGCGGCAATTGATGGGCACAGTGGCTGCGATTTATGGGCACAGTGAGGCTGCAATTGATGGGGTTTTTTTCAGAATTTTTCAGTTTGTTTGCGCCACCCCAAAAAAAATTTTGAGCATCGGCCGCCACTGATGTATACACACACACACTATATTACCAAAAGTATTGGGACGCCTGCCTTTACATGCACATGAACTTTAATGGCATCCCAGTCTTAGGCCCCATACACACGGTAAGAAAATCAGAAGGGAAAAGTCTGAAGACGAGCTTTCTGTGAATTTTCGGATCGTTATGACCATTCAACAGACGATTTGACTTTTATATCAGACAAAAGCTGGACTCAACGTTTAATTTTTGGATGGTCAGTGCAGAAATCGTCACACAAAAGTCAGATAGTACAAACACACATGCTCGGAATCAACGAACGAGCCGGAAGAAACTAGCGTTCGTAATCTAGAATTACCATTCGTGACGCACCAATTGATGAAATGTCGAAATGCAGCGCACATTCTCTTCTCTTCTTCTTTAATAGGATAATAATGAAGCTGCTTTGCTGGTGATACTGATGTAGTTATGTCAAACGTATGTTAAAAGGCATTTGTTTTGTACGATCTGAAAATCTCGAATCAACGCTCACCAAACTTCTACTAACACGAAATTAGCAGAAGGGGCCCAAAGGGTGGCGCTTGAGAAATGAACTTCCTCTTTATACTCTCATAGTACATCACTATTAGGGATGGGCGAACGGTTCGGCCCAAGCATAAGTTCGGGCCGAACTTTGGTTGTTCGGGGCAAATTCGAAAGCCGCCGGAACACCGTTAAAGTCTATGGGACATTAACATCAAAAATCAAAAGTGCTCATTTAAAAGGCTTATATGCAAGTTATTGTCATAAAAAGTTTTGGGGACCAGGGTCCTGCCCCAGACGTTTTTTCGGGAGCAGTGATTTTTTTAATGCTTAAAGTGAAACAATAAAAATGAAATATTCCTTTAAATATCGTGCCTGGTGGGTGTCTATAGTATGCCTGTAAAATGGAGCATTTTTCCCGTGTTTAGCACAGTCCCTGCACAAAATGACATTTCTAAAGGAAAAAAGTCATTTAAAACTGATCGCGGCTGTAATGAATTGTCAGGTCTCGGCAATATAGATAAAACTCATTGAAAAAAACGCCATGAGGTTCCCCCCCAGTCCATTACCAGGCCCTTTGGGTCTGGTATAAATATTAAGGGGAACCCTGAACCAAAATTTTTTTAAAAAAATTGCGTGGGGGTCCCCCCAAAATCCATACCAGGTCCTCCAGGTCTGGTATGGATTTTAAGGGGAACCCTGCGCCAATTTTTTTTAAAAAAATGGCGTAGGGGTCCCCCCAAAATCCGTACCAGACCCTTATCTGAGCATGCAACCTGGCAGGCGCAGGAAAAGATGCCCGCTGTGTGTGTGATCCAGGCATTGGCGAGTGCACATTCGTGGGCACAGTAAAGCTGCATTTGATGGACACAGTGAGGATGCATTGATGGCAGTGAGGCTACAATTGATGGGCAGTAAGGGTGCTTTCATGGGCACAGTGAGGCTGCATTCATGGGCAGGGAGGCCGCATTGATGGGCAGTGAAGCCGCATTGATGGGTAGTGAGGCCATATTGATGGGCAGTGAAGCTGCATTGATGGGTAGTGAAGCTGCATTGATGGACAGTAAAGCCGCATTGATGGGCAGTGAGGCTGCATTGATGGGCACAGTGAGGCTGCATTGATGGGCAGGGAGGCCGCATTGATGGGCAGTGAAGCCGCATTGATGGGCAGTGAGGCCGCATTGATGGGCAGTGAAGCCGCATTGATGGGCAGTGAAGCCTCATTGATGGGCAGTGAAGCCGCATTGATGGGCAGTGAGGCTGCATTGATGGGCAGTGAGGCCCGCATTGATGGGCAGTGAGGCCACATTGATGGGCACAGTGAGGCTGAATTCATGGGCACAGTGAGGCATTCACGGGCAAAGCAAAGCTGCATTTGATGGACACAGTGAGGCTGCATTGATGCTCAGTGTCCTGCTGTCACTCTGCACCACACCCACTTTTGCCACAGTGCACAGCATGCCGTCGGTCGCTTCCTCCTTCAAGTGTCTGATTCTGAAGTTCAAAAGTTGCCACCACAGCCATTCATGTCTATGGGAGGATGTATGCTACACCCAGGCTTCCCTTGCAGGGGACAGATGCAGCAATTACATTGCACAGGCTCAGAGGAAGAGGCCTAACTCGTCAGTGAAAGGAGAAGCAGTACACTCTCTGTCACTCTGTTCTATCCAGCTATCAGCATGCTCCTAGCACTGCAACACGCTTAACTCGTGTATTTTTTCACCTTCTCCCACTCTGAGCTCTGCTGTACAGAGATTTTAGGAGGCTACACTAGTGGTGGTGAGTGCTTCTCACAGACAGATGTGTCTCAGAGATTTTCCAGCATGCTGGATAGAGATGTGTAATCAGCAGTGCGGGGAAAGTAATGTACAGCTAGCACTGGCTGTGTAATCTAATTATCATTGTGAGAATGAGTGGAATGATCAGCGGTACGATTAGAACACACAGGCATGACTAAGCTAGTAATATTCAATCAGTGTTCAGCGCCAACCTCCTGTTAATGATTACTATTTTATTCCGATCACCCAATCTTTATTTAGTCCAGCATGGCAAACGTCCCAAACCACACAGTCACGTTAGGAAAACCGTTCTTTTTAAAGATTAAAATCTTCATTAAGTGACATTCGAGAAATACCAGGACCCAATTACACTTTCGGGATGCGGTAATGCGTGATAACACATGTAAGGCCCTTTTCACACTGCCGCGACTTGAAAGTCACGCAATTTTGCCACGATTTCAGGGATATGGACCTCAACTCGTGTCAAAGTCGGACCAAAGTAGTGCAGGGACTTGAAGTCACACAGATATGAATTAAGTTGCACAAGTATGAATGGTTATCATTGGGAATCATGGGGTACAACTTGTCATGTGACTCTGATGTCCAAAGTCGCAAGAAAAGTCGCGCAAGTGTGAAAGGGGCCTAACGTGTTGCTGAGTTGAGGTGCCTTTCAAAACGTAACGTAGTAGAGCAAAGCACCCGCTCCCCTGTCTCCTTATGCAGGGTAACTGGCAGTGTCTCCGCCCCCTCCTGTCGTTTTCTACATGCATCTTGTAGTGGGTGGAGCCTGCTGGACCCCTCCCACAGCTCTGCTCTCTCTCCTTGTGCAGGGTGACTGGTCTTGTCTCCGCCCCCCTCCTGTAGTTTTCTGCAGGCAGCCTGTAGAGCAGGGGTATTAAATAAAAGTCAGTAACATTTCATTCCTGCAGAGGTCCAAATCCCACTTCTGCTCTATGACTCCGATCCTTTACATCACAGCTCGCCCCCCCTTTACATCATAGCTCCCCCCTTTATATCACAGCTCGCCCCCCTTTATATCACAGCTTGCCCCCCCTTTATATCACAGCTCACCCCCCCTTTATATCACAGCTCACCCCACCCTTTAAATCACAGCTCGCCCCCCCTTTACATCACAGCTCGCCCCCCTTTATATCACAGATCGCTCCCCCCTGTTTATATCGCAGCTCGCCCCCTCCCCTTTATATCACAGTTCGCCCCCCCCTTTAAATCGCAGCTCCCCCCCCTTTATATCACAGCTCGCCCCCTCTTCTTTATACCACAGCTCACCCCTTCCCCTTTATATCAGAGCTCGCCCCCTCCCTTTATATCACAGCTCGTCCCCCTCTTTATATCGCAGCTCTCCCCCCCTTTACATCAGTGTGTTCAATCCCCTTCACTACACAGTCCCCATTGCAATCACAGCTCCCCCCTTCTCACATTACAAACCCTCTAACATCTGTCTCTCTTCCAATCATGGCCCCCCTTCCTCACATCATAGCCCCCCTCACATCACAGACCCCCCCCTTACATTACAGATTACCCCCTCCTCACAATACAGTCCCCCCCTTACTTCATAGCCCCCCTTACATCACAGCTTCCCTCCTCCAATCAAAGTCCCCCTTTACATCACAGCAGGGCAGAGGGCGGGACCTAAAGCAGGTCTGCACGAAGGGCGGGCGTTTCTCAACCCTTTATATTAATAAGCAAGTGATTGGTTGCTAGGACTGCCTTTCATCTGAGCAACCCATCACCTGCTTGTTAATATGAAAAGCTAGGCAGCTCCCGCTCACCATGTAGACCTGCTGTATCTCCAGCCCTCTTGAGGTTGACAGCAGCAGTGGCGACGGCAGGCAGACGAGGATACACAGGAGAGTAGTCCACTCAGGTTGCTGAATGGTGCGGCTGCATAGCAGGCAGGACTGTCACTTGGTCCGTTTCCGGACCACGGTCCACCATTTAGTGACACCTGCTCTAGTGGGTGGAGTCTGCTGAGTCCCTCACACAGCTATACGCTCTGCACAGGCTATGTACAGCACAATAAGGAGGTTACAGCTACTTTTGTAAGGGATAAGCTGGGTTTGCAAAAGTATTTGGTGCACATAATGTGGATTTGTGGCTGTTGAGGAGAATATTTAAATAAAAGTTTTTGTGCCCGGAGATTAGCTTAGCCTGAATAAACCCAGCTGGAAGTATGGCTGGCGGCGCAGGGCTGCGGTTACTCATTCACAGGTGGTATGACAGCTACAAGGTCAGCTTGGGTTTTATCTACAGTAAACCTTTTCCTTCTTCCAAACACAGGAAGCATTACACTGCACAGCAGACCCACTGAATGTAAATGGTTTTCAGGGGCACACTAAGGCATGGGGCCTTCAAACCTTCTTAACCCCTTGCTTACTGGGCACCTAAACCCCCCTCCTGCCCAGACCAATTTTCAGCTTTTAGCGCTGTCAGAAAACCAGAAAACACACACGATACAAATGTTATAAATTTAGTTGCAGTTCAGTGAGTAAAATAAGTATTGGTCCCCAAGCAGGTAAGACGTTTCTTGTAGTTGGTGACCAGGTTTGCACACATCTCGGGAGGGATTTTGGTCCACTCTTCTTTACAGATCTTCTCTAAATCCTTAAGGTTTCTTGGCTGTTGCTTGACAACTCCAAGTTTCAGCTCCTCCATACATTTTCTATCGGATTAAGGTCTGGAGATTGGCCACTCCATGACCTTAATGTGCTTCTTCTTGAGCCACTGCTTTGTTTTACGCCTTGGCAGTATGTTTTGGATCATTGTCATGCTGGAAGACCCATCTTCAGTGTTCTGGCTGAGGGAAGAAGGTTCTCATCCAAGAATTTACAATACATGGCCCCGTCCATTGGCGCCTCAATGTGGCAACCTTTAGCAGAGAAACAGCCCCAAATGTTTCCACCTCCATGCTTGACTGTAGTGATGGTGTTCTTAGGGTCATAGTCATCATTTTTCTTCCTCCAAACACGGCGGATTGAGTTAATGCCAAAGAGCTAAATTTTGGTCTCTTCTGACCACAGAACTTTCTCCCAATCCTTCTCTGAATCATTTAGATGTTCACGGGCAAACTTCAGACGGGCCTGTACATGTGTCTTCTTGTGCCAGGTTTGGAGGAAGAAAAATGCCGAGTATGACCCTAAAAACACCATCCCTACAGTCAAGCACGGAGGTGGAAACATGACGCTTTGGGGCTGTTTCTCTGCTAAAGGTGCAGGCCGACTTTGCTGCATTAAGGGGCCAATGGACGGGGCCATGTATTGAAAAATCTTGGATGAGAACCTTCTTCCCTCAGACAGAACACTGAAGATGGGTCATGGATGGGTCTTCCAGCATGACAATGACCCAAAACATACCGCCAAGGCACCAAAGGAGTGGCTCAAGAAGAAGCACATTGGGGTCACGGAGTGGCCTAGCCAATCTCCAGACCTTAATCCTATAGAAAATGTATGGAGGGAGCTGAAACTTCGAGTTGCCAAGTGACAGCCAAGAAACCTTAAGGATTTAGAGAAGATCTGTAGAGTGGACCAAAATCCTTCCTGAGCAAACCTTGTCACCAACTACAAGAATCGTCTTACCTCTGTGCTTGCCAATCAGGGGTTTCTCCACCTCCACCTTTCTTACTACTAAGTCATATTTTGCTTGGGGATCAAATACTTATTTTACTCACTGAACTGCAAATCAATTAATAACATTTGTATCATACGTTTTTTTCTGGATTTTTGGTTGATATTCTGTCTCTATCATTTAACCCCTTCCCGCCGACCGTACGCACATATGCGTACTCGGCTTTCCAGGGTTATACCGGGATGATGCCCGCAGCTGCAGGCATCATCCCGGTACCGTTGTTTTCAGCGGGCGATCGGCTACCCATATATAACAACCGATGCGGCTAAAAGCCGCTCGGTTGTTATACCCGAGGAGCGGGAGGGGACATCCCCCCCCTCCCGCCGCCTCCCGCCGCTGTTACCGGGCCTCCCGTGCAATCGGTAGTCCCGGTGTCCGTTCGGCTGCCTTCGGCGGCTGGGGGCGGACTGGAACGAAGCTGCGAGCGGCTTCGTTCCAGCCTTCTTGTTGTAAACGCGGAAGCGACGTCATGACGTCACTTCCCGTTTACTCGGCTGCCAATGGCGCCGAATTTAAAAAAGTACACAGTATTCAGAATCGCCGTTTTCGGCGATCTGAATACTTTGAAGTGTAAAGGAGGGATGGGGGGTCTTTTAGACCCCCCATCCCTCCATAAAGAGTACCTGTCACCACCTATTACTGTCACAAGGGATGTTTACATTGCTTGTGACAGCAATAAAAGTAAAAAAAAAAAAAAAAAATTTAAAACACAATTTATAAAAGTACAAAAATAAATAAAATAAATAAAAAAAAAAAAAAAAAATTTTTAAAGTGCCCCTGTCCCCGCGAGCTCGCGCAGCGAAGAAAACGCATACGGAAGTCGCGCCCGCATATGTAAACGGTGTTCAAACCACACATGTGAGGTATCGCCGTGATCGTCAGAGCGAGAGCAATAATTCTAGCCCTAGACCTCCTCTGTAGCTCAAACCTGGTAACCGTAAAAAAAATTTAAAGCTTCGCCTATGGAAATTCATAGGTACCGTAGTTCGTCGCCATTCCACGAGTGCGTGCAATTATAAAGGGTGACATGTTTGGTATCTATTTACTTGGCGTAACATCATCTTTCACATTATACAAAAAAATTGGGGTAACTTTACTGTTTGGATTTTTTAAAATTCATGAAAGTGTCACTTTTCCAAAAATTTGCGTTTAAAACACCGCTGCACAAATACCGTGTGCTAAAAAATATTGCAACAATTGCCATTTTATTCTCTAGATTCTCTGCTAAAAAAATATATATAATGTTTGGGGGTTCTAAGTAATTTTCTAGCAAAAAATACGGATTTTAACTTGTAAACACCAAATTTCAAAAATAGGCTTAGTCATGAAAGGGTTAAAATTCACCTATGATAAAAATTATAGACCCTTCATTTCTTTGTAAGCGGGCAAACATACAAAATCTGCAGGGGATCAGATAATTATTTTCCCCATTGTATCAGAGAGTTGGATATCACTGTGACATCTAGACATGTGCGGTTCGTTTTGTTCCAAATTAAAATAAGGACAAATTTTAGTTTTTTTAGAAATTCGGATGTATCCGAATTTCCAAATTATATTGGTACCGGATTTAAACGAATCTGAAATAACGGAAAAAAAAAATGAAGACGAAATTTGAATTCAAATCATTTTCAAATACTTTTCGAATTCGAAAAGTTTTCAAATGCGAATCGTTTTCAAAATTGAATAGTTTTCCAACTTCCAAAGAGAATAAAATAGAATAGAAAATAAAGGAACAGAATAGAAAAAAAAATAGACTAGAAAAGAATATAACAGAAAATAAAAGAATAGAAGATAATAGAGTAAAGCAGAACAACAAAGAATAGAAAATAACAGAATAGAATAAACTAGAATATAATAGAAACAAATAGAATAGAATAACATAGAAAGAATATAACCATCTTCTGAAATTTGAATTTCAAATAGAATCAATTTGAATTTAAATGGATTAAAAAAGAATAGATTTGAATAGAATAGAAAATAAGAGAATAGTATAGAAAAAAAACAACAGAATAGAATAGAAAGAATATATTCTATTCTATTCTGTTGTTTTTTTCTATACTGTTGTGTTATTTTCTATTTTATTTTACTATTCTTTTCTATTCTATTCATATTCAAATTGATTCTATTTGAATTTTGGAAAATGGTTATATTATTTCTATTCTATTTTTTTTTTTTTATTCTATTCGAATTTCAGAAGATGGTTATAATCTATCTATTTTATTCTATTCGTTTTTTATCCTATTCTATTCCTTTCATTTCTATTCTATTCCGTTCTTTTATTCTCTATCCTATTTTGTTTTGTTTTACTCTATTATATTATATTCTTTTATTTTCTGTTATAGTCTTTTCTTTTCTATTACATTTTTTTCTATTCTATTTCTTTATTTTTTTATTCTATTTTATTCTCTTTGGAAAACTATTCAAATTCGAAAACTATTCAAATTCGAAAACTATTCGAATTCGAAAATGATTCAAATTAGAAAAATGTTCGAAAATTTGAATCGATTCAAAAAAGGAATAAACAAAACAAATTCCAAAAACGAATTAAACGAATGAAAACAAATTTAACTAAACAATAATATGTAAATAAAGAAACAAAAAGAATCAAAATATTTTTTTTTGTTCTGCACATGTCTAGTGACATCAGATAGACATTATGCTGGGAGAGTCTTATCATTGTGTTGAGGTTTTGCACATGTTTCAGGTTCTCCTCTGTAATCCAGGGACAGACAACACACATAAAATAAGATAATATACATTACTAGATGGGTTTACAATCTCCATTGTATATAAAACTGTATAGACAATTGTAACAACACAAAGTTCATTGTCATATCTGTAAAAGGAGGAGGAAGAAGGAGACAAGGCAGCCATGTCTGATCTCCATCTATAATGTCATCAGACGAGCCACCTTTGCCCCCCTTCACACTTGAACGCAGTAGAAACGCGGGCACAAACAAGCGTTACTTGCCCACATTTCTGCAAAAGTGTGGAAAATGCGTTTAAACACACAACGCCCTTGTGTTGCCATTTTTTTTTTTTACTGGAAGCCCCAAGGCAGGTAGCAGTCATGTATTTTCCACACAACAAAATGCAAAAAAAAAATCAAAAAAATGTGCAAAAAAAGCAAAATGCACTTGGCTCATATCCAAAATCTGGTACATGAGCTTCTTCAGCACGTCTTTGGAGCGATAGGAGGCCCATTGTAATGGATGGTGTCGCTCCAAAAATGCTAAAAAAAAAAATGCTTTATGCATTGACATGCCTCCATAAACCCAGTGGGGTTCATTTACTAAAGCTGGAGAGTACAAAATCTGGTGCAGCTGTGCAAAGAAACCAATCAGCTTTCAGGCTTTTTTTTTTTTGTTTGCCAATGCCTAATTGATCAACTTAAAGTTGAAAGCTGATTGGCTACCATACAGAGCTGCACCATCCACAGGCAGCTTAACTCTTCAATTAAAAAGCACATAGATGAGTATTTTTTTTCATTGAACCAGTGGGTTGAGCGAAATAAATGACTTGATTCCCCATCCACATTGAGGGCCCTCCTGTACTGGGCCTGGGCCCCATCTGTTCAAAGGGGGGGGGGGGGGGCGGATACCTGCCAAGCGATGGCTGAACTGCCTTATTTCCAACTCTTAGGGCTCCCCTTGCAGCTCTGCCAGCTTCTCCTCCTTTTTCTACCTCCGGCTGTACTGCAGGGGGATTGGTATCTGCGGCCCCACCCCCCTGCTGTCTGAGATTCCTTGTCTGCCCCCTCCCGCAGCCTTGCCAGCATTCCTTTTTTTCCTATCCCACCAGCAGCTGCTAATGACATACAGGGGGATATTTCAGGATGGGTAGCTGGGGCGGGACTCATAAATATGTCCTATTTGCCAGCCCCTTTGTTTCCTATTTACCAGCCCCTTCCTTTCCTATTTACCAGCCCTTTCGTTTCCTGAATGAACACAGTGAGTGATTGGTACCGATCACTCACTGTGTCCATTTATCACAATTTACGAATGAACAGGAAGCCTCAAGGTGCTTCCCATTTATTCACTGTCCAGTGCAGCCGAGGCTGCAGAGAAAGGGACTGGGGAATCTCTATCCTCAGTCCCTTTCTCTGTCTCAAATGATAGGGGTCTGTGTAGACCCCTGATATTTCACTAACCCCTTCCCCTCCAACAGAGCTGTATATATATAATTTAAAAAATTGGGGGGGGGCCTGTATGGGGCCCTGTGATTTCTGGAAGCATCCCTGGCCACGTGAGGTGGATGAGGATAATAAGTCTTTGTGTTCTGACAGCGAGGAGACTTCTCCGTCATCAGAATACACTGATCAGTGCTGCAGGCTATAGCCAGCGGCACTGATCAAGTGGGGAAAATCCAATAGGTTGGTTGTACAGATGTCAATTGGTAGATTGACATCCGTACAACTAAAGTGCCCATACATCAAAAGTCAGACAGTGCCTGCTGGACCAGCTGAATTTTGATTAGGTTGAGGGCTCATTCACACGAGGTGCGATGCGGGAACATGTGCAAAATCGAATGTTTTTCTGCATCACACAAACATGCGCTGCCCTTTTGCAGACATGTGCAGAGTCATTAATTCCTAAAGGCATCCCCATGCATGTAGCAGACACGTGTGCCTATGGCTCTAATCAGGTGCTTCAAAAACACCCCCTCGCTGCTGGAATTTAGGCGCCCGGAGTCCGAAAAGGGGCCGGATGCCTGAATAGGGGGTGGCGGCGGTGGCCATGGATACATTCATGCAATGAATCTAAACAGAGGGGGTGGCTGGAGAGAGGGGACGGCGCCCTTAATGGACGCACCGCCACTGGTACAGAGGATGTTCTTCCAGTCCTCGAAGTGTAAGAAGACAATGACTCTCCTAAGCCCTGCTTCTGTAAAATACTAAGACTCATTGAGGGAGCAGAGAAAAAATGGGGAGGGTCTAAGTTGGACTGAAATAAAAAAAGATGTATCGTTGCGCTGTGGTGGGGCAGCAGACATGTGAATACTGGGTTATAAATGGACAGCACATTGAAATAAAGTCCAAAAAAGTGTTAAAGTGAACAAATGCTAAAGTGAAAAAAGAAAAAAAAAAATATATATATAAGTCCAATCTTGAATGTAAATCAACAATAAAAAAACAATATAGTGAAAAACAGTTGTGGCTGGTGTTTTTTTTTTTTTTGGGGGGGGGGGGGGCAAACAACCACCCCCTCCCCCTGCAGCACCTCAAACCCCCCCCCTCGCTGTCTGTTGGTCCACCGGCACTTACCCCATCTAGGTGGCAGGCACATCGGGCAGCGGCGGGGATTGAGCATCGGTGGGCACATCAGGCTGCGGCGGGCATCAGGCAGCGGCTGCTGTGCCTTCTCCTCTTCGCTTCCACCTTGCGTCTCCTCCCCTCCTCCTAGGCATCCAATAGGATTGCCTGTCCTTTCAGCCAATCGGGCGACGGGTATCAGTCCCGCTTCTTGGCCGGGAGGAGGATTAGTGTTGCAACAGCGAATAATTATTTCCCCAGAAAACCGGGGATGTCTGGTCACCCTATTATATAGATCGGACCAAAATGAGGGACAAATGAGGAGGAATGAGGGACATTGCTCCAAATCAGAGACAATCCCTCAAAATCAGGGACCGTTGGGAGCTATGCCTAAGGTCACCATCTACTTCCTAGACTGATATGTTGGGGGCGGGGACTGAGGAAATGCTTCCTCCTGCCTGCAGCAGACTGATGACACACAAAGTCTATGATCGCTCAGTCACGGTGTGCCCTCAGCACAGAGACCTCGGACGCCCATGCTGCATTACATGCTGTATGTACAAGAGGTTCATTTAGACGGGTGATTAAATGCTGCGCACTCCACCTGAATCTATATGTCCATTTTTGGATGGTGTAAGCTAAAAAAAGAAATGTCAGCTATAAGCAGATGTGATGATGTATTATGTACTCGCCGTGTTTTTTACACTGGAAGGGAGCTGTGTGGTCTATAATAATAATGTTATCACATCATGGGAAAAGGAAAGCGACATGGTAACAGGTGTAGAGTCCCAGGAGCAGCGTCTTATCTGCTGGGACGCCAAGCTCCGCCCATACTTAAAATAGCGCCCTTCCAAAACTCGTCATTGTTGCCTTGCCAGCTGGAAGAAATAAATTGTGTTCATTAACCGCTTACCAAACAGCCGCCATCATTTTACTGCGGGGGTGTCGTGTGTTCCTATTTGCTAGGAACCACGATCTGTCACTTCCTCTAGTCAGTCCCCTCCCACTTCAGTTAGAAACACGTCACAGGGAACACAGTTAACCCCTTGATCGCCCCCCTAGTGTTAAGCCTTTCCCTGCCAGTGACATTTTTACAGTAATCAGTGCATTTTTATAGCACTGATCGCTGTATAAATGACAACGGTCCCAAAAATGTGTCAAAAGTGTCCGATGTGTCCGCCATAATGTCACAGTCCCGATAAAAATCGCAGATCACCGCCATTACTAGTAAAAAAAAAATGAAATAAATAAAAATGCTATAAATCTATCCCCAATTTTGTAGACGCTATAACTTTTGCGCAAAACCAATCAATATACGCTTATGTCGATTTTTTTTTTTACCAAAAATATGTAGAAGAATACATATCGGCCTAAACTGAGAAAAATGTGCTTTTAAAAAAAAAAAATGGGGATATTTATTATAGAAAAAAGTACAAAATATTGTGTTGTTTTTCATAATTGTCGCTCTTTTTTTGTTTATAGCGCAAAAAATAAAAACCGCAGAGGCAATTAAATACCACCAAAAGAAAGCTCTATTTGTGGGAAAAAAGGGACGTCAATTTTGTTTGGGTACAACGTCGCACGACCGCGCAATTGTCAGTTAAAGTGACGCAGTGCCAAATCGCATAAAATGGCCTGTTCATTGAGCAGGCAAATCTTCTGGGGCTGAAGTGGTTAAAAATGTTGTATATTATTATCCGAACAATATTTATTCAGTGGCTGGTTGTAGGGACTTAGTTCACCTTTTTGTTTTTTTCTGATAAATGAACTAACTTTTTAACCACTTGCCTACCGGGCACTTTCCCCCCCCTTTCCGCCAAGGCCATTTTCCAGAGTTCAGCGCTGTCACACTTATGCCTTGTACACACGATCGGATTTTCCGACAACAAAGTCCATGGTTTATTTCCGAAGGATGTTGGCTCAAACCTGTCTTGCATACACACGGTCACACAAAGTTGGTCGGAAATCCCGAACGTCAAGAACGCGGTGACGTACAACACGTACGACGAGCCGAGAAAAATGCCAGCGCGGCTCTTCTGCTTGATTCCGAGCATGCGTGGAACTTTGTGCATCGGAATTGTGTACACACGATCGGGATTTCTGACAACGGATTTTGTTGTCGGAAAATTTGAGAACCAGCTCTCACATTTTGTGTGACGGAAATTCCGATGGAAAATGTCCGATGGAGCCTACACAGGCTCAACAAGCTCATATCAAACATTTTCCGTCGGAAAATCCTATTGGAATGACAATTGTGCGGTCATGCTACACTGTACTCAAATCAGTGGCAGCTACTGCTCAATATTTTTTTTGGGGGGGGGGTTCAGCAAACAAACCTGCCCCCCCCCCCTCACTCGCACTAAGACTCACTGGCCAATCGGGTCTCAGGACCCGCATCCTGATTGGCCAGGAGAAGAAGCCAGAAGACATTATCGAATATTAATTCGCTAATATCACACCACTGGCTTTTCGTGCAACCCTGACCCCCAGCCCAGACCACAGCAGCCCCCACCCCAGCCAGGAAGGCCTGGAGTTCTGGAAGCTTGGAGAGAGCCCTTTACCATCAGGCCCCACCGTTGCTCCCATCCCTCCTACCTAATTACATTCGGGAAATACTAACCCCACCCCCCCCCACCCCCGAAGGAGGAGTAAGTGTTCCCTCCCGAATAACTGACCGGAGCTAGAGCTACACCAATCTAGGCTAGAAGGCCAGGGACCCGACCCTCTGGGTCAGTCCCAGTGGTTCTCCATCCCCATCAGAAGGCTTCCCTTTCGGCTACGAACCGCTCCAGGTTACCTTTACACCAGCAGGTTTTGCATAGCCTCCACCATCCCTGATATCACTTCGCCGTAGATCAGGAACAGAAGCACAGCGCCACCTCCTGGCAACTGATAAGAACAGATACTACACTTGATCTTAGCCAAAAGGCCGAGAAGCGATCTGTCTGCTGCAATGTTGCAATCCCGCTAAAAAACAGCTGATTACCGCCATTACTAGTAAAAAAAAAAATAGTTTATAATAAAAAGGCCATAAGTCTATCCCCTATTTTGTAGACACTATACCTTTTGCGCAAACCAATCAATAAACGCTTATTGGGATTTTTTTTTACCAAAAAAATGTAGAATACATATTGGCCTAAACTGAGGAAGAATTTTTTTATTTTTTTTATTTTTTTGGATATTTATTATAGCAAAAACTAAAAAATATTGGGTTTTTTCAAAATTGTCGGCTTTTTTTGTTTATAGCGCAAAAAATAAAAACCGCAGAGGTGATCAAATACCAGGCCAGTTTTGTTTGGGTACAACGTCGCACAGCCGCGCAATCGTTATTTAAAGCGATGCAGTGCCGTATCACAAAAAATCCTGCCGGGGCTGAAGTGGTTAATCGCCACTGGGGTTTTTTACTTTTTGCTAAATAAAAGAAAAAAGACAGAAAATTTTGAAAAAAAAAAAGTTTTTCTTAGTTTTTTTCAGTTAATTTTGTAAATAAGTAATTTTTCTCCTTCACTTGATGTGCGCTGATGAGGCGGCACTGATAGGCTGCACTGATGGGCACTAATTAGGAGTCACTAATATGCCACACTGATGGGCACTGATAGGTGGCACTGATGGGCAGCACGGATAGGCGGCACTGATAGTTGGCACTGATGGGCAGCACAGATGGGCACTGATAGGTGGCACTGATGGGCAGCATGGATAGGTGGCACTGATGGGTGGCACCAATGGGCAGCACAGATAGGCAGCACTGATAGGTGGTACTGATGGGCAGCACGAATAGGCGGCACTGATGGGCACTAATAGGTGGCACTGATGGGCAGCATGGATAGGATTCACACCGATGCATTTCTAGTGCTTTTTGCATTTTGCAGATTTGCACTATATATTGTTTTTTTTAAAGTTGTAGCCCTAGAAAATAAATTGATTATGTCACACGGTATTTGTGCAGCGGTCTTTCAAACGCAGTTTTAAGGAAAAAAAAAATATACTTTTTTAAATTTTAACCACTTAAGGAGCGAGCGTATTTTTGACATTTGTTGTTTATAAGTTGAATTCCATTTTTTTTTTGCTAAAAAATGACTTAGAACCCCCAAACATTATATTTATATATATATATATATATATATCTATATATATATAGATATATATATATATATATATAGATATATATATATATATATCTATATATATATATATATATATATTTTAGCAGAGACCCTAGAGAATAAAATGGAGATTGTTGCAATACTTTATGTCACACTGTATTTGCGCAATCAATTTATTTATTGGAAAAAATACACTTTTTTTAAATTAAAAAAATGAAGAAAAACAGTAAAGTTAGCCCAATTTTTTCTATAATGTGAAAGATAATGTTGCGTCACTTCCTGTTTACTTTCAAGTGCAGTGGAAGGGTTTGAGGTCTTAGACCCCCCAATCCCTCCATAAAGAGTACCTGTCACTGCCTATTACTGTCACAAGGGATGTTTACATTCCCTCTGACAGCAATAATAGTGATTAAAATAATAAATAAAGGGACCATTTAAAAATGATAATAGAAAAAAAAATAATAATAAAAAAAAAATGTATTAAGCGCCCCATCCCTCCGTTCTTCTGCGCCAAAGCGAACGCATATGTAAGTCGCTCCCGCAAATGTAAACTCACTGCAAATGTGAGGTATCGCCACAATTGTTAGAGCGAGAGCAATAATTCTAGCACTAGCCCTCCTCTGTAACTCTAAACTGGTAACCATTACATTTTTTAAAGCATCACCTATGGAAATTTTTAAGTACTGTAGTTTGTCACCACGCAATTTTAAAGCGTGACATGTTAGGTATCTATTTACTCAGCATAAAATCATATTTCACATTATAGAAAAATATTTAGGTTAACTTAATATTTTTCTTTATTATTAATTGAAGTGTATTCCCCCCCCCAAAAAAAATTGCGTTTGAATGACCGCTGCGAAAATACAGTGTGTTGGCCCTTTAAGGGTTTTGGCATCCTGGGAGGAGGGGCAGGGCTTGTGACCATGTGACCTCCAGGATTGGCTATCATGGTGGTCACATGATTGGAAAAAATCGTAAGAAGCATTTGGGAGCTTTTCGTGAGCCGCCGGTCAGTGTGCTGGGAGTGCGCAGGGCGCGTGCCCTCAGCACAGCTCTATCGGCGCACATGCCCACACATATGCAGTGCCAAGGCCAGGCCGACCAAGAGGTCAGGTTTGCGTGCGGTCAGCGCCTAGGGGGTTAAAGTGTTAAAGTGTATTTTTTCCAAAAAAACATACTACACAAATACTGTGTGGGATAAAAAATTGCAGCACCCACCATTTTCTTCCTTAGGGCCTCTGCTTAAATAATATATAATGTTTGGAGGTTATAAGTACATTTCTAGCAAAAAAAATACAGATTTTAATTTGTAAGCAACAAATGTCAGAAAAAGGCCCGGCCTTCAAGGGGTTTTAATAAAACGTTCTGCTCAGTGAAGGGAAGTTTTGATTGGTTATACAATAATCAGGAAATGTTTTCTGATTGGTTGGGCTCGTTTGTTTACCAGGCAAATGCCATTGAGCTCCTAACCCTTTCACTGCCAGAAGGGTTTTGCCATTTTGTACTCACATGTTAAAATGCACATTTTAAACCAAAAGATGATTTTAAAGTTCCCCAATATGATATATTTTCTGAAAGCTGAGACCCTGGAGAATACGATGGTGTCAATGTTTTCTTTTTATCTCGCACCATATTAGTGCAGCTGTTTATTAAATGCATATTTTCCAACGCAGACCCCCCACCCCCGGCAACCTGGACTGTGTCCGCTGTAGGCGAGCCCTCAGTTATCTTCAGTTAAGATTTGAAGATGACATGTTACACGTTATATGTCTAAATATAGACAGCGGCAGGGGCGTTGCTATGTCTGCAAAAGATCTGGGGCTAGAGCCCATAGCAGTGGTCACCAACCTTCTTGCATGCCCGTGGGGGGGGGGGGGGGCGTGGTAAGCAATTTTTTACGGCCTATGGCTGGTGTTGGCACTTCAATCATCATGGCATAATGGTTGATATGGTGTCAGGGTGATTGAAGTGCATTATTTCTATTGTTGCATTCTAATATATAATGAAGTGGTGCAGAATCAGTGGAAGCCCTGGGCGTGTCACTTGCCACATCTCCTGCCACCAGATGCAGCGTGTCACTTGCCACTGTCGCCTGTCACCAGGTGCAGCTCGTCACTTGCCACCATCGCCTGTCACCAGATGCAGCATGTTACTTGCCACCGTCACCTGCCACTAGATGTGGACTGTCACTTGCCATTTCGCCTGCCACCAGGTGTGGATTGTCACTTGCCACTTTCACCTGGCAGCAGATGTGGATTGTCACTTGCCACGTCACCTGCCACCATTTACAGATTGTCACTTGCCACATCTCCTACCATCATTTGCAGATTGTCACTTGCCACGTCATCGGCCACCAGATGTGGGTTGTCACTTGCCAACTGATATGGATTGTCACTTGCCATGCCAACCAGTGCCACCAAATGTGCATTGACGCTGCATTGGTGGCAAGCTGACAGCACTGGTCCATTTAGTGAGAGCAGAAGAGCGGTGATGCGGGGCGGGCAGTGAGACATGATGTCATCTCGTTGCTCCCCGCCGCACCTCCAACATTGAAGCAAGGGGGTCTGGCTGCAAAGTGGAATTGCACGATGACAGGAAGCACGTGACCTCCACTCCACCGAGCTGTGAGGGCGGAAGAGCGCTGATGTGTGGCGGCCAGTGAGAGATGATGTCATCTCTCTGCTGCTCGCCGTACCTCGCTCCCAAATTGAAGAGGCACATCTGTGAAGAGCGCTGATGTGGAGCGGACGGAGAGAGATGTAATTTCTGCTTGTCCGCCTGCTCGCTTCTCTCTTCTCCTCCGCCTCTCTCATGCAACCTGCTGGTTAGGCAGGGACCCTGTGGCAAGAGACTCGGGGCTATGGGCCTCAGATTCGGGGCTTTAGCCGCAATAGCCACCCCCTAGCAACGCCCCTGGACAGCGGTATACCATGTGTGTGAGTTGTGTGACCTGATGCTCAGCAATAGGGATCATTTACACCGCATGCCGTCAGTTGCATTTATAAAAACATTTAAAATGAATGTATTCCAATGAGCTGAGTTTGCACAAATATCACCCCAACTCCGTTTTGGATATTCTATTCATTTTATATTAACCACTTGACTTTTTCTGACAGTTTTGTTTAGATGTAATAATCTGTATTTTTTGCTTGTAGAACTCCCAAACATTATATATATATATATATATATATATATATATATATAAAAAATTTTAAAGCAGAGACCCTACAGAATAAATTGGTGGGTTTTGCAATTTTTTATGTCACGCGGTATTTGTGCAGCGGTTTTTAAAAAAAAAAACATTTTCAATGTTAATGCAAAAAAACACAATACATAACCCAATGTGTTTGGAAAATTATAAAAGATGATGTTACGGAAAGTAAATAGATACCAAACATGTCACTCTTTAAAATTGCGCACGCTCGCACAATGGCAACAAACATAAATGTTACTATCCATAGGCGATGCTTTAAAAGCCTTTACAGGTCACCACTTTAGATTTACAGAGGAGGTCTGGTGATAGAATTTCAGCCCGTGATCTGATGTTCGCAGTGATACCTCACATGTGTGGAACGATTGCTGTTTGTGTACATGCGGGACTGACATGTACCTTTGCCTTTGCATGTGAGCATGGCTGTATTTAATTTTTTTTTTATTATTTTTTTTTACACTGTTGCTTTAAAAAATGTTTTCATCGCTTTTCTTGCTATCACAAGGTATGCAAACATCCTTTTCTAACAGCAATAGGTGGTGACAGGTCCTCTTTATAGATGTCTCTAAGACCCCACATTCCTCCTCTGCCCTTAAAAGCATTCAAAACACCAAGATTTCAGTTATCAAATGCTTTTGATTTTTTTAAAATGGCGCCATAGCATGTGATGTCAGGTCATCGCTTCCAGGTTACCATAGTGGAATGCTGACCAAAACCGATCCAGGCTTTGTTCGGCTGTCCAGCTGGTCACTTAGGTCTCCCGATGGGACGGGAGTGTCCCGAGCACAGCAGAGGGAGGTGGGATGTCTTCTCCTGCCGCTTGTACAAAGCAATTCAACTTGCTTGTTAGCTACTAGGAATGCTTTTACAAGAGAGCCGACCGTCGGCTCTAAAAAAAAACAGGGTGATGAGTGCAGCTGCCCATCACCCCGGTATAACTGCTTGTAGTCCAGCGACTTACTGGTAGCAAGTGGTTAAACAAAATGCAATACGGAATCCTTCACCAAGCCTCTTCTGCTGCTGAGGGAAATGATCACTTATGAAATAAAACCTGAAATGTAAAGAATGTCTCAGTAGGGAATTTCTATTTTCTAAACTTTATTGTCTCATTGTTATTACAGAACACGGTACTCCAATAACAAGGATGGCCCAATCAAGAGCACAACGATGGGGCAGAGATCCCGAGGTGGAGCTGCCCCCAAGAGCCAAACGACGACGCGATGACTCCACCCAGAGGGACGGGAGTCGCTCTCCGGAACTGGTGGAAGTTCCAAGATCCCATCCAAGGAACCAGCAAAGTGAACAGGGGCCTATGTGCTCCCTCTGTTCACGTGCATTGAATGTGCCAGAGGAAATCGGAACACTGGCCTGCAACCACCAGTTCCACCACAAGTGCATCAAGAGATTATTCCTTGACCGGCCAAACTGCCCAACCTGTGGGATGAGCATCCACTGGACCACAGAAGTAAGTGTCTCCCGCTTTTTCTATTGCTCAGTAAAGCTGGTTGTTTTCATTTTACGGCATTAACATTTCCTTTGACAAACCCTTAATATGTCTGCTTTCTTCTCACTTATAGAACACATGGACAATTCCTCCATTTGGAACCATCACCATGGTGGCCCCTGGCTAGTTCTGGGAAGGACTGGTATTTCTTCACCTGACCACTAATGATAGGGGCCCAGCATTGGAGGACTGGCAAGGTAAGAATATTAAACACCGATTTACTTAGATTTGAGAAATCGCGCCTTCTGCTCAGTGAAGGGAAGTTTCTAAAACAATCTGGAAATGTTTTCTAAATTGGTCAGAAATACGTGTGAGGCTAATTCGGCTCCTTCGTTTACCTGACAAACATCATATAGCGCTTAACACTTTCACTGACAAGGACGTTTTTTTTTTTGTACTTATGCACATTTCTGAAAAACATAAAATTTAAAGTGGAACTTTAGTCCTGATAGGTCACCTCAGGCCGGCCCCTTTTGCAGGTATAGCTATGTAAAACATTAATAATAGCTGCCTATAATGTGTAAAATCCAGTAATGCACCGTCTCCCCCTGCTCTACACATGCTAAGTTGCTCTCTATTCTGGGCCCTGTGCCTAAAATCAGAGCCACTAGAGGCCGATCAGCTGACAGCTTTACAGTTTACTGTTAAATAACACTAATGTTATCAAACTGGGTAAAGTTCCACTTTAAAGAATTTCTTTCACATTGGTCAATAGGGAAGTTCCTATAACTTAACATCGCTGTCTCATTGTTATTACAGGGCAAGATACTGCAACTGCAGGAACCACAAGATCCAGAAAATGACGGGCCAGTGATCTGGAGGAGGAGCTGTCCCCCAGGGCCAAGCGAAGATGCCATCATGACCCCGCACAGAGGGACAGTAGTCACACTCTGGTTGACCAAAGTCATTATCACATAAGGCGCAGGCATGCAAAAGCTTAATAGAGGGATTAAGCTGCCATTGTCTTCTTACAGCAGCAAAAAAAAGAGTCAGAGAGAGAGAGAGAGAGACAGGGGAGGGGGGTCAGAAAGAGAGAGCAATAGAGAGAGAGAGAGAGAGACAGAGAGGGGGTCAGAGAGGGGGGGGGGTCAGAGAGAGAGAGACAGGGGGACAGAGAGAGAGAGAGACAGAGGGGGTCAGAGAGAGAGACAGAGAGGGGGTCAGAGAGAGAGGGGGGGTCAGAGAGAGGGAGAGAGAGAGGGGGGGTCAGAGAAAGCGAGTGAGAGACAGGGGAACAGAGAGAGAGAGAGACAGGGGGACAGAGAGAGAGAGAGAGAGAGACGGGGACAGAGAGAGAGACAGGGGGACAGAGAGAGAGAGGGGGGGTAGAGAGAGAGACAGGGGGACAGAGAGAGAGAGACAGAGACACAGAGAGAGAGAGAGAGAGAGACAGGGGGACAGAGAGAGAGAGTCAGGGGGACAGAGAGAGAGAGAGAGAGAGGGACAGCGAGAGAGACAATGGGACAGAGAGAGAGAGGAGGGACAGAGAGAGAGACAGGGGGTCAGAGGGAGAGAGACAGAGAGAGAGACAGGGGGACAGAGAGAGAGAGAGACAGGGGGACAGAGAGAGAGGGGGGGACAGGGGGACAGAGAGACAGGGGGACAGAAAGTGAGAGACGGGGGACAGAGAGAGAGAGACGGCGGGACAAAGAGAGAGAGACGGGGAGACAGAGAGAGAGAGACGGGGAGACAGAGAGAGAGAGACAGGGGGACAGAGAGATGGGGAGAGAGAGATGGGGGACAGAGAGAGAGAGAAACGGGGTCAGAGAGAGAGAGAGAGAGAGACAGGGGGTCAGAGAGAGAGAGAGAGGGACAGGGGGTCAGAGAGAGAGAGAGACAGGGGGTCAGAGAGAGAGACAGGGGGTCAGAAAGAGAGAGAGAGAGACAGGGGGTCATAGGGAGAGAGAGAGAGACAGGGGATCAGAGAGAGAGAGAGAGAGACAGGGGGTCAGAGAAAGAGAGAGACGGGTACAGAGAAAGAGACAGGTCAGAGAGAGAGAAAGAGAGAGATGGGGATCAGAGAGAGACGGGGTCAGAGAGAGAGACAGCTAGGGGGTCAAAGAGAGAGACGGGGTCAGAGAGAGAGGGGGGGTCAGAGAGAGAGATACAGGGGGTGAGAAAGATAGAGAGAGAGAGACAGGGGGTCAGAGAGAGAAAGAGATGGGGGGGTCAGAGAGAGAGAGAGAGAGACAGCCTGCCTGAAGTGTAATAATTTGCTCGCTGTGAAATAGAGGTATAATAAGAATGTTTTTGTTCTGTCCTCCCTTCACGCAGACACAACGGTCCAAATTCCTACGGTGACTGGTGTCTTGGAGAAACCCCTCTGTGTCCACGAATATAACCTTAATATGGGAGGGGTGGACCTCAACGACCAGCTGTTGGTGCCATACCTAGTCGCCCATAAGGCCAGAAGCTGGTATAAAAAAATTGTCTGTATACTTATTATTTCAATTGGCTCTGCTGAATGCTTATACAAAGCTTAGGCTGCTTTCACACTGGGGCGGTAGGGGGCGTCGGCGGTAAAACAGCGCTATTTATAGCGCTGCTTTACCGCGGTATTCGGCCGCTAGCGGTGCGGTTTTAATCCCCAGCTGGCGGCCGAAAAAGGGTTAAAACCGCTCGTATAGCGCGGCTATAGCCACGGTACTGCCGCGGTATAGCCGCGCTGTCCCATTGATTTCAATGGGCAGGAGCGGTTTAGGAGCGGTGAATACACCGCTCCTTCACCGCTCCAAAGATGCGGCTGGCAGGAGTTTTTTTCTTCTCCTGTCAGCGCATCGCTTCAGTGTGAAAGCCCTCGGGCTTTATATTTTGCCACAACGCGTACAGACGATCGGATTTTCTGTCGGAAAAACCATCCAAGGTTTTTCAGATGGAATTCCGCTCAAGCTTGGCTTGCATACACACGGTCACACAGAGGTTCTCTGAACTTTCGACCGTCAAGAACGCAGTGACGTACAACACTACGACGAGCTGAGAAAATGAAGTTCAATGCTTCGAATTATTTCCATGCGTTGGAATTTTGCGTGTCGGAATTGCTACAGACGATCCGATTTTCCGATAGGAATTTTTTCCATTGGAAAATTTGAGAACCAGCTCTCAAATTTTTCCTGGCGGAAAATCTGACAGGAAAAGTCCGATGGAGCCTACACACAGTCAGAATTTCCGACCAAAAGCTCACATCAGACTTTTCTTGTCTGAATTTCCAATCGTGTGTACGGGGCATAAGGGTGTAGAATGGTGATTTCACTTCCTCACTACCTATTACAGTTTCGGAGGCCATGAAATGTCAAGATAGCACAACCCCCCCCCCCATGTGTGAGACTTTTTGGGAGCCTATCTGGGTACAGGACCCAGAAAACCAATCACCGCCTTCTTAGAGCTGGGTCATCCCACCCTAAATCAGGTGCACAGCGGTGGAAATCAGAACAGTATTGTTCAGCGGTGCGTTTACCCTGACGTAATGACCTAGGATTAGCTTCAGCTGAATGGGCACGGTCAGGGTCACCATACAGTAAACCTAAGGCTTTGAAAAAGGATTCAACTGACTCCCTGACTGGGTCATCTGTGGGGAGACTAAACGCCCAAGACTGGGGTTCCCTTGTAACCATGTAATAATCAGGCTGACTTGCTGACCTTTCCACCAGAACATCCACTGGGTTACTGGGTCTTGAGGATGGACCAATGGCCAGAGCTTGCTTAATATGCAATTGAGCTACTGGCCTGTCCTGCATTCAGCATTCTTTCTGAACACACATTCAGTGCTGCTGCAGGCTTTGTAACCGATCACAGAGTGTGTCTGTCCACAGACTCTGTTGATTGGCTCACATTCATAAAAATGAATCAGTCTTGGATCACCAGCTACCAAGCACCTGATGCTGATGTAACCAAATGATTTTTCTATGTATGTGGGAACCCTTGAAGACTGCATATGCTGAGTGACTATCCTATTATGCTGAGTGACTATCCTATTCCTCCTCAATTTTCATGATAATAGCTTCTAAGAATGTTTTCGGTTCAGGGCAACACCACCACTACCTAAGGCCCAATTTTTCTGCCCCTGTTTAACATGGGAGCGTAATTACAATTTGTGATCAAATATTTAACAGCAGGGCTTGTTTCTGCGCCCTTGTTGAGCTGCCCCAACTGCACAAGAAACGGGTGGCCACCACTTTAATAGCAGAGCTTCTGGCTAATGCTATGGAGTTAAGTTATGAGGAGCACAGGTTTTTTACCACTTGCCGACCGCCTAACGCAGATATACTGCGGCAGAATGGCACGGGCAGGCAAAATCACGTACGTGCGTGACCTTCCTCCCGCGGGTGGGGGTGCATCGTTAGGGGAGCGATCCAGGCTGAGGAGGAGACCACTCATTCGTGGCCACCCCCTCGCAATCGCTCCCAACGAATGAGAATCTTCCTCTGCTGCTGTATAGTAAACAGCGGCAGAGGAAGTGATGTCATCTCTCCTCGGGTCAGTATTTTCAGTTCCGGCGCTGAGAAGAGAAGACATCTGAGTAAGTGCACAACACACACACTTACAGTAAAACACACTAGGCATACTTTACACCCCTGATCACCCCCTGATCACCCCCGGATCACCCCCCCCCCCTGTCACAGTGACACCAATAGCAGTTTTTTTTTTTCTGATTACTGCATTGGTGTCAGTTTGTGACAGTTAGTGTGGTAGGGCAGTTAGTGTTAGCCCCTTTAGGTCTGGGATACCCCCCTAACACCCCCTAATAAAGTTTTAACCCCTTGATCACCCCCCGTCGCCAGTGTCACTAAGCGATCGTTTTTCTGATCGCTGTATTAGTGTCGCTGGTGACGCTAGTTAGGGAGGTAAATATTTAGGTTCGCCGTCAGCGTTTTATAGCGTCAGGGACCCCCATATACTACCTAATAAATGTTTTAACCCCTTGATTGCCCCCTAGTTAACCCTTTCACCAGTGATCACCGTATAACCGTTACGGGTGACGCTGGTTAGTTAGTTTATTTTTTATAGTGTCAGGGCACCCGCCATTTATTACCTAATAAAGGTTTAGCCCCCTGATCGCCCGGCGGTGATATAAATTAGGTTTTAGGGTCAGATAGGGTCTGCGTCGCCCCAGGCAGCGTCAGGTTAGTGGCAATAGCGCTAACACCCACGCACGCACCATACACCTCCCTTAGTGATATAGTATCTGAGCGGATCGATATCTGATCCGATCAGATCTATACTAGCGTCCCCAGCAGTTTAGGGTTCCCAAAAACGCAGTGTTAGCGGGATCAGCCCAGATACCTGCTAGCACCTGCGTTTTGCCCCTCCGCCCAGCCCACCCAAGTGCAGTATCGATCGATCACTGTCACTTGCAAAACACTAAACGCATAACTGCAGCGTTCGCAGAGTCAGGCCTGATCCCTGCGATCGCTAACAGTTTTTTTGGTAGCGTTTTGGTGAACTGGCAAGCACCAGCGGCCTAGTACACCCCGGTCGTAGTCAAACCAGCACTGCAGTAACACTTGGTGACGTGGCGAGTCCCATAAGCATACTTGCCAACTGTCACGAATTTCCTGGGACATTCCCGGGATTTAGCCCCCTTTCTTGGATTTAGCCATTCCCGGGAAATTCTTATTTTACCGATTTTTTTTTTTTTTCGCCGCCGCCCGCCGCTAGAGGTCTGTGGCTGACGGAGACAATGTCTCCACCGGCCGCCATTTTCCCGGAGGCCAAATTACTATTTAGTAATGGCCGGGTGACTGCCAATAGAGTTTGAGCTGTGGCACCGGCCACCTCCCGCCCCGCTGCCGTCTGTCTGTGACCTGATGTGGGAAGGGGCGGGGGTGGGCGGCGCCGCAGCTCAATTGCTATTGGCAACCACCCAACTATTTTGTCCCATTCTGCACTGCTGGGAATGCCTGATGTAAGGAAAGGGGGGGCTCCATTGGGGGTTGCCTGGTGTAAAGACAGGACTCTGCTGGCAATGCCTGATGTAAGGGGGGACTCCGCTGCAATGCCTGATGTAAGGGGGAACCTTGCTGCAATGCCTGATGTAAGGGGGGACTCCGCTGCAATTCCTGATGTAAGGAGGGACTCCGCTGCAATGCCTGATGTAAGGGGGGACTCCGCTGGCAATGTCTGATGTAAGGGGGGACTCTGCTGGCAATGTCTGATGTAAGGGGGGACTCCGCTGGCAATGTCTGATGTAAGGGGGGACTCCGCTGGCAATGTCTGATGTAAGGGGGGACTCCGCTGGCAATGTCTGATGTAAGGGGGGACTCCGCTGGCAATGTCTGATGTAAGGGGGACTCTGCTGGCAATGTCTGATGTAAGGGGGGACTCCGCTGGCAATGTCTGATGTAAGGGGGGACTCCGCTGGCAATGTCTGATGTAAGGGGGACTCCGCTGGCAATGTCTGATGTAAGGGGGACTCCGCTGGCAATGTCTGATGTAAGGGGGGACTCCGCTGGCAATGTCTGATGTAAGGGGGACTCAGCTGGCAATGTCTGATGTAAGGGGGGACTCCGCTGGCAAAATCACATCCGATCTCTGTGCGATGCGATTTCAGCCATACTGATAGTATTGCTGAATTTGCATTGCACTCGGACCAAACTCATACAGGACCCTTTTTTTTTGGTCCACAGCAGAATCGGATCGCATGGGTGTTCACACCCATGCGATTCGATTACTGTCCGAGTTTGCAGATCGCACTGCGATATGCGAACTGATTTGGGGGTGTTGTTAACTTTGAGGCCCAGTTCACAGTTGTGCGATGTCGGACATCGCACAGGCATCGCATGTAATTCGCAGCACACTGCCATTCACATTACATGCGATGTCTGTGTGGTGCGATATCATCCGTACAGATAGTATGGCTGATATCGCACCGCATTTGGTGCAAACACGCAAAGGACCCTTTTTTCTGTTCGGACCAGAATCGGATCGCATGTGTGTTCACACCTATGCGATCCGATTCATGTCCGGACTGTCAGTTCGCAGTGCGATATGCAAGCTGAACTGGGGGTGTCGTTAACAATGTATTGACCCAGCGATTCGCATATGGCAGTGTGAACTGACATGCGAGTCGGTGCGATGCGGTAACCCGCAGTGGATTCGCAGTGTTCTCGCATTGCACCAGTTTATCAATTTTTATGTTTATCAATTATGAAATATATTTTATTTTAATTTATTAATAAATATTTATACTTGTATACTTTATTAAAATTATTTTTTTAATGATTATAAATGTATTTTGCATTTATATGAATGGTGTATAGCTGCATTACATTCATTTACTATACACCATTCACATTTAAATAGGGACATGTATGATCTTTAAATATTGATAAAAACAATGTTTTTTTTAATTAGGTTAATGTATATTGTGTAGGGGGAATTTAACTTTATTATTTTATTAATATGTTGGGGAATAATGTGTGCTGATTCGTGTTAAACTTTTGTATTTTATGGTTCCTCATACTGTAATCCCGCTACATCACGCGAGATTATAGTGAGAGGAGCCGTTCTCAGGAGTTCCCGGCGTTTGTAGATCGCTTCTCAACTCAACATGAGAAGCGATCTACAGAAGTTGTGCCATGTTCACAGATACAGTGCCTTGAAAAAGTATTCATACCCCTTGAAATTTTCCACATATTTTCATGTTACAACCAAACACGGAAATGTATTTTATTGGGATTTTATCTGTTAGACCAACACAAAGTGGCACATAATTGTGAAGTGGAAGGAAAATGATACATTTTACAAATATGTGAAAAGTGTGGGGTACATTTGTATTCAGCCCCCTTGAGTCAATACTTTGTAGAACCCCCTTTCACTGCAATTACAGCTGCAAGTCTTTTTGGGGATGTCTCTACCAGATTTGCACATCTAGAGTGAAATTTCTGCCCATTCTTCTTTGAAAAACAGCTCAAGCTCTATCAGATTGGATGGAAAACATCTGTGAACCGCAATTTTCAAGTCTTGCCACAGATTCTCAATTGAATTTAGGTCTGGACTTTGACTGGGCCATTCTATTATATGATAATGCTTTCATGTAAACCATTCCATTGTAGCTCTGGCTGTATGTTTAGGGTCGTTGACCTCCTGGAAGGTGAACCTCTTCCCCCAGTCTCAGGTCTTTTACAGGTTTTCTTCTATTATTGCCCTGTATTTGGCTTCTCTGATTCATGCTCTCATTTTTGGATGATGGATTGAACAGTGCTCAGTGAGATGTTCAAATCTTGGGATTTTTTTTTTATAGACGAACCCTGATTTTTATCTTCTCAACAAGTTTATCCCTGACCTGTCCGGTGTGTTCCTTGGCCTTCATGATGCTGTTTGTTCACCAAGGTTCTCTAACAAACCTCTGAGGGCTTCACAGAACAGCTGTATTTATACTGCTATGTGTAAAGGCACCCCTCCCCCCCACTATGTCATTCCCTTTGCTAAAGTAGAACTTAGTGTCACGGTGATCCATAAATGGAGGACAGGTGATTGCTGGAAAAGTCCATCTATTCATAGATCACATGTCATTCTTAGGAGCTGTAGTACGGCTTCTATGAATGGAAGAGCTGGCGGAAGGGGCGGGTGTAGTCAGGGGCTCTCGATGGCGTGACAGTCGCAGCATCTTCAGTTCTATTAACACTCGCTGCTCCATGAAGGAGAATTTCAGCTAACAGAGCAGACAGGAGCACAAGGGACACATCCTACTTGATGACAAGTAATGTCCCTTGTGCTGATTGATTTATTCCCTACTAAACTTGGGCTTTAATGTTTCATTAGTAATGGGTCTTCTCAGGAATCTTCCAGGACAGCATTCCTATATCTCAGTCATTGGTTTCCTTGTTCTTGCTAAATTAGTTTCTCTTACTCTGTAGTTCCTTCCACTTGGCATTAATGGAAGATGTTGGCAGAAGGCAGTGTTCATTTTGGCAGCAAATTTCGGTTTAGTTTTAGTCTTTTTTTTAGGACTAAAATGGCATTTTAGTTTTAGTCCCATTTTAGTCTTCTGTAATTGTTTTATTCGTATTTGGTCGACAAAATCTCCAGTACATTTTAGTCATCTAAAATCTAATGGGTGTAATTAAATTGTAATGCATTAGTTAACATTTCTCTACAATTTCCAAACTCATTATATACTGCTGGAGTGAAAAATCTGATATATTATTTAAGGTATTGAGGTATGAACATGCACTACAGACCAGTGTTAAATTTGAAGTCAAATTTCAATTTAGTTTTAGTCTTATGCCCCGTACACTCGGTCGGATTTTCCGATGGAAAATGTGTGATAGAACCTTGTTGTCGGAAATTCCGACCGTGTGTGGGCTCCATCACATATTTTCCATCGGATTTTCCGACACACAAAGTTTGAGAGCAGGCTATAAAATTTTCCGACAACAAAATTAGTTGTCGGAAATTCCGATCGTGTGTACACAAATCCGACGGACAAAGTGCCACGCATGCTCAGAATAAATAAAGAGATGAAAGCTATTGGCCACTTCCCCGTTTATAGTCCCGACGTACGTGTTTTACGTCACCGCGTTCAGAACGATCGGATTTTCCGACAACTTTGTGTGACCGTGTGTATGCAAGACAAGTTTGAGCCAACATCCGTTGGAAAAAATCCTAGGATTTTGTTGTCGGAATGTCCGAACAAAGTCCGACCGTGTGTACGGGGCATTAGTCTTTTGACTAAAATGCCATTTTAGTTTTAGTCGACTAAAATAGTATTCATTTAGTCGATCAAATGTTTTTGTCGACAAAATTAACACTGGCAGAAGGGGCTTTTATCTGCTTTTCTGATAATTTTGAGGAAATAGATTGAGGAATCGATCATTAGAAGGCTGTCCTGGAAAACTATTGGAGGAAAGCTTGTTAATTTTACATTTCTTAAAATAAAGTAGAATAACCAAGAGCTGTCTGCGGCAGAAGTCATTTCATACTTCTAGGTAAAACTGTAATTTTGTGCCATCTGCTGAATTAGGGTGTTGGTGTAGCTGGTTTATCAAAAGCTGACAAAAAGTAATGTTCTTATTCTATGTCAGATTTATAAATGTTGACTTTTTTTTTTTTTTTTTTGATAGATGGGATTTGCAGGTATCGCTGTTGGTGCTGCTATGGTATGTGTCCATTACAGATCACTGAACTCCATTTGCTTTGGTGCAGATGTTTGTATATTAACTCTTTTTATTCCTACAGGCTGGATTGAGGCCAATATGTGAGTTTATGACATTTAACTTCTCCATGCAAGCCATTGATCAAGTCATTAATTCTGCTGCTAAGACCCATTACATGTCTGCTGGGCGAGTCCCTGTTCCAATCGTTTTCCGGGGACCCAACGGAGCATCGGCCGGTGTGGCTGCCCAGCACTCTCAGTGCTTTGCCGCCTGGTATGGGCACTGTCCAGGACTGAAGGTCCTGAGTCCCTGGAATGCCGAAGATGCAAAGAAAGGGTCTGCTGAAAGCTTCAATCCGAGATGATAATCCAGGTGAGAAGATTGACAGGGATTCAGGCAGACAAGTACTCCCCTTCATCGATTCGATGAGGTCCTTTATATTGTATTTTTTTTTTTTTTACAGTGTTTTTTTTGGAGAATGAACTGATGTACGGTGTTCCATTTGAACTATCCGAGGAAGCTCAGTCTTTGTTGTTCCTATTGGTAAAGCAAAGATTGAACGGCCAGGTACCCACTTCTTTTTTTTCTGGATGTTTTATACCATTTCTGGCCCCATACTTGTCTAGGAAGTTATCCAGTGTCTGCCACTGATATTACAAAACCTTTCCTTAACAGTAGGGTTATAAACTCTAACTAATGTTTTGTTAATTATTGTACAAATGTACATAAATCTTTAAATGTAGTGGCAGGTCTGTCACTCTGGACACTGGCTGTAAAGGGAATGGAGATATACTGCACCCTTAGGCCCCTTTCACACTGGGGCGGGGTCGATGGTAAAGCGCCGCTATGGTAAGCGGCGCTTTGCCGTCGGTATTCGGCCGCCAGCGGGGCGGTTTTACCCCCCGCTAGCGGCCGAGAAAGGGTTAAAAACCACCGCAAAGCGCCTCTGCAGAGGCGCTTTGCCCGCGGTATAACCGCTGTGTCCTATTGAGTTCAATGGGCAGGAGCGGTGAAGGAGTGGTGTATACTCCGCTCCTTCACCGCTCCGAAGATGCTGCTAACAGGGCTTTTTTTCCCGTCCTGCTAGCACACCGCTCCAGTATGAAAGCCCTCGGGGCTTTCACACTGGAGAGACAGCAGCCGCTGTTTCGGGTTGGTTTGCAGGCGCTATTATTAGCGCAATAGCGCCTGCAAACCACCCCAGTGTGAATGGGCCCTTAGGGCTAGTTTAAAAACAAGGGGTTAATATGGCGCACTCTGGATGTGGCTGTATATTAGTAGCAGAAAGGGGGACATAAACAGGGAGAGGGAAACTTGATGGTGAATATGGGTATTTCCAAACAAATCCATAATAAATATGTCCATTTAAGGATAATAGTTTCTGAATATATAGAAGGCTGCCAGCCCATAAAAGCTAGAAGAGGCTCTGGATCAAAACAAAGAAGAGAACGGCGCCCTCTAAATGCAGCGTGTTCTACAATATATTTAGTGTAAATGGATTAAAAACACTCTCATGGGAGCAGTGATTTTCCAGCATTATTAGAAATACAGTAGTTCATCCGCATAGTCCCCGAATGGTGTTTAATTCACGGGCCCATGGGAATGATCATCTTTCAACGATCACGAGCCTGAGGAAGGAGCACGCATGCTCCGAATGCAGAGCACTGCCCGCCGACCCCGTTCCCGGATGTGATGACATCACGGAGCATCCATGATCTACATCCCAGCCTCCCGGAAGCCCTGTGTGCATGCAGTACGACCGGACAGCCACAGGATTGATGATCGTTCCCATCGGCCCGTGAATTAAACACCATTCGGGGACTATGCGGATGAACTACTGTATTTCTAATAACGCTGGAAAATCGCTGCTCCCATGTGAGTGTTTTTAATTCATTTACATTAAACATATTGTAAAACACGCCGCATTTAGAGGGCGCCGTTCTCTTCTCTTTGTCAGGGCTAGTTTACACTTGCTTCAAAACAAGGCTTTGGACAGGCTTTGTTAAAGCTCTCTGAACACCAGTCAAAGCTCCTGTCGCAAAATAAAATGGTTAACTTACAGTCCTGTTTACACCTTGCATTTGCTTTGACTTCAAAAATTATAACCCATGTCGCTTTAGTAGTGCTTCAAACTGTCTTCAAAGCCTCCCTAGAACTCTGACAAAGCTTGTTTGAAGCACCTGCGGCTTTTGAGAGGCTTTAATTCAGCTTCAGCTTCGCTTTGGAGAAATTTGTGTGTGTGTGTGTGTGTGTGTGTGTGTGTGTGTGAATATTACACACACACACACACACACACACACACACACACACACACACAGCCTCTATAAAGCTTCAAAAGAGCTTTACGGAAGCATCAAAACCACATCATAAATGCATGTTGAAGCGGTAGGCACTTTGTGAAGCCAAAGCAAGTGTTAATGGGCCCTTAGAGTGTTCTAGCCACAGCCTTTATCTGCTCCCCCCCCCCAGACCTCTACCTCTTATTCCTGCTAGTAGAAAAATCTCACCAGATCAAAAGTGAAAACTGCTGGATAGTAACCCCACTGTCTGTGTGCATTTACAGTCATGGGAGGGATTATCAAAGAGAAGAAAAGGTGCCGCTCCCCAGTGCAGTGCATTAGTATGTAGATAAATGTGCCGCCTTTTCTTCTCTTTGATAATGCTCTTACATCTCTGAATGGTGCACTGAAGCCGCCTCCCTTTCCTTCAATCGGCGGGGAGATCGCTGTCTCAGCTTAGACCGCCACTGCAACTTTCATTTGGATCATTGTGAAGGGGGGAGGTTGCTGGTGGCTTGGAAGTCTAGGCATGAGCAGTGCTAACAAAATAAGAACTGTATACATTGTATGCATCCCATGTCTTTGCTGTATCTACAGGCAGTCAGATCACGGTGGTCGCTCACTCTCGTCCTGTGGGTCATTGTATAGAGGCTGCCAATGTGCTGGCAAAGGAAGGGATTGATTGTGAGGTAAGAACGTAACAATATCTGCACAAATGAGCATTTTTATAAGCGTTTATTATAACCAAAAGATTTAGTTCTAAAAACATATACAGTACTGTGCAAAAGTTTAGGCAGGCGTGAAAAACATGCTGTGAAGTGTTACTAAACCCAGGAGCCTGCATTCACTATATCTGGTCTCCCACAGTACACAGAACATGGAAATGTGATTATTTTAGTAAATAGAAACTGCTAAATACCTTTTTTTTTTTTTTCTTTCAGCATTTTGAGCAGTCTTGTGATTTCTATCAGGGTCTGGTTAAAGCTTGTAGGAGGAGTTTTCATACTCCCATGACTGTCCTATGAGGCTGCATGACCCCTGACCCTCTGTCTTGATAGTGCTGATTGGCCCTGTGCTGATTACATGCACTCTGCCCAAGAAAAACAAACTCTCTAGCAATACATACCAAACCGAGCATGTGCAGCTTGTCCCCTATCCTCTGTACTATCCAGGGATGGCTTGGGGACTGTGGAAAAAGGAAGGATCAGAGAAGACAGGATCAAACAGCCTTTTTACAGATGGCAAAAGATTAACCCCTTCCACAGTTTGTATATGCAGCAAACCATGCTTGTTATATAGACTGATTTTACTGCTGTGGGTTTAGTAACACTTTAAGAATACTTTCAGAAATAGAAGTGTTTATAGTTTCTTATCAATTGACAAAATTGAAAGTAAATGAATGGAAAGGAAATTCAAATCCAGTATTTGGTGTGACCCCTTTTGTCTTTAAAACGGCATCAATTCTTCGAGGTACGCATGCAGTGTTGTTTTTTTTTTTTTTTAAAAGTACTCGGCAGGTAGGTTGTTCCAAACAACATGGGCAACTAACCACAGATCTTCTGTGGATGTAGGCTGCCTCAGATCCTTCTGTCTTTTCATGTAATCCCAGACAGACTCCTTGTTCTTCTTTATGGTGAAGACAGTTCCTAATGACATTGGCTGTATGTTTGGGGTCGTTATCCTGCTGCAGAATAAATTTGGGGCCATTCACACACCTCCCTAATGGTATAGAATGATGGATAAGTATCTGACTGTATTTATCACCATTGATCCTGACCAAATCTCCAACTCCTTTTGCAGAAATGCAGCCCCAAACCTGCAGGAACCTCCACCATGCTTCCCTCTTCCCTGCAGACACTCATTATTGTACCGCTCTCCAGCCCTTCCGAACAAACTGCCTCCCGCTACACCCAAATATTTCACATTTTGACTCATCATATTGGAGAAGTGACCACTGAGGCCTACAACAGCTGAAGGACTCTGTAGCTCTAGGTCACTCTACAAAATGCTTCTGCATCTCTACATCACTTTAAGCGGAGTTCCGCCAACATTTTTTTTTTTTTAAAGTCAGCAGCTACAAATACTGCAGCTGCTGACTTTTAAAATATGGACACTTACCTGTCCAGGGCGCCCGCGATGTCGGCACCCGAAGCCGATCTGTCGATTGGCTCTCGGGTCCTGGCGCCGCCATCTTCGGTAAGGGAATCAGGAAGTGAAGCCTTGCGGCTTCACTTCCCAGTTCCCTACTGCGCATGCGTGAGCCGCGCTGCGCAATCAGGATGGTCCCTGCTGTCTCTGTCTCCGTGTGTTTCCCAGCAGACAGCAGGGGGGAGGGGGGGACGGGAGGAGGCGTAGACTCCTGCGGGAGTCTATTCCCGGAAGTGGCTGCAAATACCTTTATTATACATGTATCTGCAGCCCCCACCCCCTGAAAGGTGCCAAATGTGACACCGGAGGGGGGGAGGGTTCCAAAAAGCGGAGGTTCCATTTTTGTGTGAACCTCTGCTTTAAGAGTATCATAACCCAAGGGGAAATATGGGCGGCTCAATGGGTAGGGTGGATGGAATGAGAACCAATCAGAGTCCCTCCCTACACGACAGAATATGAAAGATTTATAACACTACAATATGGACCTGTATCTCCAGTTCCTTTAGGAAATTTAAAGCCGAATGAGCAAGAGGATGAAAAGCGGAACTTCCCTTTATAGGTGAAGTTCTGCTTTAAGATCGGGCAGCACAGAGGCTTAGTAGTTAGCACTTCTGCCTTGCAGCACTGGGGTGTTTGGATTATATCCTGTGTTTGCGTGGGTTTCCTCCGGGTACTCCGGTTTCCTCCCACACCCTAAAGACATGCTACCTCGCGTTGGTGGTGCAGTGGTAAGCATAGCTGCTTTCCAAGCAGCTGACCCGGGTTCGATTCCCGGCCAACGCAATCTCAAAAGATGGCTGCCTCACCTGGTAAGTGTTACCCCCCCTTCTCATAATAGCTGTATATACAATGTTCCCTCAACAACCTACCTACCATAGGGGCCATGCAATCGCTCCACAGAGAGCCAGAACGGGGATCTGTCAATGTAATATATATTTATTTATATATAAATATATATATATATTTTGAGTAATATTTATTATAGCAAAAAGTAAAAAATATTGCTTTTTTTTTTCAAAATTGCCACTCTTTTTTTGTTTATAGCGCAAAAAAAAAAAACGCAGAGGTGGTCAAATACCACCAAAAGAAAGCTCTTGTGGGAAAAAAAAAGGATGTCAATTTTGTTTGGGTACAGCGTCGAACGACCACGCAAGTGTCAGTTAAAGCAACGCAGTGCCAAAACGCAAACAAATGGCCTGGTCATTAAGGGGGTAAATCCTTCCGAGGCTGAAGTGGTTGAAGTGTATTTTTTCCAAAAAAAATTGCAGCTAAAAAAACGCTGCGCAAACACTGTGTGACATAAAAAATTGCATTGAATGCCTTCCCCCAGTGTGTCATTATCATAGGGACTCAAAATCAACTCAAAAACAGAAAGTATAATGCATTTGCAGCAAGCACGTATTGTGATTTATCTCTTGCAAGCTGGCCCCTTTCACACTGAGGCGGTGGGGGCGTCGGCGGTAAAGCGGCGCTATATTTACCGTCGTTTTAGCTGCGCTATACGGCCGTTAGCGGGGTGGTTTTAACCCCCGCTAGTGACCGAAAAAGGGTTAAAACCGCCCACAAATCTTCGCTGCAGCAGCGCTATGCCGGCGGTATAGCCGCGCTGCCCCATTGATCTCAATGGGCAGGAGCGGTTTAGGAGCGGCGCTCCTTCACCGCTCCAAAGATGCTGCTAGCAGGACTTTTTTTAGCGTCCTGACAGCGCACCGCTCCAGTGTGAAAGCCCCCGGGGCTTTCATATTGGAGAGACAGCAGCGGCTGTTTCAGGGCGCTTTGCAGGCGCTATTTTTAGCGCTGCAGCGCCTGCAAAGTCCCCAGTATGAAAGGGGTCTTATAATTGTTTTTGTATTAAAGCACACCCGGCCAGCACCAGATATATTTTTTCATGTTAGTTGCATTAATGCTAATTAATTTGTAGGTCTAACCTTTCCAGGTATTTACATTGTATTGTACAAAAAAGTGGCAACCACACCCACCTATAACTAGGCTTTGCAGTAAGGTACACATGGAAGAGCAACACACATCACAAAAAAAATATTTCCAAGCACACTTACCAGCCTGCCTGCAAAACAACCAAATTGACCCTGAAATAAAATTAACTTTTTGATTATATTCTAATTTTATGAGATACACTTTATTGATTACAGGTTCATCTCTGGTCAAAACTTTTTTTTTTTCTGTTTGTTATATATCAATAAAGTTGAATAAAAAATTATTATTTTTTTAAAGTGTAAAAAAATATATTTAAATGAAAAAAATTGTTTCTCAGACGTGCACAATTATTAAATCTTGACTCATTGGGTATCTACTCATCGTAACCTAATTTTTAATATTTTATAAAAAAAATAAATAAAATAGGTATTATATGGTGTTTGTGTGCACTAAAATGCATTTAAGTGTATTTTTCCCTGAAAATTTGCATTTAATAAACAGCTGCGCGAATATCGTGTGATAAAAAAATTTGGCAACAACCACCATTTAAATCTCCAAATCTCTATTTTCAGAAAATATATCATGTTTGGGTATTATAAGCCATTTTATTGCTAAAAACACGTTTACAAATTTGAATTTTTTTGTCAGTTAGAAAAAAATAAAAAAAATTAATAAATATTAACTTTTTGGGCTTCTATTTATTCATCTTAACCTCATGTTTTATATTTTATAAAAAATAAAATAGGTATTACACGGTGTTTGTGTGCACTAAAATGCATTCAAGTGTATTTTTTCCCTGAAAATTTGCATTTAATAAACAGCTGCATGAATATTGTGTGACATAAACTATGGCACCATTTAATTCTCCAGGGTCGCTTCTTTCAGAAAATATATCATGTTTGGCTATTATAAGCCATTTTTCTAGCTAAAAAAACATGTTCATTTTAACAAGTGTGTGAGAAATGTCAAAATTGTCCTGGGCAGCGAAGGGTTAACATGTTTACAAATTTGAATTCTTTGTCAGTTAGAAAAAGGTCATGTGACATGCCCATATATGGGCATGTCACATGTGACTTGATGAAGTCACAGTGGGAGAATCCTGTTATAACCAGCTCTGGCAGGAGCTGGGCTCACTCTCAGAATTTCTCTTGTGTGGAAAGGACGTGAGTTCTGTTGCTCTGAGACACGTTGCTTATTATTTTATAATAGCGCGTTTTCTTAGCGAGAGAAGTGCGATAAAGTCAGCGGATCTTCTGTTTATCATCAAAGGAGACCCAATTATGCAATCGAAAATGGTTGCAGCGGAAAACCAGCCCCCCGCACAGCCCAAAGCCCCTCGTAGGGGGGTGTGTAAGGCTATCAGGCGGGGGTTGAGGGCAGTTCTAAGCACTGTCTGCATTCACCTAAAACCCAGACAGAGACACGCAGAAGGTATGTAGGATTTCATTCAATTATAATGTAATAAAATGGAGAGAATTCTATACTGGATACATTGTTATTATTTAAATATAATCTCAGCTCACTCCTTCAACTGGCAGTTGGGCAGCAGGAGACATGAATCAGGTGTGTGGGAGGAATGCCTAGATCTCATTGGCTGCCTGATGTAACTGACAAACACTTGTGTCCCATCACCAGTTTTAATTATAAATGCAAAATCAAAGTAATTATTCCCATCATCATTCTGCTAATTAATAATTATCCCAGTATTTCTATATTTGGTTTTATTACAGTAGTTATACAGAAGAGTTCTGTCACATGACCTGGGATTGCTTCTAACTGACAAATTTCAAATAAAAAAAAAAAACGACTGTCTTCATGTACACTGCTGCTGGTAAACGGACGTTTAGGATCAGTTGGGCATTTTTTTCAGCTGCCCCTGAACTCTGCTCTGTTATCTTATCAGTACATGTACACGAGGGGGGGGGGGGGGGCATTTATAGTCCTTTCTAAGCAGTTGAGTTTTGAAGCATTTTTTGGAAAGCAAAAAAAAAATGCGATGTTCAGAGCTATTTGAAACGCCAAATGCCTGTAACAGCTCGTAATTGCGGTAACTTGTGTTTAGCTGCGATTCGTTTACAGGTGTTTGCGCGGCAAAAGGGACATTTTTTAAATGTCGGTTACTATCTGTCAGGGTTTTCAAACATCCCGTGTACATTAGGGGCCGGTTCACACCAGAGAAACGCAGTCCGGATGAGTTTCAGGTGCTTTTCTGCATGCATGTTTTTGATGTGTTTTTGATGCAGTCCAGTGCATTTTTTTCTCCCTTTTTATACTTAACCTTAACCCTTTCATGACTAAGCCTATTTTTGACATTTGGTGTTTACAAAATAAAATCCGTATTTTTTGCTAGAAAATTACTTAGAGCCCCCAAACATTATATATATTTTTTAGCAGAGAATCTAGAGAATAAAATGGCGATTGTTGCAATATTTTATATCACACGGTATTTGTGCAGCGGTGTTTTAAACGCAATTTTTTTGTGAAAAAGGGACACTTTCATGAATTTTTAAAAAAAACAAACAGTAAAGTTAGCCCAATTGTTTTGTATAATGTGAAAGATGATGTTGCGCCGAGTAAATAGATAACAAACATGTCACGCTTTATAATTGCACGCACTTGTGGAATGGCGACAAACTATGGTACCTAAAAATCTCCATAGGTGACGCTTTAAATTTTTTTTTACAGTTACCAGGTTAGAGTTACAGAGGAGGTCTAGTACTAGAATTATTGCTCTTGCTCTGACAATCGCGGTGATACCTCACATGTGTGATTTGAACACCGTTTACATATGCGGGTGCGACTTCCGTATGCGTTTTCTTCGCTGCGTGAGCTCGCGGGGATGGGGTCGCTTTAAAAAAAATAAAAAATGTTGATCACCTTTATTGCTGTCACAAGGAATGTAAACATCCCTTGTGACAGTAATAGGTGGTGACAGGTACTCTTTATGGAGGGATCGCACTTCAAAGTATTCAGATCGCTGTATATTTTTTTTAAAACCGGCGCCATTGGCAGCCAAGTAAACGGGAAGTGACGTCATGACGTCGCTTCCGTGTTTACAATTAGGAGGCTGGAACGAAGCTGCTCACGGCTTCGTTCCAGACTGTCACTAGCCGCCGGAGGCAGCGGATTGGTAATCGGGCCTCCCAATGGAACGGAAGGCCCGGTAAGAGCGGTGGGAGGGGGGACATCCCCTCCTGCTCCTCCGGTATAACAGCCCAGCGGCTTTTAGCCACATCGGTTGTTATACCTGGATAGCAGATCGCCGGCTCTAAAAAACAGTACCGGGATGATGTCTGCAGCTGCGGGCATCATCCCGGTATAACCCCCGAAAGCCGAGTACGCACATCTGCGTACGCTCAGCGGAAAGGGGATAAATAAGGACAAATTTTTCATGCAATTATTGCCAGCCAGTAGGTCAGGATGACTGGCAGGCAACAAGCACTTTTATACAAAGGCCAACAAGAGTCATCCTTGTGTCCCTGTCATGTCGAGGTTTATTCATTGTCTCTGGCACAAGAGTTTTGAACTTTTCTCTCTATAATTTGATGTTGTACAAAGAAAAATATATGAAATGTAGTTGAAGGTGCTAAATCTAAATTCCTCTCTTTTTTTTTTTTTTTTTTTTAGATGTTTGCAGTATTTCCTGCAGACAAGGCTCACACGGCAGGCCTGTCGATCATCACATTGGGACGCCGCCAAAGAGTGACATTCAAATTGAGACTCCACCAGAGTGCGACCGTGACATGACCACTCCACCAGAGTGCGACCGTGACATGGCCACTCCACCAGAGTGCGACCGTGACATGGCCACTCCACCAGAGTGCCACCTCGACATGGCCACTCCACCAGAGTGCCACCTCGACATGGCCACTCCACCAGAGTGCCACCTCGACATGGCCACTCCACCAGAGTTCGACCGTGACATGGCCACTCCACCAGAGTTCGACCGTGACATGGCCACTCCACCAGAGTGCCACCTTGACATGGCCACTCCACCAGAGTGCCACCTCAAAATGGCCACTCCACCAGAGTGCCACCTCGACATGGCCACTCCACCAGAGTTCGACCGTGACATGGCCACTCCACCAGAGTGCCACCTTGACATGGCCACTCCACCAGAGTGCCACCTTGACATGGCCACTCCACCAGAGTGCCACCTTGACATGGCCACTCCACCAGAGTGCCACCTTGACATGGCCACTCCACCAGAGTGCCACCTCGACATGGCCACTCCACCAGAGTGCCACCTCGACATGGCCACTCCACCAGAGTGCCACCTCGACATGGCCACTCCACCAGAGTGCCACCTCGACATGGCCACTCCACCAGAGTGCGACTTCCACATGGTGAATCCACCAGCATGCAACGTTCACGTTGATACTCCACCAAAATTCCAGGGGAATGTCTCCAGTGAAGATGGGGGCAAGGTTACAAGAAAAGATAGGCAGATATTAGTGGTAGGGGATTCAGTTATTGGAAGGATACAGAGGGCGATCTGTCACAAAGACCGGTATCGCCGAACAGTATGTTGTTTACCGGGCGCTCGAGTTCGGAACATTGTAGATTGCATGGACAGATTGTTGGATGGGGCCGGAGTGGACCCAGCTGTCATGGTATATATCGGTACCAATGACAAAGTTCGAGAAAGATGGAGCGCCCTACAAAATGATTTCAAGGACTTAGGGGCTATATTGAAGAAAAGGTCCCCCAAGGCAATATTTTCAGAAATACTGCCTGTACCTCGAGCCACACCAGAGAGGCAGCAGGAGCTTATGGTACTTAACAAATGGCTGAGGAACTGGTGCAGGGAGGAGGGGTTTGGGTTCATGGAGACCTGGACTGACTTTTCGGCAAATTACCGGCTCTATAGCAGGGACGGACTGCACTTAAATGAGCAGGGTGCCGCTCTATTGGGAGAGAAGGTGACCAAAAAGCTAGAAGAAATTCAGGTTGATGCGCCACCAGAATGTGAAGCTCCCATTGAGAACCCACCAGAATGTGACTCTCATGCTGAGACTAACCCGGAATGTGACTTTGAAGATGAGACTCCAACAAAATGCCAGAGGAACATTGGGAACATCTCCTCCAGTGAAGATGGGCGCAAAGTTACAGCAAAAAACAGGAAGATACTGGTGGTAGGGGATTCAGTTATTGGAAGGATACAGACGGCGATCTGTCACAAAGACCGGTATCGCCGAACAGTATGTTGTTTACCGGGCGCTCGGGTTCGGAACATTGTAGATTGCATGGACAGATTGTTGGATGGGGCTGGGGAGAACCCAGCTGTCATGATACATATTGGAACTAACGACAAAGTTAGAGGAAGATGGGGCGCCCTAAAAAATGATTTTAAGGACTTAGGGACTATATTGAAGAAAAGGACCTCCAATGCAGTATTTTCAGAAATACTGCCTGTACCTGGAGCCACACCAGAGAGGCAGCAGGAGCTTAGGGAGCTTAACATGTGGCTGAGGAACTATTGCAGGGAGGAGGGGTTTGGCTTCATGGCGAACTGGGCTGACTTTTCAGTCGGTTACCATCTTTATAGCATTGATGGATTGCACCTAAATAGGAGGGGTGCAGCTTTTTTGGGAATGAAGATGGCCAAAACATTGGAAGAAATTTTAAACTAGGAGATGAGGAGGAGGGATCAGAAGATGATTTGCTAGTGAACATGAGGAAGAAGACCTTCAAGTCAAGCCATCATCACCGGAGTCCACTACGTCATCACTCTCTTGAAAGATTCTCATCAGCTCCTTTCTTCAATCGAGCAATACCACCAACTATCTTTACCAACAAAAAGTCTAAGGAACCCTCCCAGGGACCAGGCACGGCTGTACCAACACAGGTCCCCACACTGGTGGCGCCTGCCTATCCAGTAAACAGATGGTCTTCCCATCAGCCCTCCCAAGGACCAGGTACAGCTGTACCGACACAGGTCGCCACACCGGTGGCAGCTGCCACTTCAGTAAACAGAGGATCTTCCCATCAGCCCTCCTAGGGACCAGGTGCGGCTCGAAGAAACATCCATGACCTTTTGGCATCTGCCATCTCAGCTATCTTGAGGAAATGGTAATCGGCCCTCCCAGGGACCAGGTATGACTGTACCAAGACAGATCTCTGCACCAACGCTTCTACTGAGATCACCTAAAAGTTTCCAATTTTTCAGCCACATTTTTTACACCTACTTTTATATTTTTTACTTGTTCCCATTCACATAGCATAACTTTAAGAAAATTGTAAAAATTGCTGATCACAATTAAAGCCGGAACCCCATGGAAAAAAAAAAAAAGCATGGCCACCCAAAATCCAGACCCCCTCCTAAGCACACATCCTGACAGGCCAGGAAAGGGGGGGAGGGGGGTGAGCATACACCGCGCCCTCCTCTCCTCGCCCATACCAGGTCACATGACCTCAAAATAAAGAGGTGCCTTGTCAAGGGGGAGGGGGGTTCCCCTTTGCAAGGTCCACTCCCCATGTTGAGGGCACGTGGCCTGGTATTGCTCAGGAGTGGAGGGGGTGCACGCTCATCCCCCCCTTTCCTGACCTGCCAGGCTGCATGCTCGGCTGGGGTTCTGGTATCAGATTTGTAGGAGCCATGTTTTTGTCATTTTCCACACGTGATTCCCTCTTTAAAGGTGAGCAGCAAACTTTACAATTTTTATTAAGTTTTATTCTGTGAATGAGAACATGTAACAGATATAAAGTAGGTATTATCCCAATATGGCTGCAAAAGTCGAAATACCTTTTAGGTGAGCGTCAAAGAAGTAGCGCTGGTGCCCCATTCAAGTGGTCACCATTCAGACGCCCATAAAAACACCAGAGGCCGGCCAACAGACCTGGGCACATTAGGTGGAGCTACTAGTGGTAGCAGCTCCACAGACAGACAATCATAGACAATGATAATGGACTATCAGGGCATCCTTGTTGCTCATTCCACCATACTGGGAATGGACTCTCTACCATCTATGAAGAGCCAGGCTTCCACATTCAAGTGGGTTGTCCTGTCCCTGCCTGTCTACATTTCAGGTTACACCCATGGCTAGCTTATGTCCTCTTATATAAGACAAAGCTTATCCATGGAGTAGAGACACTATACAGACCAGAGGACATGTATTTGTCCCATTCCACATGAAGGACATCACCAATATTGGAGAAGTGACCACTGAGGCCTACAACAGCTTTCTGCTTTAAGATCGGGCAGCACAGAGGCTTAGTAGTTAGCACTTCTGCCTTGCAGCACTGGGGTGTTTGGATCATATCCTGACCAGGACACTGTCTGCATGGAGTCTGCATGTTCTCCCTGTGTTTGCGTGGGTTTCCTCCGGGTACTCCGGTTTCCTCCCACACCCTAAAGACATGCTACCTCGCGTTGGTGGTGCAGTGGTAAGCATAGCTGCTTTCCAAGCAGCTGACCCGGGTTCGATTCCCGGCCAACGCAATCTCAAAAGATGGCTGCCTCACCTGGTAAGTGTTACCCCCCCCTTCTCATAATAGCTGTATATACAATGTTCCCTCAACAACCTACCTACCATAGGGGCCATGCAATCGCTCCACAGAGAGCCAGAACAGGGATCTGTCAATGTAATATATATTTATTCATATATAAATATATATACCGTATATTTTTTGAGTAATATTTATTATAGCAAAAAGTAAAAAATATTGCTTTTTTTTTTCAAAATTGCCACTCTTTGGTCAAATACCACCAAAAGAAAGCTCTTGTGGGAAAAAAAAAAGGATGTCAATTTTGTTTGGGTATAGCATTGCACGACCACGCAAGTGTCAGTTAAAGCAGTGCCGAAACGCAAACAAATGGCCTGGTCATTAAGGGGGTAAATCCTTCCGGGGCTGAAGTGGTTGAAGTGTATTTTTTCCCAAAAAAATTGCAGCTAAAAAAACGCTGCGTAAATACTGTGTGACATAAAAAATTGCATTGAATGCCTTCCCCCAGTGTGTCATTATCATAGGGACTCAAAATACATTTCAAAGCATTAAACAGAAAGTATAATGCATTTGCAGCAAGCACGTATTGTGATTTATCTCTTGCAAGCTGGCCCCTTTCACACTGGGGCGGTGGGGGCGTCGGCGGTAAAGCGGCGCTATATTTACGGTTGTTTTAGCTGCGCTATATGGCCGTTAGCGGGGTGGTTTTAACCCCCGCTCGTGACCAAAAAGGGTTAAAACCGCCCACAAATCTTCGCTGCAGCAGCACTATGCCGGCAGTATAGCCGCGCTGCCCCATTGATTTCAATGGGCAGGAGCGGTTTAGGAGCGGCGCTCCTTCACCGTTCCAAAGATGCTGCTAGCAGGACTTTTTTTAGCGTCCTGACAGTGCACCGCTCCAGTGTGAAAGCCCCCGGGGCTTTCACATTGGAGAGACAGCAGCGGCTGTTTCAAGGCGCTTTGCAGGCACTATTTTTAGCGCTGCAGCGCCTGCAAAGTGCCCCAGTATGAAAGGGGTCTTATAATTGTTTTTGTATTAAAGCACACCCGGCCAGCACCAGATATATTTTTTCATGTTAGTTGCATTAATGCTAATTAATTTGTAGGTCTAACCTTTCCAGGTATTTACATTGTATTGTACAAAAAAGTGGCAACCACACCAACCTATAACTAGGCTTTGCAGTAAGGTACACATGGAAGAGCAACACACATCACAAAAAAAAATATTTCCAAGCACACTTACCAGCCTGCCTGCAAAACAACCAAATTGACCCTGAAATAAAATTAATTTTTTGATTATATTCTAATTTTATGAGATACACTTTATTGATTACAGGTTCATCTCTGGTCAAAACTTTTTTTTTTCTGTTTGTTATACATCAATAAAGTTGAATAAAAAATTATAATTTTTTTAAAGTGTAAAAAAATATATTTAAATGAAAAAAAATTGTTTCTCAGACGTGCACAATTATTAAATCTTGACCCATTGGGTATTTACTCATCGTAACCTAATTTTTTTATTAAAAAAAATTTAAAAAATAGGCATTATATCGGTCGACCTCTACTACTAAAGCTGTGTGCACTTCGTACACTCAAACTGGATTGATAGATCTATGATGAAGGCCTCTTGAGCCCCTCGGGAAAGAGAGCCCTGACTGATGGGGGCATGGCCAGGGAGGAGTTAAAGTAAATTTGGCTATCTCAGGATTGGCACAAGAGGGGACAAAGGGTTGGGCCTGAGCTCAGGAGTTCGTCACCCCAGGGGATTATGGTCCTTTTCGGACGGAAGCATGAAAGAGCTGCCCACCCTCCCGCCCTAATTTAATGGTATGTCACAGCGTGTTGCGGTTTTGGTGACCTTGCCAGCAAATATGCAACCTTTTTTATGCCCTGTTGGTAATTGGGAGATTAACGGCCGGTCCGGCACTCATGGTAAGGACAGGCCCCTCCTTCATCTCCCTTTTACTTTTGGATTTTTGAGTGCTCACAGTGCAACTGTGACTGGCACGGTTTAAATATCTATTGTATGTTTGAGTTAAAATAAAGCTGTGGCCTTGCCCTTTCCAACGTTAATGGTTGTATGTGGTTTTTTATTGGATGGGAAGAAGGGGTAAGGTATGTTAAGTGGTCATGTAAGTCGGATGGGACCTGGGCTTATTGCACCTCAGCAGTCATGAGATGTGTGAGTGCACACAGATATACACAGAACCCTTGATGCATTTCCCACTTGCTAACTTATATATTTGATTTTGTCTTGGCAGCCTACAAACCTGCATTGTCTTTTCACTTCACCCAGGAAGTAATTATTTCATTGCATGGTAACATCTCTGAGCTGTCCCTTATTACAGAAATAAAACCAAACAATAACTTGTCACACATAAGATTTAGTATCTGCAGGGTGGAGTCTCTTGCCTACATTCAGAACGATCTTCTCTAAGCTAGATATTTATTTAATGCCACTGACTCATAAAATACAGATCAAGCACCACCTTTCACAGCTCCACTGCTGATGAAGCCAAGAGGTTATGGCCTTTTTCAGTAGCATTGTGAAGTGTTTGCTTAAAGTGGGGTTCCACCCAAAAAAACCTTAAAAATTCTAAAAAAAAAACCACAAAAAAACATTTGGATATATATATATTTTTTACTTACCTCTAAATGCCTGTTGCTAGGTGGTCCCTCGTAGTCTGCCTCTTCCTTTGCTCTGGGCTGGTGACATCACTTCCCCCTCGGCACAGGAAGGGCTCGGCTCTGCTCCCTCCCTCCTGTCAATCATCTGGGACCCATTACAGGTCCCAGGTGATTAAGCGGCCAATCACGGCGCGCAGTGGGTGCCAGGCTGTGAAGCCACAGCCCGGCGCCCACAGTTGAAATGCCGACAAACGGTGGGGGGGGGGGGGGCGAGCGGGGCTTCGATCCCCCGCATCGCTGGACCCAGGGACAGGTAAGTGTCCAATTAACCACTTGCCGACCGCCTAACGACTATATACGTGAACACAATGGCACGGGCAGGCAAAATCACATACCTGGTACGTGATTGCCTTCCCGCGGGGGGGTCCGATCGGACCCCCCCCGGTGCCAGCAGCGGTCGGCTTTTGTCTGGGAGCGTTTAGAGACGAGGGGGAGGCCATCCGATCGTGCCCCCCCCTCGCGATCGCTCCCAGCCAATGACGATCATCCCCTGCCTCTGTGTAGTACACAGAGGCAGAGGATGTGATGTCATCTCTCCTCGGCTCGGCAGTTTCCGTTCCGGCGCCGAGGAGAGAAGACATGTGAGTGCACAGCACACACACAGTAGAACATGCCAGGCACATATAACACCCCCGACCCCCCCCCCCGATCACCCCCCAATCACCCCCCCCCTGTCACACTGACACCAAGCAGTGTTTTTTTTTCTGATTACTGCATGGTGTCAGTTTGTGACAGTTAGAAGTGGTAGGGCAGTTAGTGTTAGCCCCCTGTAGGTCTAGGATACCCCCCTAACCCCCCCTAATAAAGTTTTAACCCCTTGATCACCCCGTCGCCAGTGTCACTAAGTGATCATTTTTCTGATCGCTGTATTAGTGTCACTGGTGACGCTAGTTAGGGACGTAAATATTTAGGTTCGCCGTCAGCGTTTTATAGCGACAGGGACCCCCATATACTATCTAATAAAGGTTTTAACCCCTTGATTGCCCCCTAGTTAACCCTTTCACCACTGATCACCATATAACCGTTACAGTTGACGCTGGTTAGTTCGTTTATTTTTTATAGTGTCAGGGCACCCGCCGTTTATTACCGAATAAAGGTTTAGCCCCCTGATCGCCCGGCGGTGATATGCGTCGCCCCAGGCAGCGTCAGATTAGCGCCAGTACCGCTAACACCCACGCACGCAGCATACGCCTCCCTTAGTGGTATAGTATCTGAACACATCAATATCTGATCCGATCAGATCTATACTAGCGTCCCCAGCAGTTTAGGGTTCCCAAAAACGCAGTGTTAGCGGGATCAGCCTAGATACCTGCTAGCACCTGCGTTTCGCCCCTCCTCCCGGCCCAGCCCGGCCCACCCAAGTGCAGTATCAATCGATCACTGTCACTTACAAAACACTAAACGCATAACTGCAGCGTTCGCAGAGTCAGGCCTGATCCCTGCGATCGCTAACAGTTTTCTTGGTAGCGTTTTGGTGAACTGGCAAGCACCAGCCCCAGGCAGCGTCAGATTAGCGCCAGTACCGCTAACACCCACGCACGCACCGTACACCTCCCTTAGTGGTATAGTATCTGAACGGATCAATATCTGATCCGATCAGATCTATACTGGCGTCCCCAGCAGTTTAGGGTTCCCAAACACGCAGTGTTAGCGGGATCAGCCCAGATACCTGCTAGCACCTGCGTTTTTCCCCTCCGTCCGGCCCAGCCCAGCCCACCCAAGTGCAGTATCGATCGATCACTGTCACTTACAAAACACTAAACGCTTAACTGCAGCGTTCACAGAGTCAGGCCTGATCCCTGCGATCGCTAACAGTTTTTTTGGTAGCGTTTTGGTGAACTGGCAAGCGCCAGCGGCCTAGTACACCCCGGTCGTAGTCAAACCAGCACTGCACTTGGTGATGTGGCGAGTCCCATAAGTGCAGTTCAAGCTGGTGAGGTGGCAAGCACAAGTAGTGTCCCGCTGCCACCAAGAAGACAAACACAGGCCCGTCGTGCCCATGATGCCCTTCCTGCTGCATTCGCCAATCCTAATTGGGAACCCACCGCTTCTGCAGCGCCCGTACTTCCTCCATTCACATCCCCAACCAAATGCAGTCAGCTACATGAGAGGCATTTTCTTTATGTCCTCCCGAGTACCCCTACCCAACGAACCCCCAAAAAAAGATGTTGTGTCTGTAGCAAGCGCGGATATAGACGTGACACCCACAATTATTTTCCTTCCTGTCCTGACAATCCTGGTCTTTGCATTGGTGAATGTTTTGAATGCTACCATTCACTAGTTGAGTATTAGCGTAGGGTACAGCATTCCACAGACTAGGCACACTTTCACAGGGTCTCCCAAGATGCCATCGCATTTTGAGAGACCCGAACCTGGAACCGGTTACAGTTATAAAAGTTAGTTACAAAAAAAGTGTAAAACAAAAAAACAAAAAACACAAACAAAAAAAATAAATAAAAAAAAAATAGTTGTCGTTTTATTGTTCTCTCTCTCTCTATTGTTCTGCTCTTTTTCAGAGCCGGTTCACACGGGGGCGACTTGTCAGGCGACCTAGCCGCCTGACAAGTCGCCTCCCGTTCTGTACAATGGAACCGTTCTAATCGGAGCGACGCAAGTCGCTCCGACTTAGAAGAAAGGTTCCTGTACTACTTTGGGGGCGACTTGCATAGACTTCTATACAGAAGTCGTCTTGCAAGTCGCCCCGGCAGTCGTGTGCAGGCGACCTGCAAGTCGTGCCGCGTCTAGTGTGAACCGGCACTTACTGTATTCTATTCTGCAATGTTTTATTGTTATTATGTTTTATCGTGTTTGCTTTTCAGGTATGCAATTTTTTATACTTTACCATTTACTGTGCTTTATTGTTAACCATTATTTTGTCTTCAGGTACGCCATTCATGACTTTGAGTGGTTATACCAGAATGATGCCTGCAGGTTTAGGTATCATCTTGGTATCATTCTTTTCAGCCAGCGGTCGACTTTCATATAAAAGCAATCCTAGTGGCTAATTAGCCTCTAGACTGCTTTTACAAGCAGTGGGAGGGAATGCCCCCCCTGCACCCCCCCACCGTCTTCCGTGTTTTTCTCTGGCTCTCCTTGTCTCAACAGGGAACCTGAGAATGCAGCCGGTGATTCAGCCAGCTGACCATAGAGCTGATCAGAGACCAGAGTGGCTCCAAACATCTCTATGGCCTAAGAAACCGGAAGCTACGAGCATTTTAAGAGTTAGATTTCGCCGGATGTAAACAGCGCCATTGGGAAATTGGGGAAGCATTTTATCACACCGATCTTGGTGTGGTCAGATGCTTTGAGGGCAGAGGAGAAATCTAGGGTCTAATATACCCCAATTTTTTCAAAAAAGAGTACCTGTCACTACCTATTGCTATCATAGGGGATATTTACATTCCCTGAGATAACAATAAAAATGATTTAAAAAAAAAAATGAAAGGAACAGTTTAGAAATAAGATAAAAAAGCAAAAAAATAATAAAGAAAAAAAAATAAAGCACCCCTGTCCCACCCGGTTCTCGTGCTAAGGCGAACGCAAGCGTCGGTCTGGCGTCAAATGTAAACAGCAATTGTACCATGCATGTGAGGTATCACCGCGAAGGTCAGATCGAGGGCAGTAATTTTAGCAGTAGACCTCCTCTGTAAATCTAAAGTGGTAACCTGTAAAGGCTTTTAAAGGCTTTTAAAAATGTAATAATTTTGTTGCCACTGCATGTTTGTGCGCAATTTTAAAGCATGTCATGTTTGGTATCCATGTACTCGGCCTGAGATCATCTTTTTTATTTCATCAAACATTTGGGCAATATAGTGTGTTTTAGTGCATTAAAATTTAAAAAAGTGTGTTTTTTCCCCAAAAAATGCGTTTGAAAAATCGCTGTGCAAATACTGTGTGAAAAAAAAAAAATGAAACACCCACCATTTTAATCTGTAGGGCATTTGCTTTAAAAAAATATATAATGTTTGGGGGTTCAAAGTAATTTTCTTGCAAAAAAAATTAATTTTTTCATGTAATCAAAAAGTATCAGAAAGGGCTTTGTCTTCAAGTGGTTAGAAGAGTGGGTGATGTGTGACATAAGCTTCTAAATGTTGTGCATAAAATGCCAGGACAGTTCAACCCCCCCAAATGACCCCATTTTGGAAAGTAGACACCCCAAGCTATTTGCTGAGAGGCATGTCGAGTCCATGGAATATTTTATATTGTGACACAAGTTGTGGGAAAGAGACAAATTTTTTATTTTTTTTTGCACAAAGTTGTCACTAAATGATATATTGCTCAAACATGCCAATGGAATATGTGAAATTACACCCCAAAATACATTCTGCTGCTTCTCCTGAGTATGGGGATACCACATGTGTGGGACTTTTTGGGAGCCTAGCCGCGCACGGGACCCCGAAAACCAAGCACCGCCTTCAGGCTTTCTAAGGGCGTAAATTTTTGATTTCACTCTTCACTGCCTATCACAGTTTCGGAGGCCATGGAATGCCCAGGTGGCACAAACCCCCCCAAATGACCCCATTTTGGAAAGTAGACACCCCAAGCTATTTGCTGAGAGGTATAGTGAGTGTTTTGCAGACCTCACTTTTTGTCACAAAGTTTTGAAAATTGAAAAAAGAAAAAAAAATTTTTTTCTTGTCTTTCTTCATTTTCAAAAACAAATGAGAGCTGCAAAATACTCACCATGCCTCTCAGCAAATAGCTTGGGGTGTCTACTTTCCAAAATGGGGTCATTTGGGGGGGGGGGGGGGGTTGTGCCACCTGGGCATTCCAAGGCCTCCGAAACTGTGATAGGCAGTGAAGAGTGAAATCAAAAATTTACACCCTTAGAAATTCTGAAGGCGGTGCTTGGTTTTCAGGGCCCCGTACGCGGCTAGGCTCCTAAAAAGTCCCACACATGTGGTATCCCCATACTCAAGAGAAGCAGCTAAATGTATTTTGGGGTGCAATTCCACATAGGCCCATGGCCTGTGTGAGCAATATATCATTTAGTGACAACCTTGTGCAAAAAAAAAACAAAAAAAAATTGTCACTTTCCCGCAACTTGTGTCAAAATATAAAATATTCCATGGACTCAACATGCCTCAAAGCAAATAGCTTGGGGTGTCTACTTTCCAAAATGGGGTCATTTGGGGGGGGGTTTGTGCCATCTGGGCATTTTATGGCCTTCAAAACTGTGATAGGTAGTGAGGAGTAAAATCAAAAATTTACGCCTTTAGAAATCCTGAAGGCGGTGATTGGTTTTCGGGGCTCCGTGCGCGGCTAGGCTCCCAAAAAGTCCCACACATGTGGTATCCCCATACTCAGGAGAAGCAGCTAAATGTATTTTGGGGTGCAATTACACATATGCCCATGGCCTGTGTGAGCAATATATCATTTAGTGACAACTTTTTGTAATTTTTTTTTTTTGTCATTATTCAATCACTTGGGACAAAAAAAATGAATATTCAATGGGCTCAACATGCCTCTCAGCAATTTCCTTGGGGTGTCTACTTTCCAAAATGGGGTCATTTGTGGGGGTTTGGTACTGCCCTGCCATTTTAGCACCTCAAGAAATGACATAGGCAGTCATAAATTAAAGGCTGTGTAAATTCCAGAAAATGTACCCTAGTTTGTAGGCGCTATAACTTTTGCGCAAACCAATAAATATACGCTTATTGATATTTTTTTTACCAAAGACATGTGGCCGAATACATTTTGGCCTAAATGTAGGACTAAAATTGAGTTTATTGGATTTTTTTTAGAACAAAAAGTAAAAAATATCATTTTTTTTTCAAAATTTTCAGTCTTTTTCTGCGTATAGCGCAAAAAATAAAAACGGCAGAGGTGATCAAATACCATCAAAAGAAAGCTCTATTTGTGGGAAGAAAATGACGCAAATTTCGTTTTGCATTGCATGACCGCGCAATTAGCAGTTAAAGCGACGCAGTGCCAAATTGTAAAAAGTGTTCTGGTCAGGAAGGGGGTAAATCCTTCCGGGGCTGAAGTGGTTAATGTCTGCACTGTTCTGTTGGAGAGTTCCTGTAACTTCCTGTCTGGTAAAACATTTTCAGCAGGACAGGAAGTGAGGGTAAATCACGCTTACAGAGACCCCAAATAGTTGTGAAAAAACTAACCGGGGTTCTAACCATTCCCCCCTTTTTTTTTTTTTTTCCTTCCTTCCTTGGAATTTACATTTTATGTCAGTGTCAATTGTTGTCTTGTCTTAAGATACCATATTTATTTATTAATCTTTTCTAGGTCCTGCATTCAATTACCTGGATTCTCCTGTGTTCCGTGTAACTGGAGCTGATCTTCCCATGCCTTGTGCCAAGACCTTGGAAGAAAACTGCACACCCCAAGTAAAGGATATCGTATTTGCAGTGAAAAAGACTCTAAATCTTATCTAAATGTGTATATACTGTATATAAAAAGTCATTTAAAGGTCATTTACATGTCATTCTAAAACCTAGGTGTCCTGACATCTATGTTCTATTTTACGTCCCTGGAAAAATGTTTTATAGGAAGAAAGCATTTCATTCTATGCTGGGTAAAGGACAAACCAGTTAAATCCTGGAGGGTGTTCCTGTATTGGGGGCTTTATCCAGCGGCAGCAGAACCTCTTCCAACACTCCATCCAATCTGTCCTCCTTATAGTGAGAGATGTTTTAAAAGATGGACAATATTTTTTTAGAGTAACTCAAGTACTTCTGTATAAAATGTCTTCTCTCTCTAACTGTCTTGACAATGAAGGAATACACACATTGTTCCTTCCTACCACAATAAAATCCACTATTTGTTTCTTTGAGTCTTGTATTATTTTACTGTGAAGGTTTCTCCACATCACTATGTTTGAGAACAACTTGGCCCTTGACAGCTTTTTTCTTTGATGCAGTTGATTGAGAAGTATGGGAGGAATTCATAAAGAGTTTTGTAGACACTCTGCACTGAAATTATTATTGTGTGTGACATTCATGTACCTGTTTGTACCAGCTAAATCTGTCTATTTAGATCTATCTAAATCTGTCATAGGAGGTGGTGGGATAGTCCATACTATGAGGCATAGGCGTTCTTAAGGTGGGGCTATTGAGGCTTGAGCCCCGAATGTGGGGCCAATAGCCCCGAGTGTCTAAGCGCCGGGTCCTGCAGCAGGGTTGCCACCTGTCTGGTTTGGATCTAGAGGGTGATCGCGGCCGCCCGGAGCCCCGCCTCCCTGCCTGGCGCGCGCTGTGTCTCCTCCTGACTGAGGTCTGTCTGTTATCTGCCCTTCCACTAGTCTGTCTGTCAGCCTACCCCTCTGTTATCCCGCCCCTTTGTGTAAGCCCACCCCTTTCTGTCACTGCCCCCTCTCTGTCAGTGCACCCCTCCTCTGTCAGCCCACTCCCCTCTGTCAGCCCACCCCCTCTGTCAGCACCTCTCCTCTGTCAGCCCACCCCCTCTGTCAGCCCACTCCCCTCTGTCAGCCCACCCCCTCTGTCAGCACCTCTCCTCTGTCAGCCCACCCCCTCTGTCAGCACACCCCCTCTGTGTCAGCACCCCCCTCTGTCAGCACCCCCCTGTCAGCACCACCTCCCTCTGTCAGCCCACTCCCCCCTCTGTCAGCAGTGCACCCCCTCTCTGTCAGCACCCCGCTCTCTGTCAGCAGTGCACCCCCCTCTGTAAGCACCCCCCTCTCTGTCAGCCCACCCCCCCTCTGTCAGCCCACACCCTCTCTGTCAGCCCCCCCTTCTCTGTCAGCCCCCCTTCTCTGTCAGCACCCCCCCTGTCAGCACCCCCCCTCTGTCAGCACCACCCCCCCTCTGTCAGCACCACCCTCTCTCTGTCAGCCCACCCCCCTGTCAGCACCCCCCTTTCTGTCAGCAGTGCACACCCCTCTCTGTAAGCCCACACCCTCTCTATCAGCATCCCCCCTCTCTCTCAGCGTCCCCCCTCTCTCTCAGCATCCCCCCTCTCTCTCAGCACCCCCGTCAGCTCACACCCTCTCTGTCAGCCCACACCCTCTCTGTCAACACCCCCCCTCTCTGTCAGCACCCCCCCTCTGTCAGCACCCCCCCGTCAGCACCACGCCTCTGTAAGCACCACCCCCTCTCTGTCAGCATCCACCTCTCTGTCAGCATCCCCCTCTCTGTCAGCACCCCCCTCTCTGTCAGCCCACACCCTCCCGGTCAGCCCACACCCTCTCTGTCAGCCCATCCCTCTCTGTCAGCACCCCCCTCTGTCAGCACCACCCCCCCTCTGTCAGCACCAACCCCTCTCTGTCACCCCACCCCCCATGTCAGCACCCCCCTCTCTGTCAGCAGTGCACCCCCCTCTCTGTCAGCCCACACCCTCTCTGCCAGCCCACACCCTCTCTATCAGCGCCCCCCTCTCTCTCAGCGTCCCCCCTCTCTCTCAGCACCCCCCTCTGTCAGCACCCCCCTGTCAGCTCACACCCTCTCTGTCAGCCTATCCCTCTCTGTCAGCCCATCCCTCTCTGTTAGCACCACCCCTCTGTCAGCACCCCCCCCCTCTGTCAGCACCACCCCCTCTCTGTCAGCATCCCCCTCTCTGTCAGCCCACCCCCCTGTCAGCCCACACCCTCTCTGTCAGACCACACCCTTTCAATCAGCGCCCCCCTCTCTCTCAGCATCCCCCCTCTCTCTCAGCACCCCCCTCTCTCTCAGCACCCCCCCTCTCTCTCAGCACCCCCTCTCTCTCTCAGCACCCCCTCTCTGTCAGCTCACACCCTCTCTGTCAGCACACACCCTCTCTGTCAGCCCACACCCTCTCTGTCAGCGCCCCCCCTCTCTGTCAGCGTCCCCCCAAACTCCGGCTTCCACACTTCCTGACTCTAAATGGCTCTCGGTAAGGCAGTCTAATGGGGGTCTTTAGGGGCAGGGGACACTGATGGGGGGAGGGGTCACTGATCTAATAGAGATCTCTAAGGGGGGTGCTGATGTAAGGGGGCTCTGAGCTAATGTAGAGTGGGTGCTGACTGCTGGTGACCCATTAGATCAGCAGTCAGTGCGTGTCAGGTAGGTCAGTGTATGTCAGCCAGGTAGGTCAGTGTGGGTCAGGTAGGTCAGTGCGTGTCAGGTAGGTAACACCTCCCCTCCATACAACCCCACCGCCCGCCTCCCCATCATCCCCCCCCCCCCCCCAGTGCCGGGCTCTGACTTCGGGCTGAAGCCCCTGGTCTTTTTGCCACCTAGCAACGCCCCTGCTATGAGGGTTGATTTGCTAAAATTGGAGAGAGCAGAATCTGGTGCAGCTGTGCATGGTAGCCAATCAGCTTCTACCTTTTTTTTAGCTTGTTCAATTATAGAGTTTGTAACCCAAAAAAATGGATCCTGTTCCCTTATAGCAGGTTAAGCAGTACAGTGCTTGTGCTCTCTAACCTTCCCCTCACTAAACTGTAAAAAAAACCTGCCTGGCACTGCCCTCCACCTGGAAACTGACCTTGGTTTATAATGGCTGCTGAGCCCTGACATCGTGGTCAGTTTACTACATACCTCCGTCATCCGCAGCTCTCTGTCCTCTTCCTCCCTGTCAGCTCCTTTATGCAGCGACAACTCACACTGCAAGTATTTATTGAAAACGAAGCCTCTAAATAAATTTTTTTCAGATATCTTTAAGCTGGTCATGTGACTCCCAGTCGCTCTGCTACAGCGGGAGGGGCAGAGCAGCCAGCATGCTGGTCATGTGACCTCCTGGCTAAGATCACAGTGAGAGCTTGGCCCCTCCCGCTGTAGCCCGGGGATTGGAGTAGCAGGGAGTCACGTGACCGGCCTGAAGATCTCTTTAAAAAAAAAATATATGTTTTTAGAGGCATCTATTGCACTTACACTGTGCATTATCACCTGATGTTAATTGATTTATAAAGGTTACAAACACTTTAAGCTTTGATGATAAAAACTAGAAGCTGATTGGTTTCTAGGCAGAGCTGCACCAGATTTTGCACTCTCCAGTTTAATTAAATCAGCCCGTCTGTCTTCAGTACTGCTCAGCATGATTGAACTTCCACCCACCCATATAATGACATCAGTCAATATGTCTGCCTCTTATGTGGCATCCCCTAGCTGGCAACTGAATGAGGACAGGTATGAGTGATTGGGCACTAGACCAGGGCTTGACAAATTTGCTTTGAATCTAGGAACCAGCTGCCTGGAACTGCATGGCCGAGGCTTGGGCCAATAGGAAATTGGGCAGCCCCATATATTCAGCAAAGAGACGGCCCAAAAAAAAATCAGTAGCAATGTAGCACCTACACATTCAGTGGACGGGCCTGTCCACGAAAGCTCCCCCCCCTTCCTCGTCACCCCCACTGACCAACTAAGCTCCGATCCTGACTCAGAGATGCAACATCAAACTGACTGAAGAGCTGCATGTTGGATCTCTGAGTCAGGATTGGAGCTTAGTTGGTCAGTGGCGTTGAACTGCACTTTACCACCAGTCATGTGACCCCCCGACTCCCCACCTGCTCTCGCCAGCCAAACAAAGGATGCTGTAGCGGAGCTGGCAGCTCAGGAGTGAGAGTGCACAGGGGGTGTGGAACAGTTAATGGGCTGACAATTTCTAGTTGCGATTTCACCCCAGTGCCTGGGATTGGTCGAGCCCCACACTAGACCATGTGCGGGAAGAGGTGGTAGTCGGAGCTACATGATTTTGTTGCAAATGTCAGCAGTGTTAGAGCAACACTCACAATGCTTGTCTGAATTAGGCACATGTGGTTGTATCGGCACCTACTGCCATACAAGTTATGTAAATGTCCGTGCCAAGACACGAGTCTTTGAAAGAAGAGCTGTAATATGTATCTAAACTCAGGAACAAGAATGGAATACATTACTGGTTCAAGATGGTGGCTGCATTAGTCCCTCCCCCAAATCTGCTGATCTTGCCAGGAACACACTTCTTGTTCTAGGGTGCTCACTCATCATGCTGTATAGAGGAGCAGCCTTTTCACCCTAGGGCAGGACTACAGAACACCTCCCTGTCTCCTAGGTGGGAGTTGTTTTGTATTTCTCAGAGATAGTACAGAACAATTCTAACTAATCCGAGTGCAGTACAGGCTCAGTGTGCAGGAAGTTCTGCTCACTAGATTTCTAGCAGAACTCTTTTTTTTTTTCTTTGCGCACTAATTGAACCAATACAACAAACAATGTCATACTCACACCTCCCAACATTTTGAGATGGCAATGAGGGACACCTACTAGCAAATGTATGCAGGTATAGAACACGCCCCCTGCCACACCCCCTTAAAAGGAGAATTAACCCCCCCCAAAAAAAGTTAATTAAACCCACAAGTGCTTTTTTTTACCACTACTATTCTTTTATATTGGCTTTTAAAATGTACAAATGCAGCAATTTAGAAATTGGATGAAAGGTTTTGCACTGGGAAACACTTTTTTCAAAGATAAAAAGTGCATTTTATATACATCTATATAGACCAGACCAAAATGAGGGACAAATGAGGAGGAATGAGGGACAGAGGGACATTGCTCCAAATCAGGGACAGTCCCTCGAAATCAGGGACAGTTGGGAGGTATGCATACTTATCAGACCAAAAGAGTGCAAATAAGAGGAGTTCTGTACTTCAGAGACTTGGGATTGGGATCCAGTGAGGACGGGTTGGATGTCATACTTTTACTGCTCTTTCCCTGTCCATTTCCTGTCTTGTTGAGCACCTTTTTTTTTTTTTTTTTAATTAATGATATGACATTTAATTGATGATCTTCTCATTAATAAAAGCACATTTATTGCTATATGTGTGATTATTAGAAAGATCCTTTCTTGTCCTGGGAGTGCGGAGAACGTCAGGATTGTTCACCTAACAACTGGAGACACAAATACCCAAAGAAAGCAGCAAAAGTTATAATCCTCCCTGTTCTGGAAACATCTTTAAAAAAAAAAATAGTTTGTGACTTGTAAAACTAATTGCAGCTTGATTGTGATTGGCTTTTTCGAGTCATGGATCTAAGGCTACTTTCACACTGAGGGCGTCGGCGGCGGTAAAGCGCCGGTATTTTTAGCGGCGCTCTACCGTCATTTTTGCGATGCTATTCGGTTGCTTGCAGGGCGCTTTTAACCCCTGCTAGCAGCCGATAAAGGGTTAAACCCGCCCACAGCGGTGCTTTGCCGGTGGTTTGGCGGCGCTGCCTATTGATTTCAATGGGCAGGGGCGCTTTAGGAGCGCTGTATACACTGCTCCTACAGCGCCTCAAAGATGCGGCTAGCAGGATTTTATTTTTTTTACCATCCGTCCTCGGGGCTTTCACACCAGAGTGAGAGGAGAGGCTCTTTCAGGGCGCTTTGCAGGCGCTATATTTAGCGCTATAGCCCCTGCAAAGCGCCTCAGTGTGAAAGTAGCCTTAGGGTCACTTGAAGCCACATGTGTCAAACACAAGGCCCACGGGCCGAATCCAGCCCCCCCCCCCCGGCCATTTCATGTGGCCCTTGCACGCAGGGTGTTGTTTTTTTTTTTACCCAGAACATGCACCACCTCCGGCTCTTTCCTTCCCCTCCCAGCTTACCGCTGTCACTTTTACACACAGAAGCCGGCTGTGATTACAAGGACAACTTTCCTCTCAGCAACTCTCACAGATCTCTGCCTGCCCTGCAGTCATGGCAAGGGGGATGTGGGTACAATGTGGGGGTGGGGCATCACGTGGTAAGCTGCACTGTGATCCCCCGGGTGCACAGATCCTGTGACCTGCAAGTGACAAAGAGAGGCCACCTACACTGCTGGGAGATACCAGAGCTGGGTAGATGAGATATGATGAAGATTTGGGGGGGGGGGAGACTGTGGAGAGAGATGTGTGCAGGGTTGGGGGATGGGAGTGGAGCCGAGGAGGAGTGAAAGAGAGATGTGAACGGAAGCGGAACCCTCCATACTTTGTATATAGTGCACTCCTCAACCCTGCACTCTGTACACAGCACATCCCTGAACTTTGTATGTAGTGCACCCCTGAACTCTGCACTCGATATGGAATGCTACCTGAAACTGTACTCTGTATGTAGCGCATTCATTTTTTTTAAATATTACACTGTACCTTATTTTTGGATCACTTTTTTCCCATTAGAAGGAATGTAAACATCCCTAGTAATAGAAAAAAGGGATGACAGGTCCTCTTTATGGAGAGATCTGGGGTCTATACTGGTGGTGGCTGGTACCCTAGCCAGGGGGGCGTCAAACAAACCACCCCAACATCCCCCCCTCCACGGGTGGTACTCATATGGATGGGCTCTGTGTTGGTGCTGAGAGATCGCTCCGATGAGGGCGCCCCCCCCCTTGCTGCATCTAAAAGCGATCCAGCAGCTAATCAGCTGCTTGGATCACTTTTATTCCCATTAGAAGGAATGTAAACATCCCTAGTAATAGAAAAAAGGGATGACAGGTCCTCTTTATGGAGAGATCTGGGGTCTATACTGGTGGTGGCTGGTACCCTAGCCAGGGGGGCGTCAAACAAACCACCCCAACATCCCCCCCTCCACGGGTGGTACTCATATGGATGGGCTCTGTGTTGGTGCTGAGAGATCGCCCTGATGAGGGCGCCCCCCCCCTTGCTGCATCTAAAAGCGATCCAGCAGCTATTCAGCTGCTTGGATCACTTTTATTTAAACAATCGCCAACTGAAAAAAAAAATACCAGGGTTATAGCTGCTATATACCAGCCATAAGCTTGGTAAACTATTTCAAAGCCGCAACTTATATTTACGTATTGCAGCCGGTGAGTGGATAATAAATAAGACATCCAATAAAATGACACATGGGGGCCTGCTGTATAGGCCAACTGCAATGACCCCCCCACAATAAGAGATCCTGACCTTGGAGGTGGTGAGGTCCTTTTTTCATACACATTTCATAGTGCAAAACATAAACATATAGTGGTTTTCTATATATTAAAGGATAAGTTCACCTTTAGGAGCATGATGCATATTGAGGGTGTAACATGTTCCTATGTACCCACCTCCCACCGCCAACACTTCCCGCTCTGTGACAGCTGACTATTCTCCCCACACTCGCTGTCACAATTTTTAAAACATCTCAGCCATGTGGGGTTCCACCCACACGGGGGGGGGGGGGTCATTCATTCAGTTTTCTGTGAATAAATAGACTACAAGTGCTGTCAGCCATTGCAGCTGATGGCTTGTAGTTCTCAAACAGCTGTGAGGGTGATGATGAGCGCTCCTGTAGTCCATTCATCTTTCTGCTCTCAGGTGATATGATATGGTGCCTGTCCACATCAGAAAGAAAGAGAAAAAGACACAAGCATTGTGTGACAAGTTCATAAAACCTTTATAAGACCCCTTTCACACTGGGGCGCTTTGCAGGCACTACAGTGCTAAAAATAGTGCCTGCAAAGCGCCCTGAAAGAGCCGCTGCTGTGTCTCCAATGTGAAGGCCCCGAGGGCTTTCACACTGGAGGGGTGCGCTGGCAGGACGCTAAAAAAGTCCTGCTAGCAGCATCTTGAAGGAGAGGTGTATACACCGCTCCTGGCCATTGAAATCAATGGGGCAGCGTGGATATACCGCTGCTGCAGCAGCGCTTTACGGTGGTTTTTACCCTTTCTCGGCCACTAGCAGGGGGGTAAAAGCACCCGCTAGCAGCCGAATAGCGGCGCGAAATTGGCCACAAAGCACCGCCGTGTTTTACCGTCGATGCCCCCACCGCCCGCCCCAGTGTGAAAGGGGCCTTGGGCTTCTTTCACACTGAGGCGCTTTGCAGGCGTTATAGTGCTAAAAATAGCGCCCTGAAAGAGCCGCTCAATTCCCTCCAATGTGAAAGCCCCGAGGACTCTCACACTGGAGCGGAGCGATTGCAGGACGGTCAAAAAAGTCCTGCAAGCCGCTTCTTTGCCGCGCTATAGGAGTGATGTATTCACCGGTCCTAAAGCGCCCCTTCCCATTGAAAACAATGGGGCAACGCTGCAAACCCGCTTTCAGTGTGAAAGTGTGAAATAGTAAAAACTGATACAAACTCGCTTTGTCATATAAACTAAGATATCTTCTCACCGCTCACCAAAAGTCCCTGCTGTAGTATCTACACTCCACATCCCACTTCTTATTAGTATAATGATGAATGTGAGCCCCTCCCCCACCCTGTGATCACCTTTCCTGTGTGTCCTGTCACTACCTAGGAATACACACACAGCCATCACATAGATATGAATGTACACAGGGGGTGTGAGGATCGGAGCCACCACAAGAGGGCGCAGTGAACTGTGTGACCGCTGAAGAGAAGGAAGATACCAACATAGCAATTTAGGAGGGGGGGGGCGGAATCTCCGATTTTTTAGCAGTTATCATCCGATCTTCTCCTGCTCTCCCTCAGGTTGAAACATGAAGGCGCTGAGTAATGTGATTGCCGCAGAGTCCGCACTGTGTTTACTGAGAAATAAAATACAGAACATACAGCGAATCATAAAGATGACAGAAGGATTGCACTATGCACCATTCCCGGGACTCTAATGCGCATGCGTCGGCAGGGGATTCGACGCATGCGTACTAGGGGCTGGTTTTCGAGCGATCCTAAAGCGCATGCGTCGGCCGGGAATCCGACGCATGCGCACTGGAGGCCGGATTTGCCGCGATCGTACTGCGCATGCGTCGGGCGGGAATCCGACGCATGCGCACTGGGGCCGGTTTTGCCGCGATCGTACTGCGCATGCGTCGGGCGGGAATCCGACGCATGCGCACTGGGGGCCGGTTTTGCCGCGATCGTACTGCGCATGCGTGGGGCGGGAATCCGACGCATGCGCACTGGGGGCCGGATTTGCCGCGATCGTACTGCGCATGCGTCGGGCGGGAATCCGACGCATGCGCACTGGGGGCCGGTTTTGCCGCGATCGTACTGCGCATGCGTCGGGCGGGAATCCGACGCATGCGCACTGGAGGCCGGATTTGCCGCGATCGTACTGCGCATGCGTCGGGCGGGAATCCGACGCATGCGCACTGGAGGCCGGATTTGCCGCGATCGTACTGCGCATGCGTCGGGCGGGAATCCGACGCATGCGCACTGGGGCCGGTTTTGCCGCGATCGTACTGCGCATGCGTCGGGCGGGAATCCGACGCATGCGCACTGGGGACCGGATTTTCCGCGATCGTACTGCGCATGCGTCGGGCGGAAATCCGACGCATGCGCACTGGGGGCCGGATTTTCCGCGATCGTACTGCGCATGCGTCGGGCGGGAATCCGACGCATGCGCACTGGGGGCCGGTTTTGCCGCGATCGTACTGCGCATGCGTCGGGCGGGAATCCGACGCATGCGCACTGGGGGCCGGATTTGCCGCGATCGTACTGCGCATGCGTCGGGCGGGAATCCGACGCATGCGCACTGGGGGCCGGATTTGCCGCGATCGTACTGCGCATGCGATGGCCTTGAATCCTGGAATCCGACGCATGCGTATTAGGAGGCTGTGAATCCAACGCATGCGCAGTTGAGGAGACAGTTTTTTGGAACGATCTCATTGGTTGGGATTTATTTGGACGTTTCCGGGAAAAGTGAGAAGATCCTCCATAATGACTCCGCCCAGGTACAGAGGGGGAGGGGTCTATGTCTCTATATGATATTATATGGAATGATAAGATGTGTATTATGATGTGTGCTGAGGGGCCCATCCCCCCTCTCACCACCACACCTCCACATTCAGCAGGCCTTTCCTAGTGCCTCTATGTAGAGGTAATCAGAGAAGGTGATGTACTATAGGGGGCAGTGTGGGGATTTCTACCATAGAACATCGCTGACTATCAGAGTCTCCTCTACACCCCAATTCTACACCTGGGGGGCAGTAAAAGCAGGCCGCTGATTTCTGGATTTATTGTGTTCTATTTTATACGGATCGGGCTCAGAGGAAGCGGAGATTTTTCTGCTCAGGGGGGATAGGTGAGATCTCATTATAGAATAATCCGCTTCTTCTAGGTTCCCCTCCCCCACATGGAGCTCATCCGGAACCATCTGCAGCCTCTCTGTAATGATTAATCACTAGTATTACCCCGGGGAGAGGAGAAAACATTTCACTTACCTGATCCTCCACCCCTCCCCCAGCAGGAGGTGCCCCCATACCATCCCCCGCTGGACTGTCCTTTGGTGTCCTGACATCCAATACAGGACTATGGACCCTGCTCTGGTCACCAATCACCTTTGTAGTGTTGGGGTGCGGATGGTGCGGGGAGGAGGATCAGGTAAGTACCTCTCCTTTTATTCTTCCTCTGGACATAAATGGACAATTACCCCTTACAGGTTTTTTTGCTAGAAAATGACTTAGAAATCTCCAAACATTACATATTGGTTTAAGCAGAGGCCCTAGAGAATAAAATGGTGGGTGGTGCAATTTTTTATATCACTCAATGTTTTTCAAACGCAATTATTATGGAAAAAAAAATCTACTTTAACCACTTACCTACCGGACACTTTTACCCCCCTTCCTGCCCAGGCCAATTTTCAGCTTTCAGCGCTGTGACACTTTGAATGACAATTGGGCGGTCATACAATGCTGAACCCAAATGACATTTTTATTATTTTCTTCACACACAGAGAACTTTCTTGTGGTGGCATTTAACCATTTCCATACCGGACCTATCCTGGCACTTCTCTCCTACATGTAAAAATCACAAACTACTCAGAACCCCCAAACATTATACATGTTTTTTTTAGCAGACACCCTAGGGAATAAAATGGCGGTCATTGAAACTTTGTATTTCGCGCGGTATTTGCGCAATCATTTTTCAAGATGCTTTTTTTTGGAAAAAAAAAAACAGTTTCAAGAATTAAAAAATAACAAAACAGTAAAGTCAGCCCAATTTTTTTGTGTAATGTGAAAGATGATGTTACGCCGAGTAAATAGATACCCAACATGTCACGCTTTAAAATTGCGCACACTTATGGAATGGCGCCAAACTTCGGTACTTAAAAATCTCCATAGGCCACGCTTTAAATTTTTTTTTTACAGGTTACCAGTTTAGAGTTACAGAGGAGGTCTAGTGCTAGAATTGTTGCTCGCGCTCTAACGCACGCGGTGATACCTCACATGTGTGGTTTGAACAGTGTTTACATATGTGGGTGGGACTTACGTGTGCGTTCGCTTCTGAGCACGAGCTACCGGGGACAGGAGCGTTTTATATTTTTATTTTTTTACACTTTTTTTACATTTATTTTTTTATCACTTTTATTCCTATTACAAGGAATGTAAACATCCCTTGTAATAGGAATCTATTGTGACAGGTCCTCTTTATGGAGAGATGTGGGGTAAATAAGACCTCACATCTCTCCTCCAGGCTGGAAAGAATGAGATCGAAAAAAAAAAATTCACAATGTCATGCTGACAGCCGCGATCGCGGCTTTGTTTACATCCGCGGCCCGGAAGTGACATCATAACGTCGCGCCCGGGCCTCCGACGGTCATAGAGATGACTGGTGACCATATGGTCACCGGAAATCTCTATGGTTGTCATCCGGCGGCGGCCGATTCTTTCTCCGGGTCCCCGATGGCGGCGGGAGGGGGGGAGGGGCGGCAGAAAATAATAAAAGAATGATATATGAATGATGCCTGTAGCTGTAACATCGTTCAGATATCCCCACTGAGAGTCAAGGACCTCATATGACATCCTCGGGCTGGAAATGGTTAATCACCACTGGGGGGGGGAGGGGGGGGTTATTTTTTTGCTAAACAGATGAAAAATGACTGAACATTTAAAAAAAAAAAAAACATTTGTCATAAAATTTTGCACACAGGTAATTTTTCTCCTCCAATGATGTTCTCTGATAAGACTGATAGGCGGGTACTGAGCAGGCAGCACAGCACTTTTATTTGTGTACAGCGTCGCACGACCGCGCAATTGTCAGCTAAAGTAACGCAGTGCCGTATGGTCATGAAGGGGGTTAAATCTTCCGGAGGTCGAGCGGTTAAAAGCCTTTCCAGGTTACCAGTTTAGAGGTACACAGGAGGTCTGGAGATGGAATCATTGCGGTGATATCTCATGTGTGTCCCATGTATCGGGGGAAACTTCTACACCTGTCTCAAAAAATGCATCAAAAATGCAGCTGCGGGGGAGTTTTTGATGCGTTTTCCATTCATTTTAATAGGAAGGGGCGTTTTTCTTTTTTTAACACACACCAAAAATTCAGCAAACAGGACTCTTAAAAATGCATTCTTCAATGCATTTTTCTTACACTTTTAGGCTCGATTCACACCTATGCATGTTGCTTTTGAGCGTTTTTGGAGGTTTTTTTTTTCATGCTTGCCACGTTTTTGAGCAGCGTTTTTGCCGCGATTTGCGTTTTGCGTTTTTTTTTTTACAGTTTTTTTTATAGTCTTAAAAAAAAAAAAAAAAATGGCAAAAACGCATCAAAAACGCCCCAAAAACGCATCAAAAACGCTGCAAAAACGGTGCACTTGCGTTTTTGATGCTTGTCCATTGAATTCTATTACATGCAAAACGCTGCATTTTGCATGAAAAAAAGTCCCTGAGGCTCCATTCACACTAGCGCGTTTTTTGATACATTTTGCATTTTGCAGAAATGCATGGGAATTTTTTAACATGGGTTCCTATGGAACGTGTTCACACCAATACCTTTTTGTACCTCTGCATTTTTGGAAAGGGTCAGGGACTTTTTTTCATGCAAAATGCAGCATTTTGCATGTAATAGAATTCAATGGACAAGCATCAAAAACGCAAGTGCACCGTTTTTGCAGCGTTTTTGATGCGTTTTTGGTGCGTTTTTGCCGTTTTTTTTATTTTTTATTTTTTAAGACTGTAAAAAAAAACTGTAAAAAAAAACAAAAAACCGCAAAACGCAAATCGCGGCAAAAACGCTGCTCAAAAACGTGGCAAGCATGAAAAAAAACCCTCCAAAAACGCTCAAAAGCAACATGCATAGGTGTGAATCGAGCCTGACCCTTTCCAAAAATGCAGAGAAACAAAAAGGCATTGATGTGAACATGTTCCATAGGAACCCATGTTAAAAAATTCCCGTGCATTTCTGCAAAATGCAAAATGCATCAAAAAACGCGCTAGTGTGAATGGAGCCTTAATAGCTGAAAAACTGCTTAGTGTGAAAGGGCCCCCAAGGCCGGCCATAGACGGAGTGATTTTCTCTCCTGCAACCACGGGTTGCAGGAAAGAAAATCACTCGATTCCCCCATCAGCACAGACAGTCCCGGGAATCCCTCCCTTGGAGCTATTGTGTTCTCTCCTGGTGGAGCCGTCCCTGCCGGGAGGACACAATGGGGTTCATCCACTAAAGGCAAATAGACTGAGCACTTTGCAGTTGCTCCAGGGCTTCGTAAATGAGGTAAAGGTTCAATTTGCAAAGAATACCCAATCACATGCAAGGAAAAAAAAAAACTTTTTTGTTGCAGGAGTCTGGAAATCAATAATGATCAATCAGCAGATCTCTGGTGCCATGCAGGTTTCCTGCAGACCTGTCAGTGTATCGGCTCGCTTGTACCTCGTATGAGAGAGGCCGATATATTCTGACCGGAAGAATCAATGATCTACCACAGAGATCACAGCGCCATGCATGGCAGATCACTGAGAACTACAAGCCGACAGCCGCAAAGGAACGCTGTGAATGAGTGACACGGCCGGGTGGGCGGAGCCCTGACCAGGCACATTTTTTTAAAAAAAAAAGAAAAAATTGACAGCTAGCGGGTGGAGAAGATTCCCGGCTAGCAGTCATAGTGGGGGAGCGGGGGGGGGTGCATTTATAACATGGTACATCCCAAATAAGGATGAGCTCCGGCGTGTTCGCAAACCACACATGCAGAGCCCGCCAGGAAGTCGGCGCTGCGCTAATCACAGGCAGTGAGACGTTTTCCTGATGACGCGCGCCTGAGCGGTTTCCTTACCGAGCGGGCACACCTGGGCACAGCCCAGGGGCCCCAGGTGCACATGGGGCCCCATCAGGGCTGGTCGGATCTAGAGCGAAGCTATTGGATTTGCCTCCGCTCTACTCGCCGTGACACACAGCCCCGCCTCCTCCTAACCCCCGCGCCTGTGATAGACAGAATGTGGGTCCAATGCTAGGATATGTTCTGTCTATCACAGGCGCGGGGTCAGGAGGAGGCGGGGCTGTGTGTGACGGCGAGCAGAGCGGAGGCAATTTCATGTAAGCTGTAACAGCGTGCAATTCGCGCTCTGTGATCCCCGGCTCTACTCTTCCTCCAGTCATGATCCGGCCGCCCTCTCTCTTCCTCCACCCTGGTGAGGCTGCAATGTTGGGCACGGTGAGGCTGCAATGTTGGGCACTGTGAGGCTGCAATGTTGGGCACTGTGAGGCTGCAATGTTGGGCACTGTGAGGCTGCACTGTTGGGCACGGTGAGGCTGCAATGTTGGGCACGGTGAGGCTGCACTGTTGGGCATGGTGAGGCTGCAATGTTGGGCACAGTGAGGCTGCAATGTTGGGAACTGTGAGGCTGCAATGTTGGGCACTGTGAGGCTGCAATGTTGGGCACTGTGAGGCTGCAATGTTGGGCACTGTGAGGCTGCACTGTTGGGCACGGTGAGGCTGCAATGTTGGGCACGGTGAGGCTGCACTGCTGGGCATGGTGAGGCTGAAATGTTGGGCACAGTGAGGCTGCAATGTTGGGCACGGTGAGGCTGCAATGTTGGGCACCGTGGGGCTGCAATGTTGGGCACGGTGGGGCTGCAATTTTGGGCACGGTGGGGCTGCATTGTTGGGCGCGGTGAGGCTGCAATGTTGGGCGCGGTGAGGCCGCAATGTTGGGCACTGTGAGGCTGCACTGTTGGGCACGGTGAGGCTGCAATGTTGGGCACGGTGAGGCTGCACTGTTGGGCATGGTGAGGCTGCAATGTTGGGCGCGGTGAGGCTGCAATGTTGGTCACGGTGAGGCTGCAATGTTGGGCGCGGTGAGGCTGCAATGTTGGGCACGGTGGGGCGGCAATGTTGGGCGCGGTGAGGCTGCAATGTTGGGCGCGGTGAGGCTGCAATGTTGGGCGCGGTGAGGCTGCAATGTTGGTCACGGTGAGGCTGCAATGTTGGGCGCGGTGAGGCTGCAATGTTGGGCACGGTGAGGTTGCAATATTGGGCACGGTGGGGCGGAAATGTTGGGCACGGTGGGGCGGAAATGTTGGGCACGGTGGGGCTGCAATTTTGGGCATGGTGAGGCTGCAATGTTGGGCGCGGTGAGGCCGCAATGTTGGGCACTGTGAGGCTGCAATTTTGGGCATGGTGAGGCTGCAATGTTGGGCGCGGTGAGGCTGCAATGTTGGGCGCGGTGAGGCTGCAATGTTGGTCACGGTGAGGCTGCAATGTTGGGCGCGGTGAGGCTGCAATGTTGGGTGCGGTGAGGCTGCAATGTTGGGCACGGTGCGGCGGCAATGTTGGGCATGGTGGGGCTGCAATTTTGGGCATGGTGAGGCTGCAATGTTGGGCACGGTGAGGCTGCAATGTTGGGCACGGTGAGGCTGCAATGTTGGGCACGGTGAGGCTGCAATTTTGGGCATGGTGAGGCTGCAATGTTGGGCATGGTGAGGCCGCAATGTTGGGCATGGTGAAGCTGCAATGTTGGGCGCGGTGAGGCCGCAATGTTGGGCACTGTGAGGCTCCAATGTTGGGCGCGGTGAGGCTGCAATGTTGGTCACGGTGAGGCTGCAATGTTGGGCGCGGTGAGGCTGCAATGTTGGGCACGGTGGGGCGGCAATGTTGGGCGCGGTGAGGCTGCAATGTTGGGCGCGGTGAGGCTGCAATGTTGGGCGCGGTGAGGCTGCAATGTTGGTCACGGTGAGGCTGCAATGTTGGGCGCGGTGAGGCTGCAATGTTGGGCACGGTGAGGTTGCAATATTGGGCACGGTGGGGCGGAAATGTTGGGCACGGTGGGGCGGAAATGTTGGGCACGGTGGGGCTGCAATTTTGGGCATGGTGAGGCTGCAATGTTGGGCGCGGTGAGGCCGCAATGTTGGGCACTGTGAGGCTGCAATTTTGGGCATGGTGAGGCTGCAATGTTGGGCGCGGTGAGGCTGCAATGTTGGGCGCGGTGAGGCTGCAATGTTGGTCACGGTGAGGCTGCAATGTTGGGCGCGGTGAGGCTGCAATGTTGGGTGCGGTGAGGCTGCAATGTTGGGCACGGTGCGGCGGCAATGTTGGGCATGGTGGGGCTGCAATTTTGGGCATGGTGAGGCTGCAATGTTGGGCACGGTGAGGCTGCAATGTTGGGCACGGTGAGGCTGCAATGTTGGGCACGGTGAGGCTGCAATTTTGGGCATGGTGAGGCTGCAATGTTGGGCATGGTGAGGCCGCAATGTTGGGCATGGTGAAGCTGCAATGTTGGGCGCGGTGAGGCCGCAATGTTGGGCACTGTGAGGCTCCAATGTTGGGCGCGGTGAGGCTGCAATGTTGGGCACGGTGGGGCGGCAATGTTGGGCACGGTGGGGCTGCAATTTTGGGCATGGTGAGGCTGCAATTTTGGGCATGGTGAGGCTGCAATGTTGGGCGCGGTGAGGCCGCAATGTTGGGCACTGTGAGGCTGCAATTTTGGGCATGGTGAGGCTGCAATGTTGGGCACGGTGAGGCTGCAATTTTGAGCATGGTGAGGCTGCAATGTTGGGCACGGTGAGGCTCCAATGTTGGGCGCGGTGAGGCTGCAATGTTGGGCACGGTGAGGCTGCAATGTTGGGCACGGTGAGGCTGCAATTTTGGGCACGGTGAGGCTGCAATGTTGGGCACGGTGAGGCTGCAATGTTGGGCACGGTGAGGCTGCAATGTTGGGCGCGGTGAGGCTCCAATGTTGGGCGCGGTGAGGCTGCAATGTTGGGCACGGTGAGGCTGCAATGTTGGGCATGGTGAGGCTGCAATTTTGGGCACGGTGAGGCTGCAATTTTGGGCACGGTGAGGCCACAATGTTGGGCACGGTGAAGCTGCAATGTTGGGCGCGGTGAGGCCGCAATGTTGGGCACTGTGAGGCTCCAATGTTGGGCGCGGTGAGGCTGCAATGTTGGGCGCGGTGGGGCGGCAATGTTGGGCACGGTGGGGCTGCAATTTTGGGCATGGTGAGGCTGCAATGTCGGGCGCGGTGAGGCCGCAATGTTGGGCATGGTGAGGCTGCAATGTTGGGCACGGTGAAGCTGCAATGTTGGGCACGGTGAGGCCGTAATGTTGGGCACTGTGAGGCTCCAATGTTGGGCACGGTGAGGAATTATACTTTAATTCTTGAGAGTAGGTGTAAAAATTGGGACAGGCTTGTAGGGGCCCCAGTGCATTACTTTCCCCAGGGGCCCATGATGCTGTTTAGATGGCCCCACCCTACAGCTGAGACGAACGCCGAACACCACGGAGTAATGGATTGGTGACGGACCGGCTTCTGCTCTCCTTCAAGCTGCATTCTCTATCCTGCTGTATCTTACACTGAACTTGATATGTAAGTGCTGCATTTTAAGAGATTAGAAAACATCACTACACTATCTATGGCTTTCTGTGGCTCTGTTCGGAGGAGCTAATATTTGCAGATGATTGGGATATGAGCTCAACATAAGGAAACTTACATGTATATACCACTATCGATTGGATTGGAAAATTGGCACATCTATTAGCAGATGATGTTTGCTGTGTGATTCCTGGACGGACACATTGGAGGTCCTAAAGACCCCCTATATTATATGCCTGTGGGTCACTTGGTGGGCAAAGATATCTGGTGAGGGTTTAGATTTACCACTTCGGGTGAAGCACTTTTATTGAAGCACTTTGCACTTTAGAAAAGCACGGTGGTTGGAGTATACACAGAAGATTAAAAATCACTCATATATTATATTTGCTGAACATATGGACATTGTTCTAATTAGAGTACATTAGATGTGCATTCTGAACCATTTTATACATTGGGACACTTACCATAGTTCACACATTGGTAGAGTTCACATTTAACTACTGAAGGACCGAGCCTCTGTCTGAGATTTGTTATTTACAAGTTAAAAGCATTTTTTTTTTGCTAGAAAATTACTTAGAACCCCCAAACATTATACATTTTTTTTCTAACACCCTAGAGAATAAAATGGCGGTCATTGGCAATACTTCCTGTCACACCGTATTTGCGCAGTGGTCTTACAAGTGCACTTTTTTTGGAAAAAATAAGACAACAGTAAAGTTAGCCCAATTTTTTTTTATATTGTGAAAGATAATGTTACGCCGAGTAAATTGATACCCAACATGTCACGCTTCAAAATTGCGCCCGCTCGTGGAATGGCGACAAACTTTTACCCTTAAAAAATCTCCATAGGCGACGTTTAAAAAAATCTACAGGTTGCATGTTTTGAGTTACAGAGGAGATCTAGGGCTAGAATTATTGCTCTTGCTCTACCGATCGCGGGGATACCTCACATGTGTGGTTTGAACACCGTTTTCATATGCGGGCACTAGTCACGTATGCGTTCGCTTCTGCACGCTAGCTCTTCGGGATGGGGCGCGTTAAAAAAAAAAAAAAAATTTTAATTTATTTTACCTTTTATTTTTACACAGTTTAAAAAAAAATTGTCACTTTTATTCTTATTACAAGGAATGTAAACAACCCTTGTAATAGAAAAAAGCATGACAGGACCTCTTAAATATGAGATCTGGGGTCAAAAAGACCTCAGATCTCATATTTACACTTAAATGCAATAAAAAAAAAATTGTCATTTAAAAAAAAACATTTTTTAAAAATGGCCCTTTAAGAGCTGTGGGTAGAAGTGACGTTTTGACGTCGCTTCCGCCCTGCAGTATCATGGAGACGGGTGGGGGCCACCTTCCCCTCACTTGTCTCCATGCACAGCAATTGACAAGACGCGATCACCTCCGCCACTGCCGACGGCTCCGGTAAGTGACGGAGGGCACTGGTAAGCGGCGGGAGGGGGGCAGCCCCTCTTCCGCCGCCGATAAAAGTGATCTTGCGGCGAATCCGCCGCAGAGACCACTTTCATCTTTCTAGCAGACCGCTTGCTGAAAAGGAGGATATCAAGGTTATGGCAGCTAGCTGCTGCCATAACAACGATATCCTCCTTCAAACAGCCGACGTAAAACTGCGGCGGGCGGTCCGTAAGTGGTTAATAATAGGTTGAAATTATATATGTTTGTTGCGCCCTTTATTTTTCTTTTATATTTTTATTAGAAGTCACTAATTTCAGATGCAGCATCAGACATATTAGAATTTCAGGTTTGGCCCCATTTTTCCACTTCACATTTCTTGATCTCTGTAGCTGCGTATCGGGACAATGTCTCAGTGCCTGTGATCAGCGCAGCGCCGACTTCCTGGCGGGCTCTGCATGTGTGGTTTGCAAACACGCCGGAGCTCATCCTTAGTCCCAAATATGGGTGTAATGTGTTATGAAATGTGAACGTATCCTTTAAAAAAGTGGCGACCCGCCCATAGGGGGCGCCTGAGCGCCGCCCCCCCTCCAGGCAGTCACAAAAAAAAACTGTAAAAAAAAAAAAAAAAAACCTTTTTTAAAGCTGGCCCTTAAAAAAAAAAAATATATATATATATATATATATATATATATACAAAAAACGGTCCTTAAGTGCACTGTGTTCGGACGCCGGACACAGTGCACTTATGGGAAGCACCACATCTATGCAATCACGAGATTGCAGACGTGGCGCTGCATTTGCGGGCATACAGCCCACCTTGTGGCGCTTTGTGAAGCCCCGAGTAGCTTTCGCCCGGCGCTAGTATCTATTACTATCGCCGAGCGGTTTGATTGACATCTGAGTATGATGTCACTTCCTGTTTCTCTCTCTCTCTCTCTCTCTCTCTCTCTCTCTCCCGAGAGAGAGAGAGAGAGAGAGAGAGGAAACAGGAAGTATGAGAAGAACGGAGCTCTCCACAGGGGACACCACTGGAGAGGACAACACATAGCAAAGTAAGTAACGGGGGGAGGGGGGTTTGGTGGTGACACACACTGCTGCGATTTGGTGACACTGCTGCAATTTGGGGACACATACTGCTGCAATTTGGTGACACTGCTGCAATTTGGGGACACATACTGCTGCAATTTGGTCACACTGCTGCAATTTGGGGACACTGCTGCAATTTGGTGACACTGCTGCAATTTTGTGACACATGCTTCTGCAATTTGGTGACACTGCTGCAATTTGGTGACACATACTGCTGCAATTTGGTGACACTGCTGCAATTTGGTGACACATGCTGCTGCAATTTGGTGACACAGGCTGCTGCAATTTGGTGGTGACCCATGCTGCTGCAATTTGGTGGTGACCCATGCTGCTGCAATTTGGTGGTGACCCATGCTGCTGCAATTTGGTGGTGACACATGCTGCTGCAATTTGGTGGTGACACAGGCTGCATTTTATGTGACACAGGCTGCATTTTATGTGACACAGGCTGCATGTAAGGAGGGACTGTCAGTGCAGAAATAGGGGGGCGGCCATTGCTGACTGTCATCCTGGGTTACTATTCAGAGAGGTGCTGAGCTGGTACAACCTTGAAGGATGGCTTTTCAGGTGTCGGTGTCTGCATGCTTGTTCCAGGTTAGAGACTCATTGGATGGTAAAGCCGGGATAAGATCCTAAAGTGTATGTCCATTTTTGCAGCAAATTGAGAGAACACCTACTTTATATTTGACACGTGTCCCCCAATCACATAGTATAAAAATATTAAAATATTGCTGGTTCCTTCTATTTAGATGCTGTAGTCTGGACCCTCCAGAAAGAGAACTACCCAGAATTTTACCTTTGTTTATGAAGGGGGAGGGCAGCCGTGTTTGCCATAATTAACCCCGTCTGTACTGTGCCGGCAGATCTTCATTATCCATTGTAGATAGTTTTGAACACTGTCTGTCCTAACAAAGGGATAAAGGTGTAGAGGTTGGGCTTCTTGAATTGTATGTTAAAGTGTAAGTTCACCTTTATAGTAAATCTGTAACCCCCTCCCCCTCTTACACTGGACCCCTCTCCTCCCCCTGTACCAGATTGCCTCCATCTCCCGCTCTCAGACACCGAAAAGCCGCCTCAACGGTCCAGGGATTTGAAATCCCAGTGGCGTCCTCTCCTCTCCGTTCTGACAGTATGGGCTTCTGATTGGTCAGCGCCCCCTGACCAATAAGAATCCCTGTTATCTCTACTGGCTTAGCAATACGGCCATGTGATTAACCACTTGACAACTGGGCACTTAAACCCCCTTCCTAACCAGACCAATTTTCAGCTTTCGGTGCTCTCACATTTTGAATGACAATTACTCAGTCATGCAACACTGTACCCATATGAAATTTTTGTCCTTTTTTTCACACAAATAGAGCTTTCTTTTGGTGGTATTTAATCACCGTTGGGTTTTTTATTTTTTGCGCTATATAAGAAAAAAGACTGAAAATTCGGTAAAAAAATAAAATTTTCTTTGTTTCTGTTATAAAATTTAGCAAATTAGTCATTTTTCTTCGTAAATTTTGGCCACAATTTATACTGCTACATATCTTTGGTAAAAATAAGTACAAGTCGTGTATATTATTTGGTCTTTGTGAAAGTTATAGAGTCCAAAAGCTATGGTGCCAATATCTGAAAATTGATCACACCTGAAGTACTGATGGCCTATCTATATTCTTGAGACCCTAACATGCCAGAAAAGTACAAATACCCCCCAAATGACCCCTTTTTGGAAAGAAGACATTCCAAGGTATTTAGAAAGATGCATTATGAGTTTTTTGAAGTTGTCATTTTTTCCCATAGTTCTTTGCAAAATCAAGATTTTTTTTTCTTTTTTTTTTCACAAAATTGTCATATTAGCAGGTTATTTTTCACACACAGCATATGCATACCACAAATTACACCCCAAAACACATTCTGCTATTACTCCTGAGTATGGCGATACCACATGTGTGAGACTTTTACACAGCGTGACCACATACAGAGGCCCAACATGCAGGGGAGCACCTCCAGGCGTTCTGGAGCACCCAGGCCAATTCTGACATTTCTCACCTACATGTAAAAATCATCATTTATTTGCTAGAAAATTACATAGAACCCCAAAACATTATATATGTTTTTTTTAGCAAAGACCCTAGAGAATACAATGGCGGTTGTTGCAACTTTTTATCTCGCACGGTATTTGCGCAGCAATTTTTTGAATGCTTTTTTTTGGGAAAAAAAAAACAGTTTTGTGCTTTAAAAAAAACAAAACAGTAATGTTGGCCAATGTTTTTGCAGAATGTGAAAGATGAAGTTACACCGAGTAAATAGATACCTAACATGTCACCCTTCAAAATTGCACATGCTCGTGGAATGGCGCCAAACTTCGCTACTTAAAAATCCCCAAAAATTTTTTTTACTGGTTACATGTTTTGAGTTACAGAGGAGGTCTATGGCCAAAATTATTGCTCTCGCTCTAACGCTTGCACCGATACTTCACATGTGTGGTTTGAACACGCTTCTGCATGCGTGCACACGAACAGGGGCGCTTTTAAAAAAAAAAAATTCTTTTTATTGTTTTTTTTTTACTTTATTTATTTTGATTTGACACTTTTTTCCAAAAAATAAAATTTTTGATCACTTTTATTCCTATTACAAGGAATGTAAACATCCCTTGTAATAGGAATATGGCATGACAGGTCCTCTTTACAGTGAGATATGGGGTCAATAAGACCTCCCATCTCACCTCTAGGCTGGGAAGCCTGAAATAAAAAAATTTAAAAAAACGATCCTGGCTTCGATCGTAGCGGTGAGTCGGTAGAAGCACCGGAGGGCGGTGGGAAGGGGGGAGATCCTCTCTCGCCTCCCATAAGAACGATCAAGCAGTGAAACAGCCGCTATGATCATTCCTATGGTGTAGGGAATCGCCGGCTGAAAAAGCTGATATCTGAATGATGCCTGTAGCTGCACCCATCATTCAGATATCTCCACACAAAGTCAAGGACGTCGTATGACGGCCGGCGGCCAGGAAGTGGTTAAGTGCAGGGTATTGCAGAGTATTGCAGGGTATTGTGGAGTATTGTGGGGTATTGCGGAGTATTGTGGGGTATTGCGGGGTATTGCAGAGTATTGTGGGGTATTGCAGAGTATTGCTGGGCATTGCGGAGTATTGTGGGGTATTTTGGGGTATTGCAGAGTATTTTGGGGTATTGCAGAGTATTGCAGGGTATTGCAGAGTATTGCGGGGTATTGCAGCGTATTGCGGGGTATTGCAGAGTATTGTGGGGTATTGCAGAGTATTGCTGGGCATTGCGGAGTATTGCGGGGTATTGCAGAGTATTTTGGGGTATTGCAGAGTATTGCAGAGTATTGTGGGGTATTGTGGGGTATTGCAGAGTATTGTGGGGTATTGCAGAGTATTGTGGGGTATTGCAGAGTATTGCGGGGTATTGCAGGGTATTGCCGGGTATTGCAGGGTATTGCGGGGTATTGCAGGGTATTGCAGGGTATTGCAGAGTATTGTGGGGTATTGCAGAGTATTGCTGGGCATTGCGGAGTATTGTGGGGTATTTTGGGGTATTGCAGAGTATTTTGGGGTATTGCAGAGTATTGCAGAGTATTGCGGGGTATTGCAGCGTATTGCAGAGTATTGCAGAGTATTGTGGGGTATTGCAGAGTATTGTGGGGTATTGCAGAGTATTGCTGGGCATTGCGGAGTATTGCGGGGTATTGCAGAGTATTTTGGGGTATTGCAGAGTATTGCAGAGTATTGTGGGGTATTGCAGAGTATTGCAGAGTATTGTGGGGTATTTCAGAGTATTGTGGGGTATTGCAGAGTATTGCGGGGTATTGCAGGGTATTGCGGGGTATTGCAGGGTATTGCAGAGTATTGTGGGGTATTGCAGAGTATTGCTGGGCATTGCGGAGTATTGTGGGGTATTGCGGGGTATTGCAGAGTATTTTGGGGTATTGCAGAGTATTGCAGAGTATTGTGGGGTATTGCAGAGTATTGCAGGGTATTGCAGAGTATTATAGTATAGAGGGATGGCTGAGCATGGATGGATGGATGTGACTGTATTTGTCACAGAGCTGCGTTGTGGGCACTACAGATGCAGCCCACACCGCTGCTACCATCCGATCCCTCCCCCCTCTCCTCCCCCTCTGTACCGATCGGTACACAGAGGGGAGGGAGGAACTGGCGTCATGACATAACGCCGGTTTGTTTACATGTGATCGCTCCGTCATTTGACGGAGCGATCACATGGTAAACGGCCGTGATCCGTGATGCACCGGGTCCAGAGGACACGGATGTTCTCGGGTGTGCACCCCAGGGGGCACGCGAGAGCAGGATTCTGGGAGGACGTCCATGGACGCCCTCCCAGGAGAAGCCGACCGCGCTGTAGCCGTCTTTCGGCTATGGCCCGGTCGGCATGTGGTTAAGGCTCCATTCCCACCATGGCGTTCTGTTTTGCGGACGCAATCGCCACAATTCTGCTTGCGATTCGGAAACACCACAAATCGTGGGACGCTCTTGTGATCCCTGCTATTTTGAATGGCACCAAAGCACGAACAGAACCGTGGGACACCTGACCCCCAAAATAAGCTTATGTACTTTTTTTGCGTCGGGCGTCCTGCGAGTTTGTTTGCGTGTTTTTACTGTGATTTTACCACGATTCTTAAGGCAACAATCGCACCGCGATTTGGCGTCATTCAAAATAGCCGGGAACGCAAGGGCGTCCCGTGATTTGCGGCGTTTCTGAATCACGGGCAGAATCGCAGTGATTCCGCCCGTAAAACAGAACGCCATGTTGTGAATGGAGCCTAAATCGCGGGGGTTTCAAATCCCCAGATTGGTGAAGCGCCCGACGGTGGGAGATCGTGGCAATCTGGCACAGCAGACTGGAGGGGGGGGAGGGGGGTCCAGTGTAAGATCACCTTACAGATTTTCTGTAAAGGTGAACTTGCACTTTAATCAGGACAGACTTATGACAGACTCAGAGGGGATGATTTACTAAAGGCAGATAGACTGTGCACTTTGCAAAGTGCAGTTGCTCCAGAGCTTAGTAAATAAGCAGAAGGTCTGCTGACTTCCATCATCCAATCATGTGCAAGCAAAAATTGTGTTTTTTTTTCCTTTTTATTTTCTATGCACGTGATTGGGTATTCTTTGCAAAGTGAAGCTTTACCTCATTTACTAAGCTCTGGAGCAACTGCAAAGTACTCAGTCTATTTGCCTTTAGTAAATCAACCCCAGAGGCTCTAACATTGTTATAAAAAACATGCAGTCAGCCCTGACAACTTCTCCTGAGGTAAGAAAAGGTAAGAAATATTTGTATGAACATTTTGTGGGAACACATTAGAAAAAATTTTTTTAACCACTTAAGGACCGCCAGGCCCGGATTTACTCCCTTTGCCGCCCCAAGGCCGGGTCCTTCAATGCCGCCCCCGCCCCCCCCCCCCCCCCCACACACACACACTGAAAATAACTGGCTTAAATTGTACAGACTGAAAATACTCTGTAATGCAGAAAATGTCAATAATAATAATAATAATAATAATAATAATAATACAGTGCACAGTGCAAATCCTAACCAGTACTTTTTATGATAAATAATAATGATAATAATAGAGATCAGATCCCAGGCAGCATTGCAGGACAGTCCAGCTGTTTTGCACTAAGCCACAAACACACTGACAGCCCTGATCTGTGCCCCTATTGTCACACTCCACAAAACAGCTGGGCTGACAGTCTACAGCACCATGACATCACAATGCCTAATAACAAAAAGTAAAAAAATAAAATCTCCAACACAATGCACCTACAAACTACACTGCACAACGTTGCATAGAACGCAACACAAAACCCAAAAGCAACACATGAAGGAATTTCTAAGGGTGCAAAGCAACACATAAATTGCAATACACACACATAAAAAACTCCTGCACCCCCCAGCTCCCCCCCTCCCTTCTCCTGCCCAAATTCTGCAGCCTAGATCTGGCGATTAGCAGCAAATGATGGCAGAAAAATGCATGAAAATGGAGGCAGCAGTGAGCTTTGGACTTGTGTCACACAGCTCAGTCAGTTTTGATGAAGTTAGAAACACCTTCCTATGGAACATTTAACCCCTTGATCGCCCCCTAGTGTTAACCCGTTTCCTGCCAGTGACATTTATACAGTAATCAGTGGCTATTTTTAGCTCTGATCGCTGTATAAATGTCAGTGGTCCCAAAAAAAGTGTCAAGTGACCGATCTGTCTGCCGCAATGTCGCAGTCCCGCTAAAAATCGCTGATCACTGCCATTACTAGAAAAAAATAGTAAATTTCGCTCTTTTTTTGTTTGTAGCGCAAAAAACAAAAACCGTGACCAAATACCACCAAAAGAGAGCTCCGTTTGTGGGGAAAAAAAGACGTCAATTTTGTTTGGGTACAAAATCACACGACCGCGCAATTGTCAGTTAAAGAGATGCAGTGCCGTATCGCAAAAAATGGCCTGGTCAGGAAGGGGGTAAATCTTTCCGGGACTGAAGTGGTTAAACCACCGAATCGGCTCACCATCATCAGTGCCCATCAATGCAGCCTCACTAGTGCAGACAGTGCTCATAAGTGCAGCCTGATCAGTGCCCATCCATGCCGCCTCCCCAGTGCAGACAGTGCCCATCAGTGCCTTCTGATCAGTTCCGCCTCACCCATGCAGACAGTACCCATAATTGCAGTCTAATCAGTGCCGCCTGCCTCACCAGTGCCCATCATCAGTGCAGCCTGATCAGTGCCCATGGAATGTGGGGGGTCAGTTGGGGGTGTGTCAGGGTCTGTGTTACAGCTAGGTACTTACTCTCCTTGCAGGGAGTGAAAAATCTCAGTCACTTCTTGTCTCTGCCTCTCCTCAAGCCAGCGCCCGGTCCCAGCTCACAACATCTCAGGTCACGTGTGACGTGCCGGCTGCCTCTGAGGCCCCTGGGAGGTGGGAGTTGTAGTCTGTTGCGCTGCTGAATTCCTCCCACCGCCAGGAAATTCAGTGAGGCCAGACTACAACTCCCAGAGTGCAGCGCAGTATGACACAGTCACACGCCCCCGGCCCAGCCCGCCCCTGCTCTCCCCTGCTTGCCAGGACTAAGAAACTTTGCAGGGGCTATGTTAGTGCAGGCGGGGGGGGGAGAGGCGGCCGAGAAGTCACCGCAGGAGCGGCGCCGCCCCCGCACTACTGCCGCCCCGAGGCCTGGCCTCGGTGGCCTTGTGAGGAATCCGGCCCTGAGGACCGCCTCACGCCAATTTACGTCGGCAAGGTGGCACGGACAGGCAGAATCACGTACATATACGTGATCTGCCTTCCGCGGGTGGGGGGTCCGATCGGTGCCCGAGGCGGTCCTCTTCTGACCAGTGGCGATCAGAGATGAGGGGGAGACCATCCGTTCGTGGCCCCATCCTCCCGATCGCCGCCGGCCAATCAAATCATTCCTTTGCTGCTGCATGCTAAACAGCAGCAAAGGAAATTATGTCATCTCTCCTCGGCTCGGTATTTTCCGTTCCGGCGCCGAGGAGAGAAGACTGTTATGTGAGTGCACAACACTACACACACAGTAGAACATGCCAGGCACACAAAACACCCCCCGATCCCCCCCTGTCACACTGACACCAAGCAGTTTTTAAATTTTTAAATTTTTTTTTTCTTATTACTGCATGGTGTCAGTTTGTGACAGTTACTGTGTTAGGGCAGTTAGGGTTAGCCCCCTTTAGGTCTAGGGTACCCCCCTAACCCCCCTAATAAAGTTTTAACCCCTTGATCACCCCCCCCGTCGCCAGTATCGCTAAGCGATAATTTTTCTGATCGCTGTATTAGTGTCACTGGTGACGCTAGTTAGGGAGGTAAATATTTAGGTTCGCCGTCAGCGTTTTATAGCGACAGGGACCCCCATATACTACCTAATAAATGTTTTAACCCCTTCATTGCCTCCTAGTTAACCCTTTCACCACTGATCACCGTATAACTGTTACGGGTGACGCTGGTTAGTTCGTTCATTTTTTATAGTGTCAGGGCAACCGCCATTTATTACCGAATAAAGGTTTAGCCCCCTGATCGCCCAGCGGTGATATGCGTCGCCCCAGGCAGCATCAGATTAGCGCCAGTACCGTTAACACCCACGCACGCAGCATACGCCTCCCTTAGTGGTATAGTATCTGAACGGATCAATATCTGATCCGATCAGATCTATAATAGCGTCCCCAGCAGTTTAGGGTTCCCAAAAACGCAGTGTTAGCGTGATCAGCCCAGATACCCGCTAGCACCTGCGTTTTGCCCCTCCGCCCGGCCCAGCCCAGCCCACCCAAGTGCAGTATCGATCGATCACTGTCACTTACAAAACACTAAATGCATAACTGCAGCGTTCGCAGAGTCAGGCCTGATCCCTGCGATCGCTAACAGTTTTTTTGGTAGCGTTTTGGTGAACTGGCAAGCACCAGCGGCCTAGTACACCCCGGTCGTACTCAAACCAGCACTGCAGTAACACTTGGTGACGTGGCGAGTCCCATAAGTGTAGTTCAATCTGGTGAGGTGGCAAGCACAAGTAGTGTCCCGCTGCCACCAAGAAGAAGACAAACACAGGCCCGTCGTGCCCATAGTGCCCTTCCTGCTGCATTCGCCAATCCTAATTGGGAACCCACCACTTCTGCAGCGCCCGTACTTCCCCCATTTACATCCCCAACCAAATGCAGTCGGCTGCATGAGAGGCATTTTCTTTATGTCCTCCCGAGTACCCCTACCCAACGAACCCCCCCAAAAAAGATGTCGTGTCTGCAGCAAGCGCGGATATAGGCGTGACACCCGCTATTATTGTCCCTCCTGTCCTGACAATCCTGGTCTTTGCATTGGTGAATGTTTTGAACGCTACCATGCACTAGTTGAGTATTAGCGTAGGGTACAGACTAGGCACACTTTCACAGGGTCTCCCAAGATGCCATCGCATTTTGAGAGACCCGAACCTGGAACCGGTTACAGTTATTAAAGTTACAGTTACAAAAAAAAGTGTAAAAAAAAAAAAATATATATATATAAAAAAAAAAAAAAAATAGTTGTCGTTTTATTGTTCTGTCTCTCTCTCTATTGTTCTGCTCTTTTTTACCGTATTCTATTCTGCAATGTTTTATTGTTATTATGTTTTATCATGTTTGCTTTTCAGGTATGCAATTTTTTATACTTAACCGTTTACTTTGTTTTATTGTTAACCATTTTTTTGTCTTCAGGTACGCCATTCACGACTTTGAGTGGTTATACCAGAATGATGCCTGCAGGTTTAGGTATCATCTTGGTATCATTCTTTTCAGCCAGCGGTCGGCTTTCATGTAAAAGCAATCCTAGCGGCTAATTAGCCTCTAGACTGCTTTTACAAGCAGTGGGAGGGAATGCCCCCCCCCCCCACCGTCTTCCGTGTTTTTCTCTGGCTCTCCTGTCTCAACAGGGAACCTGAGAATGCAGCCGGTGATTCAGCCAGCTCACCATAGAGCTGATCAGAGACCAGAGTGGCTCCAAACATCTCTATGGCCTAAGAAACTGGAAGCTACGGGCATTTCATGACTTAGATTTCACCGTATGTAAACAGCGCCATTGGGAAATTGGGAAAGTATTTTATCACACTGATCTTGGTGTGGTCAGATGCTTTGAGGGCAGAGGAGAGATCTAGGGTCTAATAGACCCCAATTTTTTCAAAAAAGAGTACCTGTCACTACCTATTGCTATCATAGGGGATATTTACATTCCCTGAGATAACAATAAAAATGATTAAAACAAAAAAAATGAAAGGAACAGTTTAAAAATAAGATAAAAAAGCAAAAAAATAATAAAGAAAAAAAAAACCACCCCTGTCCCCCCTGCTCTCGCGCAAAGGTGAACGCAAGCGTCGGTCTGGCGTCAAATGTAAACAGCAATTGCACCATGCATGTGAGGTGTCACTGCGAACGTCAGATTGAGGGCAGTAATTTTAGCAGTAGACCTCCTCTGTAAATCTAAAGTGGTAACCTGTAAAGGCTTTTAAAGGCTTTTAAAAATGTATTTAGTTTGTCGCCACTGCACGTTTGTGCGCAATTTTAAAGCATGTCATGTTTGGTATCCATGTACTCGGCCTAAGATCATCTTTTTTATTTTATCAAACATTTGGGCAATATAGTGTGTTTTAGTGAATTAAAATTTAAAAAAGTGTGTGTTTTTTCCCCCAAAAATGCGTTTGAAAAATCGCTGTGCAAATACTGTGTGAAAAAAAAAATGAAACACCCACCATTTTAATCTGTAGGGCATTTGCTTTAAAAAAAATATATAATGTTTGGGGGTTCAAAGTAATTTTCTTGCAAAAAAAAATAATTTTTTCATGTAAACAAAAAGTGTCAGAAAGGGCTTTGTCTTCAAGTGGTTAGAAGAGTGGGTGATGTGTGACATAAGCTTCTAAATGTTGTGCATAAAATGCCAGGACAGTTCAAAACCCCCCCAAATGACCCCATTTTGGAAAGTAGACACCCCAAGCTATTTGCTGAGAGTTATGTCGAGTCCATGGAATATTTTATATTGTGACACAAGTTGCGGGAAAGAGACAAATTTTTTTTTTTTGCACAAAGTTGTCACTAAATGATATATTGCTCAAACATGCCATGGGAATATGTGAAATTACAGCCCAAAATACATTCTGTTGCTTCTCCTGAGTATGGGGATACCACATGTGTGGGACTTTTTTGGAGCCTAGCCGCGTATGGGACCCCGAAAACCAAGCACCGCCTTCAGGCTTTCTAAGGACGTAAATTTTTGATTTCACTCTTCACTGCCTATCACAGTTTCAGAAGCCATGGAATGCCCAGGTGGCACAAAACCCCCCCAAATGACCCCATTTTGGAAAGTAGACACCCCAAGATATTTGCTGAGAGGTATAGTGAGTATTTTGCAGACCTCACTTTTTGTCACAAAGTTTTGAAAATTGAAAAAAGAAAAAACAAAATGTTTTTTCTTGTCTTTCTTCATTTTCAAAAACAAATGAGAGCTGCAAAATACTCACCATGCCTCTCAGCAAATAGCTTGGGGTGTCTACTTTCCAAAATGGGGTCATTTGGGGGGGGGGGTTTTGTGCCACCTGGGCGTTCCATGGCCTCCGAAACTGTGATAGGCAGTGAAGAGTGAAATCAAAAATTTACACCCTTAGAAATCCTGAAGGCGGTGATTGGTTTTCGGGGCCCCGTACGCGGCTAGGCTCCCAAAAAGTCCCACACATGTGGTATCCCCATACTCAGGAGAAGTAGCTAAATGTATTTTGGGGTGCAATTCCACATATGCCCATGGCCTGTGTGACCAATATATCATTTAGTGACAACTTTGTGCAAAAAAAAAAAAAAAAAAATTGTCACTTTCCCGCAACTTGTGTCAAAATATAAAATATTCCATGGACTCAACATGCCTCTCAGCAAATAGCTTGGGGTGTCTACTTTCCAAATTGGGGTCATTTGGGGGGGGGGTTTGTGCCATCTGGGCATTTTATGGCCTTCAAAACTGTGATAGGTAGCGAGGAGTGAAATTAAAAATTTACGTCCTTAGAAATCCTATAGGCGGTGATTGGTTTTCGGGGTCCCGTACGCGGCTAGGCTCCCAAAAAGTCCCACACATGTGGTATCCCCGTACTCAGGAGAAGCAGCTGAATGTATTTTGGGGTGCAATTCCACATAGGCCCATGGCCTGTGTGAGCAATATATCATTTAGTGACAACTTTTTGTAAATATTTTTTTTTTTCTTTTTCATTATTCAATCACTTTTTCCGTTTATAGCGCAACAAATAAAAAACGGCAGAGGTGATCAAATACCATCAAAAGAAAGCTCTATTTGTGGGAAGAAAAGGACGCAAATTTCGTTTGGGTACAGCATTGCATGACCGCGCAATTAGCAGTTAAAGCGACGCAGTGCCGAATTGTAAAAAGTCCTCTGGTCCTTAGGCAGCATAATGGTCCGGGGCTAAAGTGGTTAACATTTGATTGCAAAAGTGAAAATACACTTTAAAGTAGATGTAAATCCAGTTAACTAAAATCTGATATACGTTTTTTTCAAATCCATTTTCATTATGAAAAATTTGCAGCTTTCAATAACCACTTGCACCCGCCGGCGCTGTAGGCAAAGCGGCGTACCTAAAGTCACTGCCTACTTCCAGGTTTGCACACAGAGGGAGCCTGTCAGCAAGTCCTGGCCAAGGATTCACAGCTGGGACCTGCTGATTGGCTGTGTGCAATCAGATCCCAGAGCTCTGTGTTGGTAATCAACACAGAGCTCTGTACAGAGGGAGCGACCTGTCAGTTTTTCATCCCTGCTAAGAAACTAAGATCTAGTAAAGGCAGCACACTTTACACTTAGGCACTTGACAGAGATGTTAACCCTTTCCTACTCAGTGTCATTAGTACAGTGACAGTGTATAGCAGTAATGGCGAACCTTGGCACCCCAGATGTTTTGGAACTACATTTCCCACAATGCTCATGCACTCTGCAGTGTAGTTGAGCATCATGGGAAATGTAGTTCCAAAACATCTGGAGTGCCAAGGTTCGCCATCACTGGTGTATAGGACTATCACTCTTCGCTGTATCAATGGCACTGGTGATGTCAGTGGTAGACAGTCAGTTCCTCCTAGTGTCAGAACGCTGCACTATCCCAGTCCCATTATAAGTAGTTGATCACCGCCATTAGTAGTATAAACTAAAAATTAAAAGTAAATAAAAATTCCAATATATAATTTTATATATATACATATATATATATATATATATATATATGTATATATAATATATACATACACACCCTAGTTTGTAGACGCTATAAATTTTACACAAACCAATTACCGTATTTATCGGCGTATAACACGCACCGGCGTATAACACGCACCCCAATTTAGGAGGGAATTTTAAGGAAAAAAAACTTTTAGGAGGGAAGTTGAAGGGAAAAAAAACTTACATTTAAATGCCCATCATTGCAGCCTTGTCAGTGCAGCCTTGTCAGTGCAGCCTTGTCAGTGCAGCCTTCCCCAGTGCAGCCTTGTCAGTGCAGCCTTCCCCAGTGCAGCTTGTCAGTGCAGCCTTCCCCAGTGCAGCTTGTCAGTGCAGCTTGTCAGTGCAGCCTTCCCCAGTGCAGCCTTCCCCAGTGCAGCTTGTCAGTGCAGCTTGTCAGTGCAGCCTTCCCCAGTGCAGCCTTCCCCAGTGCAGCCTTCCCCAGTGCAGCTTGTCAGTGCAGCTTGTCAGTGCAGCCTTCCCTAGTGCAGCCTTCCCCAGTGATCCCAGCCATTCTGGGCTTCAAAATCGCCGACCGCGATTTGAAAATGGTGCCGCCGGCGCCGAAATACACAGTGCCGGTCCTCGGCTCTTTCCGGCGGCTCTCGTTCATTTTCGGCTCCACTCGTAGTCCCGAGCGGAGCTATCCGAACCTAGCCGAGTAGGTTCGGATAGCTCCGCTCGGGACTACGAGTGGAGCCGAAAATGAACGAGAGCCGCCGGAAAGAGCCGAGGACCGGCACTGTGTGTTTCGGGGCCGGCGGCGCCATTTTCAAATCGCGGTCGGCGATTTTGCAAATCTGACAGGTCGGGATCGCAGGGGATCGGCGTATAACATGCACCTGCGATTTTCCCCTGGTTTTAAGGGGAAAAAAGTGCGTGTTATACGCCGATAAATACGGTAATCTACACTTATTGGGATTTTTTTTATCAAAGACATGTAGCAGAATACATTTTGGCCAACATTTATAAAGAAATTCTATTTTTTTTTATATGTTTTATAGCAGAAAGTAAAAAATATTTATTTTTTCAAAGTTGACGGTCTTTTTTTGTTTATAACGCAAAAAATAAAAAACCCAGTGGTGATCAAATACCACCAAAAGAAAGCTCTATATGTGGGAAAAAAAGGACATCAATTTTATTTGTGTACGGCGTCACACCACCGTGCAATTGTCAGTTAAAGGGGTTGTAAACTCTCGTGTTTTTTCACCTTAATGCATCCTATACATTAAGGTAAAAAAAACTTCTGGTAGTGACTGGCCCCCCAGTCTGAGCTCCGTACTTCCCTCGACGGGGACGCGCTGTCCCTCTCTGCACAAGGTCCCGACTCGATTGGATAGAGTGATAGCTGCTGCTATCAATAAAATCCGGGGGCCGAGTCCGGCATTCATATCTATGGACACTGAATGTTGGACTCAGGAACATGCCCCGGGAGAGCGCTTCTTCTAGGGGGTTATCTGATGCAGAGAGGAGCCGCCGAGGGACCCCAGAAGTCGAGGATCGGGGCCACTCTGTGCAAAACGAGCTGCACAGTGGAGGCAAGTATGTCAGGTTTGTTATGTAAAAAAAAAAAAAAAAAGAAAAAGAAAGGAGGGTTTACAATCACTTTAAAGTAACGCAGTACTGCCGTATCCTAAAAATGCCTGGTCATGAGGGGGGTAAATCTTCCGGAGGTAAAATGGTTAAAAGGCTTTACACATGATGGTCAGTTTAGAGGTACACATGATGTTTATAGCAGAAAGTAAAAAAAATATTTTTTCAAAATGTTTGGTCCACAGGCATGGTCCAGTTACTATCATCAGGAAACACACCCTGAGAAATAAGAAGTAGCTGTAAAATAAAAGCTGCAGGAGATCTGCAGCACTGAGATGCAACAAAGGATGAAAAAAGGTAAAAAGTTTTATATAAGAAATGGTCATTTGCTTTAATCACACACAGGGCTTTAGCAAACTAAATGCCATTACTTTAAACGCCCCTTAATACCAGTCTGTTGCGGTGCATTAAATTCAGTATTTCACCTATTTATGTGCTGCAAATGTACGGCACAGACAAAAAAAATGTCCCTGTAATGCCACCTACTGTATATATGTGTTGGGGTGATATTCTAAAGCCTCGTACACACAATCGGATATTCCGACAACAAATGTGTGATGGAAGGGTTTTGTCAGATAATCCGATCGTCTCTATGCTCCATCGGACAATTGTTGTCAGAATTCCCGACAACAAATGTTGGATAGCCATGCTCTCAAATTGTCCGACAACAAATGTGTCTTGTCGGATTATCCAATCGTGTGTACACAAGTCCGTCGGACTAAAATCCAAAGTACAAACACGCATGCTCCGAAGCAATGCTAACCATCAGACAACATTAGCAGAAGTTGCCTAAAGGGTGGCGCTAATGAGCAGAAAAACCACGTAGTTTCGTAAAAGTTGGCTGAAAAAGTCCTGCCGTCTGTATGCAGAACAAGTTCACGGCCAACGCCCTTTGGACAAAATTCCATGGCTTTGTCCGTCAGAAATCTGATCGTGTGTATAAGGGCTTAAGGGTGAGTGCATGTGAATCGCACAGGAACGCTCTGCAGTGATTCACATGCAGTTCTGTACATTGCGATTTCAGCATTTGAATGGGCTGAAATTGTACTACACCACACTACTGCATGCACTACTTTTGGAAACGCATTGCTGGTAATTTTGTTAAGTACCATGAAAAGGGATCTGAGCATAGATCATTTTTCAGAGCAGCGGCAGTCCTTGTAGCATATGTGGACAAGCCTTAAAAAAAAACAAAGAAAAAAAGTTATACATGAATATCCACAAGACACAAGTGATGAAATAAGAAAATGTAATATTAATTCAGACCGTATTGTATACATCAGCTGGGAAAAAATATTTACCAAAAAAACCCCAAGTCTACACTCCGGCTTTTTTCACACTTTCTGCTCTCCACCCGTACCTACCACGTGAGGAATTCCTGTTCCAAAAATTGTTCTAAAGCAAATAATAAACAAAGATAAGATATTCTCATACTATAGTATATATAATACAATTGTGTACTTCCAACCCTCTGGTTAGAATCTGGAGGAGGCTCTTTTTTGCTCCACCATTACTGTGTCCATGTATATAAAAAGTCAGCTTCATAAAGACCTGGTTTGACCATATTGGTGTGGAGGAACTTTGGCCTACACAGAGCCCTGACCTCAACCCTATTTAATACCACTGGGATGATTTGGAATGCCAATTGTGAGCCAGATCTCCTTATCCAAAGTAAATAGTTGACCATACAATGGCTCTTTTGGCCTAATGGGCAGAAACACTCAAAAATTCTTTTAAATGCAAGGAGGTGGAGGCGGGCATTCAGGTCATTTGATTGCTGTGATTGGCTCCCCATCACAAGTAGGCATTGGGAGCTTTCTGGTACCTACTGGAAACTGTGGCGGGAGCGCTCTCAGCACAGAGATGTTTACAATATATGCAGCCTCTCTGCATTAAAGCCCACCCGAAGAGAGGCCACATATATACATATGGCCTGTGGGAAGAGGTTAATACCCAAGGGTTTGTAATAGGAAGCCCAATATAAGTGTGATGGTCCATAAACGTATGGCCATATAGTGAAGCTGCATCACTTGGACAGCTGAGGGAACTATGACCGGGATAACTCATCACTGGAGTCACAGAGATATAAGAAGCTTATTGATTTATTATGTGAGTAACCACATAACTGAAAGATCATTTTATATCGAGATGGCCTTTCAACCTTGTGGATTATGGAAATATTATATTAAAACATACAATGTCATTAAAAAGTAGGAAAAACATGTGTTTAAATTCCCATTATTTACAATTTGGGGTCGTTTCCCCTCATACTAGTTTTTTTTTCCCTCGTTTTTTCTGTTAAATGGAAGCATTGAATTGGTGGTTGATAAAAAAGGTGGCTTTAAAAAATTCACCCCCCACAACTTTCTTGCTAAAATCCTTCATTTAAAATAACCAATACTGACTTAAACCATTTCAAACCACATGCCCATTCACTGCGATGAGGCCAAAACAACTTTATTTGTTGTTCGTTGTGCTGATCCCAAATCAAAGTTTGTGCTTCTTCTTGACAATAAATCCACAGAGCTTATTTTTGGGCCATCAGGTTCAGATCCACTGAATTTCACAGTTTTAAACTTTTGTCCTGATCACGCACACGGGTCTTCCACAAAGTGCTTTCCATGTTTGACTTATAAAATCCAAGTGCTTGTAAGCCCACAGCCTGTGCCACACCAATAAAAAATTCATTAGGAAGTTGCCCAATTCGCTATGGCAGACCTGTGCCACCTGGGCAGTCAAGGATACCTCGATGCACCAACAAGTCCTATGGTATGGCAATTAGTGCAAGGCACGTGAGGTAAGGAATGAAGAATTGGTCGCTTCAAACTAAGGTGCCCGGTTTGGAATCTTCATGCCACATGATGTCTTGGTCGGTGGGCGGGGGGTCGCTGGGTAGAGGCGAGATTTCTGGGTTGTCCAGCTGGGAAGGATAAGCGACAAAACTCCTGGCAATCAAAACAGGAGATAAAATGTTTTATTGATGACGTTTTTACAAAAGTAAAAAGGTACATTTCTGTAAAGTAATTCTAGATATAAAAAAATGATGGAATTTATTGTGCTAAAGATACTAAACAATAATATTTAAAGGACTCTTTCAGACAAATGTGGTATTTCAGAGGCAGATGGAGTTTTGCAGGCTTAGAGTCCCCCATGGCTTCATCTCTATTACCACTCTTACTATATAAAAGAAAAAAAGACCAAAAATGTGGGATTGCTTACATTTATCACCTCTGCGGTTTTTATTTTTTGCGCTATAAACAAAAAAAGAGCGACAATTTTGAAAAAACAGCAATATTTTGTACTTTTTGCTATAATAAATATCCCCAAAAAATATATATAAAAAACATTTTTTTCCTTCAGTTTAGGCCGATAGGTATTCTTCTACATATTTTTGTTAAAAAAATCGCAATAAGCGTTTATTGATAGGTTTGCGCAAAAGTTATAGCGTCTACAAAATAGGGGATAGTTTTATGGCATTTTTATTATATATTTTTTTTTTTTTTACTAGTAATGGCGGCTTTTTTACATTACCATTTCCTGTTCTTCCTCTCCATGAGACGATCGCAGGTATTCCCGCGGACATCGAGTCCTCACGGAGCTCGCAGCAGGGTCGTGCCGGCGGCGACGCCGCGCATGCGACCACATAGTGGCAAATTTAAAGGGACGTACCTGTACGCCCATTTGCCTGTCTGTGCCATTCTGCCGACATATATGTACATGCGGCGGTCGGCAAGTGGATAAAAGTTTAAGTGTTGTTTTTTTTTTGTTTTTGTTTTTTACCTTTTGGAACATGTTCCAGTTCCACCCATATTTTGTTTGAAGCTTGTAACTTGTTCCAGCAGCTGCTGCCACTTCATAACACCCCCCATCCCCCCACCCCCCCATATACAGCGGGCAGACATCTTTTACAGCCATCTGCTGTCACTGTTTGAAAATAACGTGATCATACAGGGCTCCTCTCGTCCCGCCCGGCTACGTCATTCATTCACAGTGCCCTGTGAATGGAAAACTACAAGTCCCACCAGCCTTTGTGAATATTCGTATTCTCTAAAAAATAATCTATACACATCTACTATGTAATGGCATTGTTGGCCATTTGGTTTTTAGGTCCATGACCAACTAGCATTGTAAAAGATTCACTAGCAGAGCAAAGAAAGCACCCAACTGCCTCTATGGCAGTGATGGCACACCTTGGCACCCCAGATGTTTTGGAACTACATTTACCATCACGCTCACCCACTCTGCAGAGTGCATGATCATCATGGGAAATGTAGTTCCAAAACATCTGGGGTGACAAGATTCGCCATCACTGCTGTATGGGGTCAATCCCTTACTGTCCCCACCAATAAGGTGTCACACCATGCTGTTCCCTTGGAGACCACAAAGATCGTGTAGTATATTGGCCACTGCAGGAGCAGCTCTGTATAATCAGGTAAGTGTTCTATTTATCTAAGGAGCCGCCATCAACAACAGGATCACTAGTCTGACCCGGCCCTAATGCTTGACACATACCTTACACCCCAGTTGAAGTCCATGTGGATGAAACGCGTCGGGACCCGATATGCCTGCTGAGCCACAATTTTTCTAAGCGCTTTTTATACTGTCAGTTTTATACCTGGGCCCTGTTTGTGTGGGTACCAGTGAACCATTTTATTTCATTAAATCTTTTATGAAGCGGATTCACACTATGTGGAGGATTTTTTTCATTCTTTCCCTTTGAGGGACATACATCCTATGGACCGACCTGTGTTTGGAGCGTATGTATTAGCGCATCATTGCTTGCACCGAAGAGATTCCAAGATTGTGTGATTACGATCGGGACGATCGGTGAGTAACTACTACCACGCTTCACCGTGCCTGGATCTGGTTCCGCACCTATCTCCTCTGGGAGAACCATTCCTCGGATGGTCTTGATACAAGCCTGTCTGACTCTCAGCCCTCGGCTAGTGAGTCCACCTATTCCGGTAAGGGTATTCTAACCGTTATATACATCCATCAGATATTCCGGTGCCATGTCACTCCAAGGTCCACCCCAGCTATTATAGATCAAGGGGATCCAGTCCATTTGAAAGCATTGGAGCTATTTCTTTTCAACACTCGATCTATGCACTATATAACATTTCGGTGAACACTGATTAACTTTGATGTGTTGAGTACACTTAGTAGTTACCTGTTTTGATTCTACACTTATTTAGTTTTATCATTATCAGTGATCTTATGAAAGTGTATCTTCTTTTTGCTGTTACACTTGCTTATTTTTTAGATGTGTGCACATTCATGTTTATTGATATTTTTTGTGTGTATTTTCTTTGGGGAGTACTCATGTTTCATTAGTTTGTGATTTTAGAAAGTTATTGCACTCATATGCATGATTTAACAACGAAGAGCACTAGTCACATGCGTTAAGCACCAACGTTTGATTTACTGTCTACACACGTCTAACTTTACAGCTGGTTCTTAGGCTCATTCAGTTCAGAGTCTTGCTCTAGAAAAACTTTATTGTGCAGTCAATCTCCAGACGAACATTCTGGTTGGTTTTTGCCCGATAACAGACATCATTTTTTCTTAGCGCCACATAGTTACATATTTTTTACATACCTTACAATCTTGTTTAGATCTACCAACAACTACGTAGTACAAGGGCCTGTCTGATTGGATGCAAATTGACTGGAAAGATTAGGTGGGTCCTCATGTTACACAGTGTTGTTAAATCTAAAGTGGATTGTACAGAGATTGTATAATCGGATTGTAGAACTTGTGTCAACCGCGGTTCTGTTCAAACGGTACACTTGCTGTTTGAGTGGAAAACACAGCTTTTTACTAGCAAAGGCAAAAAGTGATCTGTTTTGCTTGCAATTCAAACACACCTCAATAGTACATGCTGCCCAAAATGAAATACAATTCAACTCAAACCCAGCTTCTGAACCGCCATGTGTAACACTCAATCAGTGGGATTTTTGTTGACTTGTGCCAGGAAAACACCTGATGATCTGAGATCTTATCCCTCAGGATGAGGCTAGGTTCACAATATTGTGATCAGACATCACATCACACCGCATTGCTGTACAGATCACCTGCGATGTCTGTGTGATGCAAATTCAGCCATACAAATTGTATGGCTGAAATCGCATAGCATTCACACCAAAATGGTGCAGGACTTTTTTTTTAGTCCGCACTGGAATCGGATCTCGTGGGTGTCCACACCTATGTGATCTGATTCCTGCACCATTTGACATTTCGCACTGCGATCTGCGACCCGATTTGGGGGTGTCATTACATTTACATTGACACCCCCAGCGGTCTGTAGATGTCAGTGTGCGATGTGGGAACCGGCACTGAATCGCAAGGTTTCCCACAACACACCAGTGTGAACCGGGACTAACGTGGAAAATTAAAAAGCGGAAAATATATCTTTTACTCCAGTTTGAATACATCAGTTATGTATCTTCTGATAGACCCTGACAAGCTGTCATTGGTTCTCCTACAATAGAAACAGCTGCACACAGGAAAGTGACAGAAATATGATTTAGAAAATTGACAATTTTCAGCCAATTTTCATGGCTGGAGCTTTGATGTATAATTTTTTTTGAATAATTCTTTAACCTTTCAGTACATGTTGTTTTTTTTTTTTTCTTTCTTTCTTTGTAAATGTAAATAATTTCTTTAGAAAAAAAAAAGATTTTGTTTTAGATCACTGTTCGGGATGCTCTGAACCAGGCTTTGGATGAAGAGCTGGAGAGAGACGAGCGGGTGTTTATGCTAGGAGAGGAAGTTGCACAATACGATGGAGCCTATAAGGTAGAGTACATAGGTGGATTATTTTAGTTTCTAGAAACCAATGAAAGCTGACAAAATTCCAAAAACCATATCTCCGATCATTTCCTCCCCTCCCCCGCGATCACTCATCTCCCACAAGTCTTACTTTTATTGATGACTCTGATCAAGCCTCACTCAGTTGACTTCTTCATTATATAAAATTAATGAAAATTCCAATTAGGTGAGTGAAATCCCATCATGTTGGCAGTATTAGGATTTGGGAACTCTGTTACACGGGCCATTACATCCGAGTCCAAGATGAATAAAACAGAATCAACCCAAAAGTGACACCAAGTTTGATCATTAATATCTATTTTATATGTATAGTAACACACGGCTGTCTTTGCGCTGACCTATTTCAGAGGACTTCTACTGTGAAAGCTGAGCCCAAAAAAACAGGCAAAGGTCAAAGGACTAGTCCTCACCAGTATTGTCTGTGCTTTCCCTACAGCCAAGCTTTTCCTTATTACATGCTTTGTTCTCTGAGTAGATGCAGCTATCTTGTCAAAGGTCCGACGGAACGAATCCGTCGGACAATTCGATGGTGTGTGGGCTTCATCGGACCTTTTCCGTCTAAAAATCTGACGGACCTTAGAAATAGAACAAGTTTCAAATCTTTCCGACGGACTTGATTCCTATAGAAAAATCCGTTCGTCTGCATGCTAGTCCGACGGACCAAAAACGACGCAAGGGCAGCTATTGGCTACTGGCTATGAACTTCCTTATTCTAGTCCAGTCGTACGTCATCACAATCAAAACGATCGGACTTTGGTGGGATCGTGTGTAGGCAAGTCCGTTTGGTCGGAACTCCGTCAGAGTCCTTCAGAGTTCAGTCCGACGTGTAGTCCGCTCGTGTGTACGCGGCATTAGAGGTAGGGCCTTGCTTCATCATGGTGGAGCTGCCCACAATGACTGGTGATTGGTGGGAGATTATTCAAGAACCCACAAGAGAGGTGGAGGGAAATACAGCCACAAAATAGGTCAAAGTAAAAAAAAAAAAATATCCTTGCAAGGTCCTTGGATAAAGCTTTATTTTTAGCGACAGGAATAGTGAATACAAAAAAACAGTATTGCCTGGCACAAGGATCATTAAATTCAGGGTAAAATGACCATTTCATGGCCCCCTGCTCAATATGGAGGAGTGTTTGTGATTCAGGCTTCCCTATTTCTCTCTTTGGATGATTTGTACTTGTTACCATTATACATTATCGTATCTCTTACAGAGTGTTGTGACTTTTGTTTTTCTATTTGATCCCCTTCTGTTCTATGATCCTTGCCGCTGAACATGTATGGATGTGGTTTGTTGGACGTTTTTATCGTTAAAATAATTTGCAAAAAAGACCCAACAATTCACAATTGTATGATACGCAAGAAGGACCGTAAGTAAACTGAAACACGGGTTGATTTACTAAAACTGGAGAGATCAAAATCGGATGCAGCTGTGCATGGTAACCAATCCGCTTCTAACTTCAGCTTGTTCAATTAGGCTTTGACAATAAAACCTGGAAGCTGATTACTATGCAGAAATGCACTAGATTTTACACTCTCCAGTTTTAGTAAATCAACCTCATAGTGTCAGAGAAACTGGTCCATGTGCACATCTGTGGCTCCACAATTGGCCACAGAGGAAAGATGGGTAGAATTGTCAGCTGTCAGTCATAGCTGTAAACACCGGTGAGGAGTGTGTAAAATTGCAGGACTGAGATCCAGCAGATTGCTCCATGAGTGGTAGTAGGTAGTGAGTGATTTCAGGATGAAGACGAGATACAGGGAGGCTGTGAAAGGGCTGCAGTGTGCACTCCTAACAAGGATCCAACAAGGATCAGAGCTCGCTATGAGTAAGCACTTGGACAAGTGTGAAACGCGTTAGCCTATGATCTGTACACTCTGTCTATGATGTCCTGTATCTGATGTGTTCCTGATTTTAAAATAAAGAAACTTGGATAATTACTTCCTGGAGTGCGGCTGTCCAGATCTTCTCGTTTGCACAATATATCTGAGGTAATGCGTGGAAGAAGTATACTGGATAAAGCATTTTTTGTGTGGGGTACATTTGTATTCAGCCCCCCTGAGTCAATACTTTGTAGAACCTCCTTTCACTACAATTACAGCTGCAAGTCTTTTTGGGGATGTCTCTACCAGATTTGCACATCTAGAGTGACATTTTTGCCCGTTCTTCTTTGAAAAACAGCTCTATCAGATTGGATGGAAAACATCTGTGAACAGTGTAACGAGCCCCTTTGCTCGCTCGGTTCCACTCTCCCGACACTCCTCTGCAGCTATAGAATCAGATTGCAACGTCTGATGGTTCGGTCATCCAATGCTCCGGGATTAGAACTTCAGCTATGTGCCGTTCTAACCCAGTTGTGATAGCTCAGAACAAACACCAGGCAGGCTGCATGTAAGTTCAAACAGGAATCTATCTTTATTGACAGGAATACAGTCTTATTTATAAAATAAAAGTGGAGGTGCAGACCTCCTGCTCATATTACTCTAAGAGCCCTTGCACACTGGGGCGGGGGCGGCATCGGCGGTAAAACGCCGCTATTATTAGCGGCGTTTTACCGCCGGTATGCGGCCGCTAGCGGGGCGGTTTTACCCCCCGCTAGCGGCCGAGAAGGGGTTAAATACCACCGCAAAGCGCCTCTGCAGAGGCGCATTGCCGGCGGTATAGCCGCGCCGTCCCATTGATTTCAATGGGCAGGAGCGGTAAAGGAGCGGTATACACTCCGCTCCTTCACCGCTCCGAAGATGCTGCTAGCAGGACTTTTTTTACCGTCCTGCCAGCGCATCGCTCCAGTGTGCAAGCCCTCGGGGCTTTCACACTGGAATGCAAGGAGCGGCACTTTCGGGTCGGTTTGCAGGCGCTATTATTAGCGCAATAGCGCCTGCAAACCGCCCCAGTGTGCAAGGGCTCTAACAATACAGCTGTAACCTAATTAACCTAATTAACATGAGCTAATTAACTAATTCCTTTAGACAGCCTAGATGACTCAGACATGACCTTTAGGCCAGACTGGCCGTCTTGTAGTTCAGAACATCCAAACATTTTCAAAATAGCAGAGTTAATTAACACAAACAACAATGGCTGACTCTTAGATCCCATACTAGAGACTTATTTACAATACACATTTTAGCAGACAACAGACAGACAGGTGCTGGAATTTACATCAGCATCTCCTAACAGTATCTGTCCCAGCATTATGAATCAGCCACTATTCCAATATGGCAAATCCAGGGTCCCAAGAGTCTGTGTGTCCTGGGGGACCAGGACCCGAATCTACAGTAATACCACCTCAAGGGTCCCCAGGCATACAGCTCACAAAGAGCACAGTTCCCCCAAATGCAAGGGGCCACGATCGATCGGCAAGAGGCTAGCATACAGTCCCCTCCAAAAGTCTCTCTCCCGGCTAGGTCTGTCACAAACAGCAATTTTGAAGTCGTGCCACAGATTTTCAATTGAATTTAAGTCTGGACTTTGGGCCATTCTATTATATGATAATGCTTTCATGTAAACCATTCCATTGTAGCTCTGGCTGTATGTTTAGGGTCGTTGTCCTCCTGGAAGGTGAACCTCTTCCCCCAGTCTCAGGTCTTTTACAGGTCTTCTTCTAAGATTGCCCTGTATTTGGCTTCTCTGATTCATGTTCTCATTTTTGGATGATGGATTGAACAGTGCTCACTAAGATGTACAAAGCTTGGGATTTTTTTTTTTTTATAGCCGAAACATGCTTTTTATCTTCTCAACAAGTTTACCCCTGACCTGTCTGGTGTTTTCCTTGGCCTTCATGATGCTGTTTGTTCACTAAGGTTCTCTAACAAACCTCTGAGGGCTTCACAGAACAGCTGTATTTATACTTCTATGTGTAAAGGCACCCCCCCCCCACTATGTCATTCCCTTTGCTAAAGTAGAACTTAGTGTCACAGTGATCTATAAATGAAGGACAGGTGATTGCTGGAAAAGTCCATCTATTCATAGATCACATGTCATTCTTAGGAGCTGTAGTACGGCTTCTATGAATGGAAGAGCTGGCGGAAAGGGCGGGTGTAGTCAGGGGCTCTTGATGGCGTGACAGTCGCAGCATCTTCAGTTCTATTAACACTCGCTGCTCCATGAAGGAGAATTTCAGCTAACAGAGCAGACAGGAGCACAAGGGACACATCCTACTTGATGACAAGTAATGTCCCTTGTGCTGATTGATTTATTCCCTACTAAACTTGGGCTTTAATGTTTCATTAGTAATGGGTCTTCTCAGGAATCCTCCAGGACAGCATTCCTATATCTCAGTCATTGGTTTCCTTGTTCTTGCTAAATTAGTTTCTCTTACTCTGTAGTTCCTTCCACTTGGCATTAATGGAAGATGTTGGCAGAAGGCAGTGTTCATTTTGGCAGCAAATTTCGATTTAGTTTTAGTCTTTTTTTTTTAGGACTAAAATGGCATTTTAGTTTTAGTCCCATTTTAGTCTTCTGCAATTGTTTTATTCGTATTTGGTCGACAAAATCTACAGTACATTTTAGTCATCTAAAATCTAATGGGTGTAATTAAATTGTAATGCATTAGTTAACATTTCTCTACAATTTCCAAACTCATTATATACTGCTGGAGTGAAAAATCTGATATATTATTTAAGGTATTGAGGTATGAACATGCACTACAGACCAGTGTTAAATTTGAAGTCAAATTTCAATTTAGTTTTAGTCTTATGCCCCGTACACACGGTCGGATTTTCCGATGGAAAATGTGTGATAGAACCTTGTTGTCGGAAATTCCGACCGTGTGTGGGCTCCATCACACATTTTCCATCGGATTTTCCGACACACAAAGTTTGAGAGCAGGACATAAAATTTTCCAACAACAAAATCCGTTGTCGGAAATTCCGATCGTGTGTACACAAATCCGACGGACAAAGTGCCACGCATGCTCAGAATAAATAAAGAGATGAAAGCTATTGGCTACTGCCCCGTTTATAGTCCCGACATACGTGTTTTACGTCACCGTGTTCAGAACGATCGGATTTTCCGACAACTTTGTGTGACCGTGCGTATGCAAGACAAGTTTGAGCCAACATCCGTCGGAAAAAATCCTAGGATTTTGTTGTCGGAATGCCCGAACAAAGTCCGACCGTGTGTACGGGGCATTAGTCTTTTGACTAAAATGCCATTTTAGTTTTAGTCGACTAAAATAGTATTCATTTAGTCGACTCAAATGTTTTTGTCGACAAAATTAACACTGGCAGAAGGGGCTTTTATCTGCTTTTCTGATAATTTTGAGGAAATAGATTGAGGAATCGATCATTAGAAGGCTGTCCTGGAAAACTATTGGAGGAAAGCTTGTTAATTTTACATTTCTTAAAATAAAGTAGAATAACCAAGAGCTGTCTGCGGCAGAAGTCATTTCATACTTCTAGGTAAAACTGTAATTTTGTGCCATCTTCTGAATTAGGGTGTTGGTGTAGCTGGTTTATCAAAAGCTGACAAAAAGTAATGTTCTTATTCTATGTCAGATGTATAAATGTTGACTTTTTTTTTTTGATAGATGGGATTTGCAGGTATCGCTGTTGGTGCTGCTATGGTATGTGTCCATTACAGATCACTGAACTCCATTTGCTTTGGTGCAGATGTTTGTATATTAACTCTTTATTCCTACAGGCTGGATTGAGGCCAATATGTGAGTTTATGACATTTAACTTCTCCATGCAAGCCATTGATCAAGTCATTAATTCTGCTGCTAAGACCCATTACATGTCTGCTGGGCGAGTCCCTGTTCCAATCGTTTTCCGGGGACCCAACGGAGCATCGGCCGGTGTGGCTGCCCAGCACTCTCAGTGCTTTGCCGCCTGGTATGGGCACTGTCCAGGACTGAAGGTCCTGAGTCCCTGGAATGCTGAAGATGCAAAGAAAGGGTCTGCTGAAAGCTTCAATCCGAGATGATAATCCAGGTGAGAAGATTGACAGGGATTCAGGCAGACAAGTACTCCCCTTCATCGATTCGATGGGGTCCTTTAAATTGTATTTTTTTTTTTTTTTACAGTGTTTTTTTTGGAGAATGAACTGATGTACGGTGTTCCATTCGAACTATCCGAGGAAGCTCAGTCTTTGTTGTTCCTATTGGTAAAGCAAAGATTGAACGGGCCAGGTACCCACTTCTTTTTTCTGGATGTTTTATACCATTTCTGGCCCCATACTTGTCTAGGAAGTTATCCAGTGTCTGCCACTGATTTTACAAAACCTTTCCTTAACAGTAGGGTTATAAACTCTAACTAATGTTTTGTTAATTATTGTACAAATGTACATAAATCTTTAAATGTAGTGGCAGGTCTGTCACTCTGGACACTGGCTGTAAAGGGAATGGAGATAAACTGCACCCTTAGGTCCCTTTCACACTGGGGCGGGGTCGATGGTAAAGCGCCGCTATTGTAAGCGGCGCTTTGCCATCGGTATTCGGCCGCCAGCAGGGCGGTTTTACCCCCCGCTAGCGGCGGAGAAAGGGTTAAAAACCACCGCAAAGCGCCTCTGCAGAGGCGTTTTGCCCGCGGTATAACCGCTGTGTCCTATTGAGTTCAATGGGCAGGAGCGGTGAAGGAGTGGTGTATACTCCGCTCCTTCACCGCTCCGAAGATGCTGCTAACAGGGCTTTTTTTCCTGTCCTGCTAGCACACCGCTCCAGTATGAAATCCCTCGGGGCTTTCACACTGGAGAGACAGCAGCCGCTGTTTCGGGTTGGTTTGCAGGCGCTATTATTAGTGCCTGCAAACCACCCCAGTGTGAATGGGCCCTTAGGGCTAGTTTAAAAACAAGGGGTTAATATGGCGCACTCTGGATGTGGCTGTATATTAGTAGCAGAAAGGGGGACATAAACAGGGAGAGGGAAACTTGATGGTGAATATGGGTATTTCCAAACAAATCCATAATAAATATGTCCATTTAAGGATAATAGTTTCTGAATATATAGAAGGCTGCCAGCCCATAAAAGCTAGAAGAGGCTCTGGATCAAAACAAAGAAGAGAACGGCGCCCTCTAAATGCAGCGTGTTCTACAATATATTTAATGTAAATGGATTAAAAACACTCTCATGGGAGCAGTGATTTTCCAGCATTATTAGAAATACAGTAGTTCATCCGCATAGTCCCCGAATGGTGTTTAATTCACGGGCCCATGGGAATGATTATCTTTCAACGATCACGAGCCTGAGGAAGGAGCACGCATGCTCCGAATGCAGAGCACTGCCCGCCGACCCCGTTCCCGGATGTGATGACATCACGGAGCATCCATGATCTACATCCCAGCCTCCCGGAAGCCCTGTGTGCATGCAGTACGACCGGACAGCCACAGGATTGATGATCGTTCCCATCGGCCCGTGAATTAAACACCATTCGGGGACTATGCGGATGAACTACTGTATTTCTAATAACGCTGGAAAATCGCTGCTCCCATGTGAGTGTTTTTAATTCATTTACATTAAACATATTGTAAAACACGCCGCATTTAGAGGGCGCCGTTCTCTTCTCTTTGTCAGGGCTAGTTTACACTTGCTTCAAAACAAGGCTTTGGACAGGCTTTGTTAAAGCTCTCTGAACACCAGTCAAAGCTCCTGTCACAAAATAAAATGGTTAACTTACAGTCCTGTTTACACCTTGCATTTGCTTTGACTTCAAAAATTATAACCCATGTTGCTTTAGTGGTGCTTCAAACTGTCTTCAAAGCCTCCCTAGAACTCTGACAAAGCTTGTTTGAAGCACCTGGGGCTTTTGAGAGGCTTTAATTCAGCTTCAGCTTCGCTTTGGAGAAATTTGTGTGTGTGTGTGTGAATATTACACACACACAGCCTCTATAAAGCTTCAAAAGAGCTTTACGGAAGCATCATAACCACATCATAAATGCATGTTGAAGCGGTAGGCACTTTGTGAAGCCAAAGCAAGTGTTAATGGGCCCTTGGAGTGTTCTAGCCACAGCCTTTATCTGCTCCCTCCCCCAGACCTCTACCTCTTATTCCTGCTAGTGGAAAAATCTCACCAGATCAAAAGTGAAAACTGCTGGATAGTAACCCCACTGTCTGTGTGCATTTACAGTCATGGGAGGGATTATCAAAGAGAAGAAAAGGTGCCGCTCCCCAGTGCAGTGCATTAGTATGTAGATAAATGTGCCGCCTTTTCTTCTCTTTGATAATGCTCTTACATCTCTGAATGGTGCACTGAAGCCGCCTCCCTTTCCTTCAATCGGCGGGGAGATCGCTGTCTCAGCTTAGACCGCCACTGCAACTTTCATTTGGATCATTGTGAAGGGGGGAGGTTGCTGGTGGCTTGGAAGTCTAGGCATGAGCAGTGCTAACAAAATAAGAACTGTATACATTGTATGTATCCCATGTCTTTGCTGTATCTACAGGCAGTCAGATCACGGTGGTCGCTCACTCTCGTCCTGTGGGTCATTGTATAGAGGCTGCCAATGTGCTGGCAAAGGAAGGGATTGATTGTGAGGTAAGAACGTAACAATATCTGCACAAATGAGCATTTTTATAAGCGTTTATTATAACCAAAAGATTCAGTTCTAAAAACATATACAGTACTGTGCAAAAGTTTAGGCAGGCGTGAAAAACATGCTGTGAAGTGTTACTAAACCCAGGAGCCTGCATTCACTATATCTGGTCTCCCACAGTACACAGAACATGGAAATGTGATTATTTTAGTAAATAGAAACTGCTAAATACCTTTTTTTTTTTTTCTTTCAGCATTTTGAGCAGTCTTGTGATTTCTATCAGTGTCTGGTTAAAGCTTGTAGGAGGAGTTTTCATACTCCCATGACTGTCCTATGAGGCTGCATGACCCCTGACCCTCTGTCTTGATAGTGCTGATTGGCCCTGTGCTGATCACATGCACTCTCCCCAAGAAAAACAAATTCTCCAGCAATACACACCAAACCGAGCATGTGCAGCTTGTCCCCTATCCTCTGTACTATCCAGAGATGGCTTGGGGACTGTGGAAAAAGGGAGGATCAGAGAAGACAGGATCAAACGGCCTTTTTACAGATGGCAAAAGATTAACCCCTTCCACAGTTTGTATATGCAGCAAACCATGCTTGTTATATAGACTGATTTTACTGCTGTGGGTTTAGTAACACTTTAAGAATACTTTCAGAAATAGAAGTGTTTATCGTTTCTTATCAATTATCAAAATTGAAAGTAAATGAATGGAAGGGAAATTCAAATCCAGTATTTGGTGTGACCCCTTTTGTCTTTAAAACGGCATCAATTCTTCGAGGTACGCATGCAGTGTTGTTTTTTTTTTTTGTTTTTTGTTTAAAGTACTCGGCAGGTAGGTTGTTCCAAACAACATGGGCAACTAACCACAGATCTTCTGTGGATGTAGGCTGCCTCAGATCCTTCTGTCTTTTCATGTAATCCCAGACAGACTCCTTGTTCTTCTTTACGGTGAAGACAGTTCCTAATGACATTGGCTGTATGTTTGGGGTCGTTATCCTGCGGCAGAATAAATTTGGGGCCATTCACACACCTCCCTAATGGTATAGAATGATGGATAAGTATCTGACTGTATTTATCACCATTGATCCTGACCAAATCTCCAACTCCTTTTGCAGCCCCAAACCTGCAGGAACCTCCACCATGCTTCCCTCTTCCCTGCAGACACTCATTATTGTACCGCTCTCCAGCCCTTCCGAACAAACTGCCTCCCGCTACACCCAAATATTTCACATTTTGACTCATCATATTGGAGAAGTGACCACTGAGGCCTACAACAGCTGAAGGACTCTGTAGCTCTAGGTCACTCTACAAAATGCTTCTGCATCTCTACATCACTTTAAGCGGAGTACCGCCAACATTTTTTTTTTTAAGTCAGCAGCTACAAATACTGCAGCTGCTGACTTTTAAAATATGGACACTTACCTGTCCAGGGCGCCCGCGATGTCGGCACCCGAAGCCGATCTGTCGATTGGCTCTCGGGTCCTGGCGCCGCCATCTTCAGTAAGGGAATCAGGAAGTGAAGCCTTGCGGCTTCACTTCCCAGTTCCCTACTGCGCATGCGTGAGCCACGCTGCGCAATCAGGATGGTCCCTGCTGTCTCTGTCTCTGTGTGTTTCCCAGCAGACAGCAGGGGGGAGGGGGGACGGGAGGAGGCGTAGACTCCTGCGGGAGTCTATGCCCGGAAGTGGCTGCAAATACCTGTATTATACATGTATCTGCAGCCCCCACCACCTGAAAGGTGCCAAATGTGACACCGGAGGGGGGGGGAGGGTTCCAAAAAGCGGAGGTTCCATTTTTGTGTGAACCTCTGCTTTAAGAATATCATAACCCAAGGGGAAATATGGGCGGCTCAATGGGTAGGGTGGATGGAATGAGAACCATTCAGAGTCCCTCCCTACAGGACAGAATATGAAAGATCCATAACACTACAATATGGACCTGTATCTCCAGTTCCTTTAGGAAATTTAAAGCCGAATGAGCAAGAGGATGAAAAGCGGAACTTCCCTTTATAGGTGAAGTTCTGCTTTAAGATCGGGCAGCACAGAGGCTTAGTAGTTAGCACTTCTGCCTTGCAGCACCGGAGTGTTTGGATTATATCCTGACCAGGACACTGTCTGCATGGAGTCTGCATGTTCTCCCTGTGTTTACCCTCCGGGTACTCCGGTTTCCTCCCACACCCTAAGGACATGCTACCTCGCGTTGGTGGTGCAGTGGTAAGCATAGCTGCTTTCCAAGCAGCTGACCCGGGTTCGATTCCCGGCCAACGCAATCTCACAAGATGGCTGCCTCACCTGGTAAGTGTTACCCCCCCCCCCCCTTCTTATAATAGCTATATATACAATGTTCCCTCTACAACCTACCTACCATAGGGGCCATGCGATCGCTCCACAGAGAGCTAGAGCGGGGATCTGTCAATGTACTATATATAAATATATATATATTTTGGGGGATATTTATTATAGCAAAAAGTAAAAAATATTTCTTTTTTTTTTCAAAATTGCCACTCTTTTTTTGTTTATAGCGCCAAAAATAAAATTCGCATAGGTGGTCAAATACCACCAAAAGAAAGCTCCTGTGGGAAAAAAAAGGATGTCAATTTTGTTTGGGTACAGCGTCGCACGACCGCACAAGTGTCAGTTAAAGCAACGCAGTGCTGAAATGCAAAGGGGGCTGAAGTGGTTAAAGTGTATTTTTTCAAAAAAAATTGCAGCTAAAAAAACGCTGCGCAAATACTGTGTGACATAAAAAATTGCATTGAATGCCTTCCCCCAGTGTGTCATTATCATAGGGACTCAAAATACATTTCAAAGCATTAAACAGAAAGTATAATGCATTTGCAGCAAGCACGTATTGTGATTTATCTCTTGCAAGCTGGCCCCTTTCACACTGAGGCGGTGGGGGCGTCGGTGGTAAAGCGGCGCTATGTTTACCATCATTTTAACGGCGATATTCGGCCGCCAGCGGGGCGGTTTTAACCCCCGCTAGTGGACGAAAAAGGGCTAAAACCGCCCGCAAAGCGCTGCTGCAGCAGCGCTATCCTGGCGGTATAGCCGCGCTGCCCCATTGATTTCAATGGGCAGGAGCGGTTTAGGAGCGGCGCTTCTTCACCGCTCCAAAGATGCTGCTAGCAAGACTTTAGCGTCCTGACAGCGCACCGCTCCAGTGTGAAAGCCCCCGGGGCTTTCATATTGGAGAGACAGCAGCGGCTGTTTCAGGGCACTTTGCAGGCGGTATTTTTAGCGCTGCAGCGCCTGCAAAGTGCCCCAGTATGAAAGGGGTCTTATAATTGTTTTTGTATTAAAGCACACCCGGCCAGCACCAGATATATTTTTTCATGTTAGTTGCATTAATGCTAATTAATTTGTAGGTCTAACCTTTCCCGGTATTTACATTGTATTGTACAAAAAAGTGGCAACCACACCAACCTATAACTAGGCTTTGCAGTAAGGTACACATGGAAGAGCAACACACATCACAAACAAAATATTTCCAAGCACACTTACCAGCCTGCCTGCAAAACAACCAAATTGACCCTGAAATAAATTAACTTTTTAATTATATTCTAATTGTATGAGATACACTTTATTGATTACAGGTTCATCTCTGGTCAAAACTTTTTTTTTCTTTTTGTTATATATCAATAAAGTTGAATAAAAAATTATTATTTTTTTAAAGTGTAAAAAAAATATTTAAATGAAATAAAATAAAAATAAATTGTTTCTCAGACGTGCACAATTATTAAATCTTGACTCATTGGGTATCTACTCATCGTAACCTAATTTTTAATATTTTATAAAAAAAATAAATAAAATAGGTATTATATGGTGTTTGTGTGCACTAAAATGCATTTAAGTGTATTTTTCCCTGAAAATTTGCATTTAACAAACAGCTGCGCGAATATCGTGTGATAAAAAAACTTGGCAACAACCCCCATTTAAATCCCCAAATCTCTATTTTCAGAAAATATATCATGTTTGGGTATTATAAGCCATTTTATTGCTAAAAACATGTTTACAAATTTGAATTTTTTTGTCAGTTAGAAAAAAATAAAAAAAATAAATAAATATTAACTTTTTGGGCTTCTATTTATTCATCTTAACCTCATGTTTTATATTTTATAAAAATAAAATAGGTATTACACGGTGTTTGTGTGCACTAAAATGCATTCAAGTGTATTTTTTCCCCTGAAAATTTGCATTTAATAAACAGCTGCATGAAATTATGTGACATATAATATGGCAACAACCACCATTTAATTCTCCAGGGTCGCTTCTTTCAGAAAATATATCATGTTTGGCTATTATAAGCCATTTTTCTAGCTAAAAAACATGTTCATTTTAACAAGTGTGTGAGAAATGCCAAAATTGTCCTGGGCAGCGAAGGGTTAACATGTTTACAAATTTGAATTCTTTGTCAGTTAGAAAAAGGTCATGTGACATGCCCATATATGGTCATGTCACATGTGACTTGATTATGTCACAGTGGGAGAATCCTGTTATAACCAGCTCTGGCAGGAGCTGGGCTCACTCTCAGAATTTCTCTTGTGTGGAAAGGACGTGAGTTCTGTTGCTCTGAGACACGTTGCTTATTATTTTATAATAGCGCGTTTTCATAGCGAGAGAAGTGCGATAAAGTCAGTGGATCTTCCGTTTATCATCAAAGGAGACCCAATTATGCAATCGAAAATGGTTGCAGCGGAAAACCAGCCCCCCGCACAGCCCAAAGCCCCTCGTAGGGGGGTGTGTAAGGTTATCAGGCGGGGAATCAGGGCAGTTCTAAACACTGTCTGCATTCACCTAAAACCCAGACAGAGACACGCAGAAGGTATGTAGGATTTCATTCAATTATAATGTAATAAAATGGAGAGAATTCTATACTGGATACATTTTTATTATTCAAATATAATCTCAGCTCACTCCTTCAACTGGCAGTTGGGCAGCAGGAGACATGAATCAGGTGTGTGGGAGGAATGCCTAGATCTCATTGGCTGCCTGATGTAACTGACAAACACTTGTGTCCCATCACCAGTTTTAATTATAAATGCGAAATCAAAGTAATTATTCCCATCATCATTCTGCTAATTAATAATTATCCCAGTATTTCTATATTTGGTTTTATTACAGTAGTTATACAGAAGAGTTCTGTCACATGACCTGGGATTGCTTCTAACTGACAAATTTCAAAAAAAAAAAAAAAAAAACGACTGTCTTCATGTACACTGCTTCTGGTAAACGGACGTTTAGGATCAGTTGGGCATTTTTTTCAGCTGCCCCTGAACTCTGCTCTGTTATCTTATCAGTACATGTACAGGGGGGGGGGGGGGTTCTAAGCAGTTGAGTTTTGAAGCATTTTTTGGAAAGCAAAAAAAAAATGCGATGTTCAGAGCTATATGAAACGCCAAATGCCTGTAACAGCTTGTAATTGCGGTAACTTGTGTTTAGCTGTGATTCGTTTACAGGTGTTTGTGCGGCAAAAGGGACATTTTTTAAATGTCGGTTACTATCTGTCAGGGTTTTCAAACATTCCGTGTACATTAGGGGCCGGTTCACACCAGAGAAACGCAATCCGGATGAGTTCCAGGGGCTTTTCTGCATGCATGTTTTTGATGTGTTTTTGATGCAGTCCAGTGCATTTTTTTCTCCCTTTTTACACTTAACCTTAACCCTTTCATGACTAAGCCTATTTTTGACATTTGGTGTTTACAAGATAAAATCCGTATTTTTTGCTAGAAAATTACTTAGAGCCCCCAAACATTATATATATATTTTTAACAGAGAATCTAGAGAATAAAATGGCGATTGTTGCAATATTTTATATCACACGGTATTTGTGCAGCGGTGCTTTAAACGCAATTTTTTGTGAAAAGGGACACTTTCATGAATTTTTTAAAAAAAACAAACAGTAAAGTTAGCCCAATTGTTTTGTATAATGTGAAAGATGATGTTGCGCCGAGTAAATAGATAACAAACATGTCACGCTTTATAATTGGACGCACTTGTGGAATGGCGACAAACTACAGTACCTAAAAATCTCCATAGGTGACGCTTTAAATTTTTTTTTACAGTTAACAGGTTAGAGTTACAGAGGAGGTCTAGTACTAGAATTATTGCTCTTGCTCTGACAATCGCGGTGATACCTCACATGTGTGATTTGAACACCGTTTACATATGCGGGTGCGACTTCCGTATGCGTTTTCTTCCCTGCGTGAGCTCGCGGGGATGGGGTCGCTTTAAAAAAAATAAAAAATTTTGATCACCTTTATTGCTGTCACAAGGAATGTAAACATCCCTTGTGACAGTAATAGGTGGTGACAGGTACTCTTTATGGAGGGATCGCACTTCAAAGTATTCAGATCGCTGTATATTTTTTTTAAAACCGGCGCCATTGGCAGCCAAGTAAACGGGAAGTGACGTCATGACGTCGCTTCCGTGTTTACAATTAGGAGGCTGGAACGAAGCTGCTCACGGCTTCGTTCCAGACTGTCACTAGCCGCCGGAGGCAGCGGATTGGTAATCGGGCCTCCCAATGGAACGGAAGGCCCGGTAAGAGCGGTGGGAGGGGGGACATCCCCTCCTGCTCCTCCGGTATAACAGCCCAGCGGCTTTTAGCCGCATCGGTTGTTATACCTGGATAGCAGATCGCCGGCTCTAAAAAACAGTACCGGGATGATGTCTGCAGCTGCGGGCATCATCCCGGTATAACCCCCGAAAGCCGAGTACGCACATCTGCGTACGCTCAGCGGAAAGGGGATAAATAAGGACAAATTTTTCATGCAATTATTGCCAGCCAGTAGGTCGGGATGACTGGCAGGCAACAAGCACTTTTATACAAAGGCCAACAAGAGTCATCCTTGTGTCCCTGTCATGTCGAGTTTATTCATTGTCTCTGGCACAAGAGTTTTGAACTTTTCTCTCTATAATTTGACGTTGTACAAAGAAAAATATATGAAATGTAGTTGAAGGTGCTAAATCTAAATTCCTCTCTTTTTTTTTTTTTTTTTTTAGATGTTTGCAGTATTTCCTGCAGACAAGGCTCACACGGCAGGCCTGTCGATCATCACATTGGGACGCCGCCAAAAAGTGACATTCAAATTGAGACTCCACCAGAGTGCGACCGTGACATGACCACTCCACCAGAGTGCGACCGTGACATGGCCACTCCACCAGAGTGCGACCGTGACATGGCCACTCCACCAGAGTGCCACCTCGACATGGCCACTCCACCAGAGTGCCACCTCGACATGGCCACTCCACCAGAGTGCCACCTCGACATGGCCACTCCACCAGAGTTCGACCGTGACATGGCCACTCCACCAGAGTGCCACCTTGACATGGCCACTCCACCAGAGTGCCACCTTGACATGGCCACTCCACCAGAGTGCCACCTTGACATGGCCACTCCACCAGAGTGCCACCTTGACATGGCCACTACACCAGAGTGCCACCTTGACATGGCCACTCCACCAGAGTGCCACCTGGACATGGCCACTCCACCAGAGTGCCACCTGGACATGGCCACTCCACCAGAGTGCCACCTCGACATGGCCACTCCACCAGAGTGCCACCTCGACATGGCTACTCCACCAGAGTGCGACTTCCACATGGTGAATCCACCAACATGCAACGTTCACGTTGATACTCCACCAAAATTCCAGGGGAATGTCTCCAGTGAAGATGGGGGCAAGGTTACAAGAAAAGATAGGCAGATATTAGTGGTAGGGGATTCAGTTATTGGAAGGATACAGAGGGCGATCTGTCACAAAGACCGGTATCGCCGAACAGTATGTTGTTTACCGGGCGCTCGAGTTCGGACCATTGTAGATTGCATGGACAGATTGTTGGATGGGGCCGGAGTGGACCCAGCTGTCATGGTATATATCGGTACCAATGACAAAGTTCGAGAAAGATGGAGCGCCCTACAAAATGATTTCAAGGACTTAGGGGCTATATTGAAGAAAAGGTCCCCCAAGGCAATATTTTCAGAAATACTGCCTGTGCCTCGAGCCACACCAGAGAGGCAGCAGGAGCTTATGGTACTTAACAAATGGCTGAGGAACTGGTGCAGGGAGGAGGGGTTTGGGTTCATGGAGACCTGGACTGACTTTTCGGCAAATTACCGGCTCTATAGCAGGGACGGACTGCACTTAAATGAGCAGGGTGCCGCTCTATTGGGAGAGAAGGTGACCAAAAAGCTAGAAGAAATTCAGGTTGATGCGCCACCAGAATGTGAAGCTCCCATTGAGAACCCACCAGAATGTGACTCTCACGCTGAGACTAACCCGGAATGTGACTTTGAAGATGAGACTCCAACAAAATGCCACAGGAACATTGGGAACATCTCCTCCAGTGAAGATGGGCGCAAAGTTACAGCAAAAAACAGGAAGATACTGGTGGTAGGGGACTCAGTTATTGGAAGGATACAGACGGCGATCTGTCACAAAGACCGGTATCGCCGAACAGTATGTTGTTTACCGGGCGCTCGGGTTCGGAACATTGTAGATTGCATGGACAGATTGTTGGATGGGGCTGGGGAGAACCCAGCTGTCATGATACATATTGGAACTAACGACAAAGTTAGAGGAAGATGGGGCGCCCTAAAAAATGATTTCAAGGACTTAGGGACTATATTGAAGAAAAGGACCTCCAAGGCAGTATTTTCAGAAATACTGCCTGTACCTGGAGCCACACCAGAGAGGCAGCAGGAGCTTAGGGAGCGTAACATGTGGCTGAGGAACTATTGCAGGGAGGAGGGGTTTGGCTTCATGGCGAACTGGGCTGACTTTTCAGTCGGTTACCATCTTTATAGCATTGATGGATTGCACCTAAATAGGAGGGGTGCAGCTTTTTTGGGAATGAAGATGGCCAAAACATTGGAAGAAATTTTAAACTAGGAGATGAGGAGGAGGGATCAGAAGATGATTTGCTAGTGAACATGAGGAAGAAGACCTTCAAGTCAAGACATCATCACCGGAGTCCACTACGTCATCACTCTCTTGAAAGATTCTCATCAGCTCCTTTCTTCAATCGAGCAATACCACCAACTATCTTTACCAACAAAAAGTCTAAGGAACCCTCCCAGGGACCAGGCACGGCTGTACCAACACAGGTCCCCACACTGGTGGCGCCTGCCTATCCAGTAAACAGATGGTCTTCCCATCAGCCCTCCCAAGGACCGGGTACAGCTGTACCGACACAGGTCGCCACACCGGTGGCAGCTGCCACTTCAGTAAACAGAGGATCTTCCCATCAGCCCTCCTAGGGACCAGGTGCGGCTCGAAGAAACATCCATGACCTTTTGGCATCTGCCATCTCAGCTATCTTGAGGAAATGGTAATCGGCCCTCCCAGGGACCAGGTATGACTGTACCAAGACAGATCTCTGCACCAACGCTTCTACTGAGATCACCTAAAAGTTTCCAATTTTTCAGCCACATTTTTTACACCTACTTTTATATTTTTTACTTGTTCCCATTCACATAGCATAACTTTAAGAAAATTGTAAAAATTGCTGATCACAATTAAAGCCGGAACCCCATGGAAAAAAAAAAAAAGCATGGCCACCCAAAATCCAGACCCCCTCCTAAGCACACATCCTGACAGGCCAGGAAAGGGGGGGAGGGGGGTGAGCATACACCGCGCCCTCCTCTCCTCGCCCATACCAGGTCACATGACCTCAAAATAAAGAGGTGCCTTGTCAAGGGGGAGGGGGGTTCCCCTTTGCAAGGTCCACTCTCCATGTTGAGGGCACGTGGCCTGGTATTGCTCAGGAGTGGAGGGGGTGCACGCTCATCCCCCCCTTTCCTGACCTGCCAGGCTGCATGCTCGGCTGGGGTTCTGGTATCAGATTTGTAGAAGCCATGTTTTTGTCATTTTCCACACGTGATTCCCTCTTTAAAGGTGAGCAGCAAACTTTACAATTTTTATTAAGTTTTATTCTGTGAATGAGAACATGTAACAGATATAAAGTAGGTATTATCCCAATATGGCTGCAAAAGTCGAAATACCTTTTAGGTGAGCGTCAAAGAAGTAGCGCTGGTGCCCCATTCAAGTGGTCACCATTCAGACGCCCATAAAAACACCAGAGGCCGGCCAACAGACCTGGGCACATTAGGTGGAGCTACTAGTGGTAGCAGCTCCACAGACAGACAATCATAGACAATGATAATGGACTATCAGGGCATCCTTGTTGCTCATTCCACCATACTGGGAATGGACTCTCTACCATCTATGAAGAGCCAGGCTTCCACATTCAAGTGGGTTGTCCTGTCCCTGCCTGTCTACATTTCAGGTTACACCCATGGCTAGCTTATGTCCTCTTATATAAGACAGAGCTTATCCATGGAGTAGAGACACTATACAGACCAGAGGACATGTATTTGTCCCATTCCACACGAAGGACATCACCAATATTGGAGAAGTGACCACTAAGGCCTACAACAGCTTTCTGCTTTAAGATCGGGCAGCACAGAGGCTTAGTAGTTAGCACTTCTGCCTTGCAGCACTGGGGTGTTTGGATCATATCCTGACCAGGACACTGTCTGCCTGGAGTCTGCATGTTCTCCCTGTGTTTGCGTGGGTTTCCTCCGGGTACTCCGGTTTCCTCCCACACCCTAAAGACATGCTACCTCGCGTTGGTGGTGCAGTGGTAAGCATAGCTGCTTTCCAAGCAGCTGACCCGGGTTCGATTCCCGGCCAACGCAATCTCAAAAGATGGCTGCCTCACCTGGTAAGTGTTACCCCCCCCCCCCTTCTCATAATAGCTGTATATACAATGTTCCCTCAACAACCTACCTACCATAGGGGCCATGCAATCGCTCCACAGAGAGCCAGAACGGGGATCTGTCAATGTAATATATAAATATATATATATTTTTTGAGTAATATTTATTATAGCAAAAAGTAAAAAATATTGCTTTTTTTTTTCAAAATTGCCACTCTTTTTTTGTTTATAGCGCAAAAAAAAACAAAAAACGCAGAGGTGGTCAAATACCACCAAAAGAAAGCTCTTGTGGGAAAAAAAAAAGATGTCAATTTTGTTTGGGTACAGCGTCGCACGACCACGCAAGTGTCAGTTAAAGCAACGCAGTGCCGAAACGCAAACAAATGGCCTGGTCATTAAGGGGGTAAATCCTTCCAGGGCTGAAGTGGTTGAAGTGTATTTTTTCCAAAAAAAATTGCAGCTAAAAAAACGCTGCGCAAATACTGTGTGACATAAAAAAATTGCATTGAATGCCTTCCCCCAGTGTGTCATTATCATAGGGACTCAAAATACATTGCAAAGCATTAAACAGAAAGTATAATGCATTTGCAGCAAGCACGTATTGTGATTTATCTCTTGCAAGCTGGCCCCTTTCACACTGGGGCGGTGGGGGCGTCGGCGGTAAAGCGGCGCTATATTTACCGTCGTTTTAGCTGCGCTATACGGCCCTTAGCGGGGTGGATTTAACCCCCGCTAGTGACCGAAAAAGGGTTAAAACCGCCCACAAATCTTCGCTGCAGCAGCACTATGCCGGAGGTAAAGCCGCGCTGCCCCATTGATTTCAATGGGCAGGAGCGGTTTAGGAGCGGCGCTCCTTCACCGCTCCAAAGATGCTGCTAGCAGGACTTTTTTTAGCGTCCTGACAGTGCACCGCTCCAGTGTGAAAGCCCCCGGAGCTTTCATATTGGAGAGACAGCAGCGGCTGTTTCAGGGCGCTTTGCAGGCACTATTTTTAGCGCTGCAGCGCCTGCAAAGTGCCCCAGTATGAAAGGGGTCTTATAATTGTTTTTGTATTAAAGCACACCCGGCCAGCACCAGATATATTTTTTCATGTTAGTTGCATTAATGCTAATTAATTTGTAGGTCTAACCTTTCCAGGTATTTACATTGTATTGTACAAAAAAGTGGCAACCTATAACTAGGCTTTGCAGTAAGGTACACATGGAAGAGCAACACACATCACAAAAAAAATATTTCCAAGCACACTTACCAGCCTGCCTGCAAAACAACCAAATTGACCCTGAAATAAATTAACTTTTTGATTATATTCTAATTGTATGAGATACACTTTATTGATTACAGGTTCATCTCTGGTCAAAACTTTTTTTTTTCTGTTTGTTATATATCAATAAAGTTGAATAAAAAATTATTATTTTTTTAAAGTGTAAAAAAATATATATTTAAATGAAAAAAAATGTTTCTCAGACGTGCACAATTATTAAATCTTGACCCATTGGGTATCTACTCATCGTAACCTAATTTTTTTATTAAAAAAAATTTAAAAAATAGGCATTATATCGGTCGACCTCTACTACTAAAGCTGTGTGCACTTCGTACACTCAAACTGGATTGATAGATCTATGATGAAGGCCTCTTGAGCCCCTCAGGAAAGAGAGCCCTGACTGATGGGGGCATGGCCAGGGAGGAGTTAAAGTAAATTTGGCTATCTCAGGATTGGCACAAGAGGGGACAAAGGGTTGGGCCTGAGCTCAGGAGTTCGTCACCCCAGGGGATTATGGTCCTTTTCGGACGGAAGCATGGAAGAGCTGCCCACCCTCCCGCCCTAATTTAATGGTATGTCACAGCGTGTTGCGGTTTTGGTGACCTTGCCAGCAAATATGCAACCTTTTTTATGCCCTGTTGGTAATTGGGAGATTAACGGCCGGTCCGGCACTCATGGTAAGGACAGGCCCCTCCTTCATCTCCCTTTTACTTTTGGATTTTTGAGTGCTCACAGTGCAACTGTGACTGGCACGGTTTAAATATCTATTGTATGTTTGAGTTAAAATAAAGCTGTGGCCTTGCCCTTTCCAACGTTAATGGTTGTATGTAGTTTTTTATTGGATGGGAAGAAGGGGTAAGGTATGTTAAGTGGTCATGTAAGTCGGATGGGACCTGGGCTTATTGCACCTCAGCAGTCATGAGATGTGTGAGTGCACACAGATATACACAGAACCCTTGATGCATTTCCCACTTGCTAACTTATATATTTGATTTTGTCTTGGGAGCCTACAAACCTGCATTGTCTATTCACTTCACCCAGGAAGTAATTATTTCATTGCATGGTAACATCTCTGAGCTGTCCCTTATTACAGAAATAAAACCAAACAATAACTTGTCACACATAAGATTTAGTATCTGCAGGGTGGAGTCTCTTGCCTACATTCAGAACGATCTTCTCTAAGCTAGATATTTATTTAATGCCACTGACTCATAAAATACAGATCAAGCACCACTTTTCACAGCTCCACTGCTGATGAAGCCAAGAGGTTATGGCCTTTTTCAGTAGCATTGTGAAGTGTTTGCTTAAAGTGGGGTTCCACCCAAAAAAACCTTAAAAATTCTAAAAAAAAAACCACAAAAAAACATTTGGATATATATATATTTTTTACTTACCTCTAAATGCCTGTTGCTAGGTGGTCCCTCGTAGTCTGCCTCTTCCTTTGCTCTGGGCTGGTGACATCACTTCCCCCTCGGCACAGGAAGGGCTCGGCTCTGCTCCCTCCCTCCTGTCAATCATCTGGGACCCATTACAGGTCCCAGGTGATTGAGCGGCCAATCACGGCGCGCAGTGGGTGCCAGGCTGTGAAGCCACAGCCCGGCGCCCACAGTTGAAATGCCGACAAACGGTGGGGGGGGGGCGAGCGGGGCTTCGATCCCCCGCATCGCTGGACCCAGGGACAGGTAAGTGTCCAATTAACCACTTGCCGACCGCCTAACGACTTTATACGTGAACACAATGGCACGGGCAGGCAAAATCACGTACCTGGTACGTGATTGCCTTCCCGCGGGGGGGTCCGATCGGACCCCCCCCCCGGTGCCAGCGGCAGTTCGGCTTTTGTCTGGGAGCGTTTAGAGACGAGGGGGAGGCCAGCCGATCGTGGCCCCCCCCCTCGCGATCGCTCCCAGCCAATGACGATCATTCCCTGCCTCTGTGTAGTACACAGAGGCAGAGGATGTGATGTCATCTCTCCTCGGCTCGGCAGTTTCCGGAGGAGAGAAGACATGTGAGTGCACAACACACACACAGTAGAACATGCCAGGCACACATAACACCCCCGACCCCCCCCCCGATCGCCCCCCAATCACCCCTCCCCCCCTGTCACACTGACACCAAACAGTGTTTTTTTTCTGATTACTGCATGGTGTCAGTTTGTGACAGTTAGAAGTGTTAGGGCAGTTAGTGTTAGGCCCCCTGTAGGTCTAGGATACCCCCCTAACCCCCCTAATAAAGTTTTAACCCCTTGATCACCCCGTCGCCAGTGTCACTAAGCGATCATTTTTCTGATCGCTGTATTAGTGTCACTGGTGACGCTAGTTAGGGACGTAAATATTTAGGTTCGCCGTCAGCGTTTTATAGCGACAGGGACCCCCATATACTATCTAATAAAGGTTTTAACCCCTTGATTGCCCCCTAGTTAACCCTTTCACCACTGATCACCGTATAACCGTTACAGTTGACGCTGGTTAGTTCGTTTATTTTTTATAGTGTCAGGGCACCCGCCGTTTATTACCGAATAAAGGTTTAGGCCCCTGATCGCCCGGCGGTGATATGCGTCGCCCCAGGCAGCGTCAGATTAGCGCCAGTACCGCTAACACCCACGCACGCAGCATACACCTCCCTTAGTGGTATAGTATCTGAACGCATCAATATCTGATCCGATCAGATCTATACTAGCGTCCCCAGCAGTTTAGGGTTCCCAAAAACGCAGTGTTAGCGGGATCAGCCTAGATACCTGCTAGCACCTGCGTTTTGCCCCTCCGCCCGGCCCAGCCCACCCAAGTGCAGTATCAATCGATCACTGTCACTTACAAAACACTAAATGCATAACTGCAGCGTTCGCAGAGTCAGGCCTGATCCCTGCGATCGCTAACAGTTTTCTTGGTAGCGTTTTGGTGAACTGGCAAGCACCAGCCCCAGGCAGCGTCAGATTAGCGCCAGTACCGCTAACACCCAAGCACGCATTGTACACCTCCCTTAGTGGTATAGTATCTGAACGGATCAATATCTGATCCGATCAGATCTATACTGGCGTCCCCAGCAGTTTAGGGTTCCCAAAAACGCAGTGTTAGTGGGATCAGCCCAGATACCTGCTAGCACCTGCGTTTTGCCCCTCCGTCCGGCCCAGCCCAGCCCACCCAAGTGCAGTATCGATCGATCACTGACACTTACAAAACACTAAACGCATAACTGCAGCGTTCACAGAGTAAGGCCTGATCCCTGCAATCGCTAACAGTTTTTTTGGTAGCGTTTTGGTGAACTGGCAAGCGCCAGCGGCGTAGTACACCCCGGTCGTAGTCAAACCAGCACTGCAGTAACACTTGGTGACGTGGCGAGTCCCATAAGTGCAGTTCAAGCTGGTGAGGTGGCAAGCACAAGTAGTGTCCCGCTGCCACCAAAAAGACAAACACAGGCCCGTCGTGCCCATAATGCCCCGTAGCGCCCGTACTTCCCCCATTCACATCCCCAACCAAATGCAGTCGGCTGCATGAGAGGCATTTTCTTTATGTCCTCCCGAGTACCCCTACCCAACGAACCCCCCCAGAAAAGATTTTGTGTCTGCAGCAAGCGCGGATATAGGCGTGACACCCACTATTATTGTCCCTCCTGTCCTGACAATACTGGTCTTTGCATTGGTGAATGTTTTGAACGCTACCGTACACTAGTTGAGTATTAGCGTAGGGTATAGCATTCCACAGACTAGGCACACTTTCACAGGGTCTCCCAAGATGCCATCTCATTTTGAGAGACCCGAACCTGGAACCGGTTACAGTTATAAAAGTTACAGTTACAAAAAAAAGTGTAAAACAAAAAAACAAAAAACACAAACAAAAAAAAAAAAATAGTTGTCGTTTTATTGTTTTCTCTCTCTCTCTATTCTCTCTCTATTGTTCTGCTCTTTTTTACTGTATTCTATTCTGCAAGGTTTTATTGTTATTATGTTTTATCATGTTTGCTTTTCAGGTATGCAATTTTTTATACTTTACTGTTTACTGTGCTTTATTGTTAACCATTTTTTTGTCTTCAGGTAGGCCATTCACGACATTGAGTGGTTATACCAGAATGATGCCTGCAGGTTTAGGTATCATCTTGGTATCATTCTTTTCAGCCAGCGGTCGGCTTTCATGTAAAAGCAATCCTAGTGGCTAATTAGCCTCTAGACTGCTTTTACAAGCAGTGGGAGGGAATGCCCCCCCCCCCACCGTCTTCCGTGTTTATTCTTCCGCATTTTATCATACCGATCTTGGTGTGGTCAGATGCTTTGAGGGCAGAGGAGAAATCTAGGGTCTAATAGACCCCAATTTTTTCAAAAAAGAGTACTTGTCACTACCTATTGCTATCATAGGGGATATTTACATTCCCTGAGATAACAATAAAAATGATTTAAAAAGAAAAAAAAAATGAAAGGAACAGTTTAAAAATAAGATAAAAAAGCAAAAAAAAAAAAAAAAAAGCACCCCTGTCCCACCCGGTTCTCGTGCTAAGGCGAACGCAAGCGTCGGTCTGGCGTCAAATGTAAAGGTCAGATCGAGGGCAGTAATTTTAGCAGTAGACCTCCTCTGTAAATCTAAAGTGGTAACCTGTAAAGGCTTTTAAAGGCTTTTAAAAATGTATTTATTTTGTTGCCACTGCACGTTTGTGCGCAATTTTAAAGCATGTCATGTTTGGTATCCATGTACTCGGCCTAAGATCATCTTTTTTATTTCATCAAACATTTGGGCAATATAGTGTGTTTTAGTGCATTAAAATTTAAAAAAGTGTGTTTTTTCCCCAAAAAATGCGTTTGAAAAATCGCTGTGCAAATACTGTGTGAAAAATAAAAAGGGAAACACCCACCATTTTAATCTGTAGGGCATTTGCTTTAAAAAAATATATAATGTTTGGGGGTTCAAAGTAATTTTCTTGCAAAAAAAAATTAATTTTTTCATGTAATCAAAAAGTGTCAGAAAGGGCTTTGTCTTCAAGTGGTTAGAAGAGTGGGTGATGTGTGACATAAGCTTCTAAATGTTGTGCATAAAATGCCAGGACAGTTTAAACCCCCCCCAAATGACCCAATTTTGGAAAGTAGACACCCCAAGCTATTTGCTGAGAGGCATGTCGAGTCCATGAAATATTTTATATTGTGACACAAGTTGCGGGAAAGAGACAAATTTTTTTTTTTTTTTTTTTTTGCACAAAGTTGTCACTAAATGATATATTGCTCAAACATGCCAATGGAAAATGTGAAATTACACCCCAAAATACATTCTGCTGCTTCTCCTGAGTATGGGGATACCACATGTGTGGGACTTTTTGGGAGCCTAGCCACGCACGGGACCCCGAAAACCAAGCACCGCCTTCAGGCTTTCTAAGGGCGTAAATTTTTGATTTCACTCTTCACTGCCTATCACAGTTTCGGAGGAAATGGAATGCCCAGATGGCAAACCCCCCCCCAAATGACCCCATTTTGAAAAGTAGACACCCCAAGCTATTTGCTGAGAGGTATAGTGAGTATTTTTCAGACCTCACTTTTTGTCACAAAGTTTTGAAAATTGAAAAAAGAAAAAAAAAAATTTTTTTCTTGTCTTTCTTCATTTTCAAAAACAAATGAGAGCTGCAAAATACTCACCATGCCTCTCAGCAAATAGCTTGGGGTGTCTACTTTCCAAAATGGGGTCATTTGGGGGGGGGGGGTTGTGCCACCTGGGCATTCCATGGCCTCCAAAACTGTGATAGGCAGTGAAGAGTGAAATCAAAAATTTACACCCTTAGAAATCCTGAAGGCGGTGCTTGGTTTTCGGAGCCCCGTACGCGGCTAGGCTCCTAAAAAGTCCCACACATGTGGTATCCCCATACTCAGGAGAAGCAGCTAAATGTATTTTGGGGTGCAATTCCACATATGCCCATGGCCTGTGTGAGCAATATATCATTTAGTGACAACCTTGTGCAAAAAAAAAAAAAATTGTCACTTTCCCGCAACTTGTGTCAAAATATAAAATATTCCATGGACTCAACATGCCTCAAAGCAAATAGCTTGGGGTGTCTACTTTCCAAAATGGGGTCATTTGGGGGGGGGGGGTTATGCCATCTGGGCATTTTATGGCCTTCAAAACTGTGATAGGTAGTGAGGAGTAAAATCAAAAATTTACGCCCTTAGAAATCCTGAAGGCAGTGATTGGTTTTCGGGGCCCCCGTACGCGGCTAGGCTCCCAAAAACTCCCACACATGTGATATCCCCATACTCAGGAGAAGCAGCTAAATGTATTTTGGGGTGCAATTACACATATGCCCATGGCCTGTGTGAGCAATATATCATTTAGTGACAACTTTTTGTAATTTTTTTTTTTGTCATTATTCAATCACTTGGGACAAAAAAATGAATATTCAATGGGCTCAACATGCCTCTCAGCAATTTCCTTGGGGTGTCTACTTTCCAAAATGGGGTCATTTGTGGGGGTTTGGTACTGCCCTGCCATTTTAGCACCTCAAGAAACGACATAGGCAGTCATAAATTAAAGGCTGTGTAAATTCCAGAAAATGTACCCTAGTTTGTAGGCGCTATAACTTTTGCGCAAACCAATAAATATACGCTTATTGACATTTTTTTTTACCAAAGACATGTGGCCGAATACATTTTGGCCTAAATGTAGGACTAAAATTGAGTTTATTGGATTTTTTTAAAACAAAAAGTAAAAAATATCATTTTTTTTTCAAAATTTTCAGTCTTTTTCTGCGTATAGCGCAAAAAAAATAAACGGCAGAGGTGATCAAATACCATCAAAAGAAAGCTCTATTTGTGGGAAGAAAAGGACGCAAATTTCGTTTTGCGTTGCATGACCGCGCAATTAGCAGTTAAAGCGACGCAGTGCCAAATTGTAAAAAGTGCTCTGGTCAGGAAGAGGGTAAATCCTTCCGGGGCTGAAGTGGTTAATGTCTGCACTGTTCTGTTGGAGAGTTCCTGTAACGTCCTGTCTGGTAAAACATTTTCAGCAGGACAGGAAGTGAGGGTAAATCACGCTTACAGAGACCCCAAATAGTTGTGAAAAAACTAACCGGGGTTCTAACCATTCCCCCTTTTTTTTTTTTTTTTCCTTCCTTCCTTGAAATTTACATTTTATGTCAGTGTCAATTGTTGTCTTGTCTTAAGATACCATATTTATTTATTAATCTTTTCTGGGTCCTGCATTCAATTACCTGGATTCTCCTGTGTTCCGTGTAACTGGAGCTGATCTTCCCATGCCTTATGCCAAGACCTTGGAAGAAAACTGCACACCCCAAGTAAAGGATATCGTATTTGCAGTGAAAAAGACTCTAAATCTTATCTAAATGTGTATATACTGTATATAAAAAGTCATTTAAAGGTCATTTACATGTCATTCTAAAAACCTAGGTGTCCTGACATCTATGTTCTATTTTACGTCCCTGGAAAAATGTTTTATAGGAAGAAAGCATTTCATTCTATGCTGGGTAAAGGACAAACCAGTTAAATCCTGGAGGGTGTTCCTGTATTGGGACTTTATCCAGCGGCAGCAGAACCTCTTCCAACACTCCATCCAATCTGTCCTCCTTATAGTGAGAGATGTTTTAAAAGATGGACAACTCAAGTACTTCTGTATAAAATGTCTTCTCTCTCTAACTGTCCTGACAATGAAGGAATACACACATTGTTCCTTCCTACCACAATAAAATCCACTATTTGTTTCTTTGAGTCTTGTATTATTTTACTGTGAAGGTTTCTCCACATCACTATGTTTGAGAACAACTTGGCCCTTGACAGCTTTTTTCTTTGATGCAGTTGATTGAGAAGTATGGGAGGAATTCATAAAGAGTTTTGTAGACACTCTGCACTGAAATTGTTATTGTGTGTGACATTCATGTACCTGTTTGTACCAGCTAAATCTGTCTATTTAGATCTATCTAAATCTGACATAGGAGGTGGTGGGATAGTCCATACTATGAGGCATAGGCGTCCTTAAGGTGGGGCTATTGAGGCTTGAGCCCCGAATGTGGGGCCAATAGCCCAGAGTGTCTAAGCGCCGGGTCCTGCAGCAGGGTTGCCACCTGTCTGGTTTGGATCTAGAGGGTGATTGCGGCCGCCCGGAGCCCCGCCTCCCTGCCTGGCGCGCGCTGTGTCTCCTCCTGACTGAGGTCTGTCTGTTATCTGCCCTTCCACTAGTCTGTCTGTCAGCGTGCCACTCTCTGTAAGCCTACCCCTCTGTCATCCCGCCCCTTTGTGTAAGCCCACCCCTTTCTGTCACTGCCCCCTCTCTGTCAGTGCACTCCTCCTCTGTCAGCCCACTCCCCTCTGTCAGCCCACCCCCTCTGTCAGCACCTCTCCTCTGTCAGCCCACTCCCCTCTGTCAGCCCACCCCCTCTGTCAGCACCCCTCCTCTGTCAGCCCACCCCCTCTGTCAGCACACCCCCTCTGTGTCAGCACCCCCCTCTGTCAGCACCCCCCTGTCAGCACCACCCCTCTCTGTCAGCCCACTCCCCCCTCTGTCAGCAGTGCACCCCCTCTCTGTCAGCACCCCCCTCTCTGTCAGCAGTGCACCCCCCTCTGTAAGCACCCCCCTCTCTGTCAGCCCACCCCCCCTCTGTCAGCCCACCCCCTCTGTCAGCCCACCCCCTCTGTCAGCACCCCCCCTCTGTGTCAGCACCCCCCTCTGTCAGCACCCCCCTGTCAGCACCACCCCTCTCTGTCAGCCCACTCCCCCCTCTGTCAGCAGTGCACCCCCTCTCTGTCAGCACCCCGCTCTCTGTCAGCAGTGCACCCCCCTCTGTAAGCACCCCCCTCTCTGTCAGCCCACCCCCCCTCTGTCAGCCCACACCCTCTCTGTCAGCCCCCCTTCTCTGTCAGCCCCCCCTTCTCTGTCAGCACCCCCCCTGTCAGCACCCCCCCTCTGTCAGCACCACCCCCCCTCTGTCAGCACCACCCTCTCTCTGTCAGCACCACCCCCTCTCTGTCAGCACCCCCCTTTCTGTCAGCAGTGCACACCCCTCTCTGTAAGCCCACACCCTTTTTATCAGCGTCCCCCCTCTCTCTCAGCGTCCCCCCTCTCTCTCAGCATCCCCCCTCTCTCTCAGCACCCCCGTCAGCCCACACCCTCTCTGTCAACACCCCCCCTCTCTGTCAGCACCCCCCCTCTGTCAGCACCCCCCCGTCAGCACCAGGTCTCTGTAAGCACCACCCCCTCTCTGTCAGCATCCCCCTCTCTGTCAGCCCACCCCCCCTGTCAGCACCCCCTCTCTGTCAGCCCACACCCTCCCTGTCAGCCCACAACCTCTCTGTCAGCCCATCCCTCTCTGTCAGCACCACCCCCCTCTGTCAGCACCACCCCCCTCTGTCAGCATCACCCCCCCTCTGTCAGCACCACCCCCTCTCTGTCACCCCACCCCCCATGTCAGCACCCCCCTCTCTGTCAGCAGTGCACCCCCCTCTCTGTCAGCCCACACCCTCTCTGCCAGCCCACACCCTCTCTCTCAGCGTCCCCCCTCTTTCTCAGCACCCCCTCTGTCAGCACCCTCCTGTCAGCTCACACCCTCTCTGTCAGCCCATCCCTCTCTGTCAGCACCCTCCGTCAGCACCACCCCTCTGTCAGCACCACCCCCCCTCTGTCAGCACCACCCCCTCTCTGTCAGCATCCCCCCCTCTGTCAGCACCCCCTCTATGTCAGCAGTGCACCCCCCCTCTGTCAACACTCCCGCCTCTGTCAGCACCCCCCTTTCTGTCAGCACCCCCCGCCTCTGTGTCAGCCACCCCCTCTCTCTCCTGCCTCCTCCCCCCCTTTCACTCACCCCCCTTACCTCCTCCTCTCTCACCTCCCCTTTCTCACCTCCCTCCCCCCACCTCTTTCCCCCCCCTCAGGGGGTGGAGGCCCCATGATTCCCAACAGCGGCCCTGTGAGTGAGTATACCAGTTCAAATGTGTCTTGCCGACAATGGAAGGAAAATGGCACTACAGAAGAGCAGCTTCGCTCCGCCCCCAAACTCCGGCTTCCACACTTCCTGACTCTAAATGGCTCTCGGTAAGGCAGTCTAATGGGGGTCTTTAGGGGCAGGGGACACTGATCGGGGGAGGGGTCACTGATCTAATAGAGATCTCTAAGGGGGGTGCTGATGTAAGGGGACTCTGAGCTAATGTAGAGTGGGTGCTGACTGCTGGTGACCCATTAGATCAGCAGTCAATGCGTGTCAGGTAGGTCAGTGTATGTCAGCCAGGTAGGTCAGTGTGGGTCAGGTAGGTCAGTGTGTGTCAGGTAGGTAACACCTCCCCTCCATACAACCCCACCGCCCGCCTCCCCATCATCCCCCCCCCCCAGTGCCGGGCTCTGACTTCGGGCTGAAGCCCCTGGTCTTTTTGCCACCTAGCAATGCCCCTGCTATGAGGGTTGATTTGCTAAAATTGGAGAGAGCAGAATCTGGTGCAGCTGTGCATGGTAGCCAATCAGCTTCTACCTTTTTTTTAGCTTGTTCAATTATAGAGTTTGTAACCCAAAAAAATGGATCCTGTTCCCTTATAGCAGGTTAAGCAGTACAGTGCTTGTGCTCTCTAACCTTCCCCTCACTAAACTGTAAAAAAAACCTGCCTGGCACTGCCCTCCACCTGGAAACTGACCTTGGTTTATAATGGCTGCTGAGCCCTGACATCGTGGTCAGTTTACTACATACCTCCGTCATCCGCAGCTCTCTGTCCTCTTCCTCCCTGTCAGCTCCTTTATGCAGCGACAACTCACACTGCAAGTATTTATTGAAAACGAAGCCTCTAAATACATTTTTTTCAGATATCTTTAAGCTGGTCATGTGACTCCCAGTCGTTCTGCTACAGCGGGAGGGGCAGAGCAGCCAGCATGCTGGTCATGTGACCTCCTGGCTAAGATCACAGTGAGAGCTTGGCCCCTCCCGCTGTAGCCCGGGGATCGGAGTAGCAGGGAGTCACGTGACCGGCCTGATGATCTCTTTAAAAAAAAAAATTATGTTTTTAGAGGCATCTATTGCACTTACACTGTGCATTATCACCTGATGTTAATTGATTTATAAAAGTTACAAACACTTTAAGCTTTGATGATAAAAACTAGAAGCTGATTGGTTTCTAGGCAGAGCTGCACCAGATTTTGCACTCTCCAGTTTAATTACTGTATTTATTGGCGTATAACACTCACTTTTTCACCATGAAAATCGGGTGCAAATAGCGTCTGCGTGTTATACGCCAATACTTCAATTTTAGCTGTCTCGAAGGGGACAGGGAGGGGGTGGGACGAGCGCCGTCAGGTTACATACAGTGAGAATCCTCTGTTTACTTGGCGGCCTCTGTAATAAGTCCCATCTCCTGGGCCGCCATTGGACTACTGTTCTGTCTATCATAGGAGATTCTCACTGTATGTAATCTGTCGGCGATTGTGCCGCCCCCCTCCCTGTCCCCTCTAGGCTGCAGATGGGCATCGATCAGTGTGCACTGATGGCATTGGCGAGGCTGCTGCATTGAAGGTAAAGGTGAGGCTGCTGCATTGATGGCAATGGTGAGGCTGCTGCATTGATGGCATTGGTGAGGTTGCTGCATTGATGGCACTTGTGAGGCTGCAGATGGGCATTGATCAGGCTGCATTGATGGCAATGGTGAGGCTGCAGATGGGCACTGACCCTTATTTTGCTTCAAAGTTCCTTATTTAAAATTTAAGGTTTTTTCCTGAAACTTCCCTCTTAAAATGAATGTGCGTGTTATACGCCTGTGCGTGTTATACACCGATAAATACGGTAAATCAGCTCGTCTGTCTTAAGTACTGCTCAGCATGATTGAACTTCCACCCACCCATATAATGACATCAGTCAATATGTCTGCCTCTTATGTGGCATCCCCTATCTGGCAACTGAATGGGGACAGGTATGAGTGTTTGGGCACTAGACCAGGGCTTGACAAATTTGCTTTGAATCTAGGAACCATCTGCCTGGAACTGCATGGCCGAGGCTTGGGCCAATAGGAAATTGGGCAGCCCCATATATTCAGCAAAGAGACGGCCCAAAAAAAAATCAGTAGCAATGTAGCACCTACACATTCAATGGACGGGCCTGTCCACGAAAGCTCCCCCCCCTTCCTCGTCACCCCCCACTGACCAACTAAGCTCCGATCCTGACTCAGAGATGCAACATCAAACTGACTGAAGAGCTGCATGTTGGATCTCTGAGTCAGGATTGGAGCTTAGTTGGTCAGTGGCGTTGAACTGCACTTTACCACCAGTCATGTGACCCCCCGACTCCCCACCTGCTCTCGCCAGCCAAACAAAGGATGCCGTAGCGGAGCTGGCGGCTCAGGAGTGAGAGTGCACAGGGGGTGTGGAACAGTTAATGGGCTGACAATTTCTAGTTGCAATTTCACCCCAGTGCCTGGGATTGGTCGAGCCCCACACTAGACCATGTGCGGGAAGCGGTGGTAGTAGGAGCTACATGATTTTGTTGCCAATGTCAGCAGTGTTACAGCAACACTCACAATCCTTGTCTGAATTAGGCAGATGTGGTTGTATCGGCACCTACTGCCATACAAGTTATGTAAATGTCCGTGCCATGACACCAGTCTTTGAAAGAAGAGCTGTAATATGTATCTAAACTCAGGAACAAGAATGGAATACATTACTGGTTCAAGATGGTGGCTGCATTAGTCCCTCCCCCAAATCTGCTGATCTTGCCAGTAACACACTTCTTGTTCTAGGGTGCTCACTCATCATGCTGTAGAGAGGAGCAGCCTTTTCACCCTAGGGCAGGACTACAGAACACCTCCCTGTCTCCTAGGTGGGAGTTGTTTTGTATTTCTCAGAGATAGTACAGAACAATTCTAACTAATCCGAGTGCAGTACAGGCTCAGTGTGCAGGAAGTTCTGCTCACTAGATTTCTAGCAGAACTCTTTTTTTTTTTTCTTTGCGCACTAATTGAACCAATACAACAAACAATGTCATACTCATACCTCCCAACATTTTGAGATGGCAATGAGGGACACCTACTAGCAAATGTATGCAGGTATAGAACACGCCCCCTGCCACACCCCCTTAAAAGGAGAATTAACCCCCCCCCCCCCCAAAAAAAAAGTTAATTAAACCCACAAGTGCTTTTTTTACCACTACTATTCTTTTATATTGGCTTTTAAAATGTACAAATGCAGCAATTTAGAAATTGGATGAAAGGTTTTGCACTGGGAAACACTTTTTCAAAGTTAAAAAGTGCATTTTATATACATCTATATAGACCAGACCAAAATGAGGGACAAATGAGGAGGAATGAGGGACAGAGGGACATTGCTCCAAATCAGGGACAGTCCCTCGAAATCAGGGACAGTTGGGAGGTATGCATACTTATCAGACCAAAAGAGTGCAAATAAGAGGAGTTCTGTACTTCAGAGACTTGGGATTGGGATCCAGTGAGGACGGGTTGGATGTCATACTTTTACTGCTCTTTCCCTGTCCATTTCCTGTCTTGTTGAGCACCTTTTTTTTTTTTTTTTTAAATTGATGATATGACATTTAATTGATGATCTTCTCATTAATAAAAGCACATTTATTGCTATATGTGTGATTATTAGAAAGATCCTTTCTTGTCCTGGGAGTGCGGAGAACGTCAGGATTGTTCACCTAACAACTGGAGACACAAATACCCAAAGAAACCAGCAAAAGTTATAATCCTCCCTGTTCTGGAAACATCTTGAATGTTAAAAAAAAAAAAAAAAAAAATTGTGACTGGTAAAACTAATTGCAGCTTGATTGTGATTGGCTTTTTCGAGTCATGGATCTAAGGCTACTTTCACACTGAGGGCGTCGGCGGCGGTAAAGCGCCGGTATTTTTAGCGGCGCTCTACCGTCATTTTTGCGATGCTATTCGGTTGCTTGCAGGGCGCTTTTAACCCCTGCTAGCAGCCGATAAAGGGTTAAACCCGCCCACAGCCGTGCTTTGCCGGTGGTTTGGCGGCGCTGCCCATTGATTTCAATGGGCAGGGGCGCTTTAGGAGCGGTGTATACACTGCTCCTACAGCGCCTCAAAGATGCGGCTAGCAGGATTTTATTTTTGTTTACCATCCGTCCTCGGGGCTTTCACACCAGAGTGAGAGGAGAGGCTCTTTCAGGGCGCTTTGCAGGCGCTATATTTAGCGCTATAGCCCCTGCAAAGCGCCTCAGTGTGAAAGTAGCCTTAGGGTCACTTGAAGCCACATGTGTCAAACACAAGGCCCACGGGCCGAATCCAGCCCCCCCCCCCCCCGGCCATTTCATGTGGCCCTTGCACGCAGGGTGTTGGTTTTTTTTTTACCCAGAACATGCACCACCTCCGGCTCTTTCCTTCCCCTCCCAGCTTACCGCTGTCACTTGTACACACAGAAGCCGGCTGTGATTACAAGGACAACTTTCCTCTCAGCAGCTCTCACAGATCTCTGCCTGCCCTGCAGTCATGGCAAGGGGGATGTGGGTGCCATGTGGGGGTGGGGCATCACGTGGTAAGCTGCACTGTGATCCCCCGGGTGCACAGATCCTGTGACCTGCAAGTGACAAAGAGAGGCCACCTACACTGCTGGGAGATACTAGAGCTGGGTAGATGAGATATGATGAAGATTTGGGGGGGGGGAGACTGTGGAGAGAGATGTGTGCAGGATTGGGGGATGGGAGTGGAGCCGAGGAGGAGTGAAAGTGAGATGTGAACGGAAGCGGAACCCTCCATACTTTGTATATAGCGCACTCCTCAACCCTGCACTCTGTACACAGCACATCCCTGAACTTTGTATGTAGTGCAACCCCTGAACTCTGCACTCGATATGGAATGCTACCTGAAACTGTACTCTGTATGTAGCGCATTCATTTTTTTAAAATATTACACTGTACCTTATTTTTGGATCACTTTTATTCCCATTAGAAGGAATGTAAACATCTCTAGTAATAGAAAAAAGGGATGACGGGTCCTCTTTATGGGGAGATCTGGGGTCTATACTGGTGGTGGCTGGTACCCTAGCCAGGGGGGCGTCAAACAAACCGCCCCAACATCCCCCCCTCCACGGGTGGTACTCATATGGATGGGCTCTGTGTTGGTGCTGAGAGATCGCTCCGATGAGGGCGCCCCCCCCCCTTGCTGCATCTAAAAGCGATCCAGCAGCTAATCAGCTGCTTGGATCACTTTTATTCCCATTAGAAGGAATGTAAACATCCCTAGTAATAGAAAAAAGGGATGACAGGTCCTCTTTATGGAGAGATCTGGGGTCTATACTGGTGGTGGCTGGTACCCTAGCCAGGGGGGCGTCAAACAAACCACCCCAACATCCCCCCCTCCACGGGTGGTACTCATATGGATGGGCTCTGTGTTGGTGCTGAGAGATCGCTCCGATGAGGGCGCCCCCCCCTTGCTGCATCTAAAAGCGTCCAGCAGCTATTCAGCTGCTTGGATCACTTTTATTTAAACAATCGCCAACTGAAAAAAAAAATACCAGGGTTATAGCTGCTATATACCAGCCATAAGCTTGGTAAACTATTTCAAAGCCGCAACTTATATTTACGTATTGCAGCCGGTGAGTGGATAATAAATAAGACATCCAATAAAATGACACATGGGGGCCTGCTGTATAGGCCAACTGCAATGACCCCCCCACAATAAGAGATCCTGACCTTGGAGGTGGTGAGGTCCTTTTTTCATACACATTTCATAGTGCAAAACATAAACATATAGTGGTTTTCTATATATTAAAGGATAAGTTCACCTTTAGGAGCATGATGCATATTGAGGGTGTAACATGTTCCTATGTACCCACCTCCCACCGCCAACACTTCCCGCTCTGTGACAGCTGACTATTCTCCCCACACTCGCTGTCACAATTTTTAAAACATCTCAGCCATGTGGGGTTCCACCCACACGGGGGGGGGGGGTCATTCATTCAGTTTTCTGTGAATAAATAGACTACAAGTGCTGTCAGCCATTGCAGCTGATGGCTTGTAGTTCTCAAACAGCTGTGAGGGTGATGATGAGCGCTCCTGTAGTCCATTCATCTTTCTGCTCTCAGGTGATATGATATGGTGCCTGTCCACATCAGAAAGAAAGAGAAAAAGACACAAGCATTGTGTGACAAGTTCATAAAACCTTTATAAGACCCCTTTCACACTGGGGCGCTTTGCAGGCGCTACAGTGCTAAAAATAGTGCCTGCAAAGCGCCCTGAAAGTGCCGCTGCTGTGTCTCCAATGTGAAGGCCCCGAGGGCTTTCACACTGGAGGGGTGCGCTGGCAGGACGCTAAAAAAGTCCTGCTAGCAGCATCTTTGGAGCCGTGAAGGAGAGGTGTATACACCGCTCCTGGCCATTGAAATCAATGGGGCAGCGCGGATATACCGCTGCTGCAGCAGCGCTTTACGGTGGTTTTTACCCTTTCTCGGCCACTAGCAGGGGGGTAAAAGCACCCGCTAGCAGCCAAATAGCGGCGCGAAATTGGCGACAAAGCACCGCCGTGTTTTACCGTCGATGCCCCCACCGCCCGCCCCAGTGTGAAAGGGGCCTTGGGCTTCTTTCACACTGAGGCGCTTTGCAGGCGTTATAGTGCTAAAAATAGCGCCCTGAAAGAGCCGCTCAATTCCCTCCAATGTGAAAGCCCCGAGGACTCTCACACTGGAGCGGAGCGATTGCAGGACGGTCAAAAAAGTCCTGCAAGCCGCTTCTTTGCCGCGCTATAGGAGTGATGTATTCACCGGTCCTAAAGCGCCCCTTCCCATTGAAAACAATGGGGCAACGCTGCAAACCCGCTTTCAGTGTGAAATAGTAAAAACTGATACAAACTCGCTTTGTCATATAAACTAAGATATCTTCTCACCGCTCACCAAAAGTCCCTGCTGTAGTATCTACACTCCACATCCCACTTCTTATTATTATAATGATGAATGTGAGCCCCTCCCCCACCCTGTGATCACCTTTCCTGTGTGTCCTGTCACTACCTAGGAATACACACACAGCCATCACATAGATGTGAATGTACACAGGGGGTGTGAGGATCGGAGCCACCACAAGAGGGCGCAGTGAACTGTGTGACCGCTGAAGAGAAGGAAGATACCAACATAGCAATTTAGGAGGGGGGGGGCGGAATCTCCGATTTTTTAGCAGTTATCATCCGATCTTCTCCTGCTCTCCCTCAGGTTGAAACATGAAGGCGCTGAGTAATGTGATTGCCGCAGAGTCCGCACTGTGTTTACTGAGAAATAAAATACAGAACATACAGCGAATCATAAAGATGACAGAAGGATTGCACTATGCACCATTCCCGGGACTCTAATGCGCATGCGTCGGCAGGGGATCCGACGCATGCGTACTAGGGGCTGGTTTTCGAGCGATCCTAAAGCGCATGCGTCGGCCGGGAATCCGACGCATGCGCACTGGGGGCCGGATTTGCCGCGATCGTACTGCGCATGCGTCGGGCGGGAATCCGACGCATGCGCACTGGGGGCCGGTTTTGCCGCGATCGTACTGCGCATGCGTCGGGCGGGAATCCGACGCATGCGCACTGGAGGCCGGATTTGCCGCGATCGTACTGCGCATGCGTCGGACGGGAATCCGACGCATGCGCACTGGGGGCCGGTTTTGCCGCGATCGTACTGCGCATGCGTCGGGCGGGAATCCGACGCATGCGCACTGGGGGCCGGATTTGCCGCGATCGTACTGCGCATGCGTCGAGCGGGAATCCGACGCATGCGCACTGGGGGCCGGATTTGCCGCGATCGTACTGCGCATGCGTCGGGCGGGAATCCGACGCATGCGCACTGGAGGCCGGATTTGCCGCGATCGTACTGCGCATGCGTCGGGCGGGAATCCGACGCATGCGCACTGGGGGCCGGATTTTCCGCGATCGTACTGCGCATGCGTCGGGCTGGAATCCGACGCATGCGCACTGGGGGCCGGTTTTGCCGCGATCGTACTGCGCATGCGTCGGGCGGGAATCCGACGCATGCGCACTGGGGGCCGGTTTTGCCGCGATCGTACTGCGCATGCGTTGGCCAGGAATCCGACGCATGCGCACTGGGGGCCGGATTTGCCGCGATCGTACTGCGCATGCGATGGCCTTGAATCCTGGAATCCGACGCATGCGTATTAGGAGGCTGTGAATCCAACGCATGCGTATTAGGAGGCTGTGAATCTAACGCATGCGCAGTTGAGGAGACAGTTTTTTGGAACGATCTCATTGGCTGGGATTTGTTTGGACATTTCCGGGAAAAGTGAGAAGATCCTCCATAATGACTCCGCCCAGGTACAGAGGGGGAGGGGTCTATGTCTCTATATGATATTATATGGAATGATAAGATGTGTATTATGATGTGTGCTGAGGGGCCCATCCCCCCTCTCACCACCACACATCCACATTCAGCAGGCCTTTCCTAGTGCCTCTATGTAGAGGTAATCAGAGATGTACTATAGGGGGCAGTGTGGGGATTTCTACCATAGAACATCGCTGACTATCAGAGTCTCCTCTACACCCCAATCCTACACCTGGGGGGCAGTAAAAGCAGGCCGCTGATTTCTGGATTTATTGTGTTCTATTTTATACGGATCGGGCTCAGAGGAAGCGGAGATTTATCTGCTCAGGGGGGATAGGTGAGATCTCATTATAGAATAATCCGCTTCTTCTAGGTTCCCCTCCCCCACATGGACCTCATCCGGAACCATCTGCAGCCTCTCTGTAATGATTAATCACTAGTATTACCCCGGGGAGAGGAGAAACCATTTCACTTACCTGAACCTCCACCCCTCCCCCAGCAGAAGGTGCCCCCATACCATCCCCCGCTGGACTGTCCTTTGGTGTCCTGACATCCAATACAGGACTATGGACCCTGCTCTGGTCACCAATCACCTTTGTAGTGTTGGGGTGCGGATGGTGCGGGGAGGAGGATCAGGTAAGTACCTCTCCTTTTATTCTTCCTCTGGACATAAATGGACAATTACCCCTTACAGGTTTTTTTGCTAGAAAATGACTTAGAAATCTCCAAACATTACATATTGGTTTAAGCAGAGGCCCTAGAGAATAAAATGGTGCAATTTTTTATATCACGCAATGTTTTTCAAACGCAATTATTATGGAAAAAAAAAAATCTACTTTAACCACTTACCTACCGGACACTTTTACCCCCCTTCCTGCCCAGGCCAATTTTCAGCTTTCAGCGCTGTGACACTTTGAATGACAATTGGGCGGTCATACAATGCTGAACCCAAATGACATTTTTATTATTTTCTTCACACACAGAGAACTTTCTTGTGGTGGCATTTAACCATTTCCATACCGGACCTATCCTGGCACTTTTCTCCTACATGTAAAAATCACAAACTACTCAGAACCCCCAAACATTATACATGTTTTTTTTAGCAGACACCCTAGGGAATAAAATGGCGGTCATTGAAACTTTGTATTTCGCGCAGTATTTGCGCAATAATTTTTCAAGATGCTTTTTTTTTGGAAAAAAAAAAACAGTTTCAAGAATTAAAAAATAACAAAACAGTAAAGTTAGCCCGATTTTTTTGTGTAATGTGAAAGATGATGTTACGCCGAGTAAATAGATACCTAACATGTCACGCTTTAAAATTGCGCACACTTATGGAAATGGCGCCAAACTTCGGTACTTAAAAATCTCCATAGGCCACGCTTTAAATTTTTTTTTTTTACAGGTTACCAGTTTAGCGTTAGAGAGGAGGTCTAGTGCTAGAATTGTTGCTCGCGCTCTAACGCACGCGGCGATACCTCACATGTGTGGTTTGAACGGCGTTTACATATGTGGGTGGGACTTACGTGTGCGTTCGCTTCTGAGCACGAGCTACTGGGGACAGGAGCGTTTTATATTTTTATTTTTTTACACTTTTTTTTACATTTTTTTTTTATCACTTTTATTCCTATTACAAGGAATGTAAACATCCCTTGTAATAGGAATCTATTGTGACAGGTCCTCTTTATGGAGAGATGTGGGGGGTAAATAAGACCTCACATCTCTCCTCCAGGCTGGAAAGCATGAGATCGAAAAAAAAAAATTCACAATCTCATGCTGACAGCCGCGATCGCGGCTTTGTTTACATCCGCGGCCCGGAAGTGACGTCATAACGTCGCGCCCAGGCCTCCGACGGTCATAGAGATGACTGGTGACCATATGGTCACCGGAAATCTCTATGGTTGTCATCCGGTGGCGGACGATTCTTTCTCCGGGTCCCCGATGGCGGCGGGAGGGGGGGAGGGGCGGCAGAAAAGAATAAAAGAATGATATATGAATGATGCCTGTAGCTGTAGCATCGTTCAGATATCCCCACTGAAAGTCAAGGACCTCATATGACATCCTCGGGCTGGAAATGGTTAATCACCACTGGGGGGGGGGAGGGGGGGGTTATTTTTTTGCTAAACAGATGAAAAATGACTGAACATTTAAAAAAAAAAAAACATTTGTCATAAAATTTTGCACACAGGTAATTTTTCTCCTCCAATGATGTTCGCTGATAAGACTGATAGGCGGGTACTGAGCAGGCAGCACAGCACTTTTATTTGTGTACAGCGTCGCACGACCGCGCAATTGTCAGCTAAACTAACGCAGTGCCGTATGGTCATGAAGGGGGGTAAATCTTCCGGAGGTCAAGCGGTTAAAAGCCTTTCCAGGTTACCAGTTTAGAGGTACACAGGAGGTCTGGAGATGGAATCATTGCGGTGATATCTCATGTGTGTCCCATGTATCGGGGGAAACTTCTACACCTGTCTCAAAAAATGCATCAAAAATGCAGCTGCGGGGAGTTTTTGATGCGTTTTCCATTCATTTTAATAGGAAGGGGCGTTTTTCTTTTTTTAACACACACCAAAAATTCAGCAAACAGGACTTCCACAGATCTTCAATGCATTTTTCTTACACTTTTAGGCTCGATTCACACCTATGCATGTTGCTTTTGAGCGTTTTTGGAGGTTTTTTTTTCATGCTTGCCACGTTTTTGAGCAGCGTTTTTGCCGCGATTTGCGCTTTGCGTTTTTTTGTTTTTTTACAGTTTTTTTTATAGTCTTAAAAAATAAAAAAATAAAAAAAAAAACAAAAACGGCAAAAACGCACCAAAAACGCATCAAAAACGCTGCAAAAACGGTGCACTTGCGTTTTTGATGCTTGTCCATTGAATTCTATTACATGCAAAACGCTGCATTTTGCATGAAAAAAAGTCCCTGAGGCTCCATTCACACTAGCGCGTTTTTTGATGCATTTTGCATTTTGCAGAAATGCACGGGAATTTTTTAACATGGGTTCCTATGGAACGTGTTCACACCAATACCTTTTTGTACCTCTGCATTTTTGGAAAGGGTCAGCGACTTTTTTTCATGCAAAATGCAGCGTTTTGCATGTAATAGAATTCAATGGACAAGCATCAAAAACGCAAGTGCACCGTTTTTGCAGCGTTTTTGATGCGTTTTTGGTGCATTTTTGATGCGTTTTTGCCGTTTTTTTGGTTTTTTTTTTTAATTTTTTTTTATTTTTTTATTTTTTTAAGACTAAAAAAAAACTGTAAAAAAAAAAACGCAAATCACGGCAAAAACGCGGCAAAAACGCTGCTCAAAAACGTGGCAAGCATGAAAAAAAACCCTCCAAAAACGCTCAAAAGCAACATGCATAGGTGTGAATCGAGCCTGACCCTTTCCAAAAATGCAGAGAAACAAAAAGGCATTGATGTGAACATGTTCCATAGGAACCCATGTTAAAAAATTCCCGTGCATTTCTGCAAAATGCATCAAAAAACGCGCTAGTGTGAATGGAGCCTTAATAGCTGAAAAACTGCTTAGTGTGAAAGGGCCCCAAGGCCGGTCATAGACGGAGTGATTTTCTCTCCTGCAACCACGGGTTGCAGGAAAGAAAATCACTCAATTCCCCCATCAACACAGACAGTCCCGGGAATCCCTCCCTTGGAGCTATTGTGTTCTCTCCTGGTGGAGCCGTCCCTGCCGGGAGGACACAATGGGGTTCATCCACTAAAGGCAAATAGACTGAGCACTTTGCAGTTGTTCCAGGGCTTCGTAAATGAGGTAAAGGTTCAATTTGCAAAGAATACCCAATCACATGCAAGGAAAAAAAAAAACTTTTTTGTTGCAGGAGTCTGGAAATCAATAATGATCAATCAGCAGATCTCTGGTGCCATGCAGGTTTCCTGCAGACCTGTCAGTGTATCGGCTCGCTTGTACCTCGTATGAGAGAAGCCAATATATTCTGACCGGAAGAATCAAAGAACTACCACAGAGATCACAGCGCCATGCATGGCAGATCACTGAGAACTACAAGCCGACAGCCGCAAAGGAGCGCTGTGAATGAGTGACACGGCCGGGTGGGCGGAGCCCTGACCAGGCACATTTTAAAAAAAAAAAAAGAAAAAATTGACAGCTAGCGGGTGGAGAAGATTCCCGGCTAGCAGTCATAGTGGGGGAGCGGGGGGGGGGGGGGGGGGGGTGCATTTATAACATGGTACATCCCAAATAAGGATGAGCTCCGGCGTGTTCGCAAACCACACGTGCAGAGCCCGCCAGGAAGTCGGCGCTGCGCTAATCACAGGCAGTGAGACGTTTTCCTGATGACGCGCGCCTGAGCGGTTTTCTTACCGAGCGGGCACACCTGGGCACAGCCCAGGGGCCCCAGGTGCACATGGGGCCCCATCAGGGCTGGTCGGATCTAGAGCAAAGCTATTGGAATTGCCTCCGCTCTGCTCGCCGTGACACACAGCCCCGCCTCCTCCTAACCCCCGCGCCTGTGATAGACAGAATGTGGGTCCAATGCTGGAATATGTTCTGTCTATCACAGGCGCGGGGTCAGGAGGAGGCGGGGCTGTGTGTGAGGGCGAGCAGAGCGGAGGCAATTTCATGTAAGCTGTAACAGCGTGCGATTCGCGCTCTGTGATCCCCGGCTCTCCTCTTCCTCCAGTCATGATCCGGCCGCCCTCTCTCTTCCTCCGCCCTGGTGAGGCTGCAATGTTGGGCACTGTGAGGCTGCAATGTTGGGCACAGTGAGGCTGCAATGTTGGACACTGTGAGGCTGCACTGTTGGGCACGGTGAGGCTGCAATGTTGGGCACGGTGAGGCTGCACTGTTGGGCATGGTGAGGCTGCAATGTTGGGCACAGTGAGGCTGCAATGTTGGGCATGGTGAGGCTGCAATGTTGGGCACCGTGGGGCTGCAATTTTGGGCACGGTGAGGCTGCAATGTTGGGCGCGGTGAGGCTGCAATGTTGGTCACGGTGAGGCTGCAATGTTGGGCGCGGTGAGGCTGCAATGTTGGGCACAGTGGGGCGGCAATGTTGGGCACGGTGGGGCGGCAATGTTGGGCACGGTGGGGCTGCAATTTTGGGCATGGTGAGGCTGCAATGTTGGGCGCGGTGAGGCTGCAATGTTGGGCGCGGTGAGGCTGCAATGTTGGGCACGGTGGGGCGGCAATGTTGGGCACGGTGAGGCCGCAATGTTGGGCACTGTGAGGCTGCAATTTTGGGCATGGTGTGCACGGTGGGGCGGCAATGTTGGGCACGGTGGGGCGGCAATGTTGGGCACGGTGGGGCTGCAATTTTGAGCATGATGAGGCTGCAATGTTGGGCGCGGTGAGGCTGCAATGTTGGTCGCGGTGAGGCTGCAATGTTGGTCGCGGTGAGGCTGCAATGTTGGGCGCGGTGAGGCTGCAATGTTGGGCGCAGTGAGGCTGCAATGTTGGGCGCGGTGAGGCTGCAATGTTGGGCACGGTGGGGCGGCAATGTTGGGCACGGTGGGGCGCTGCGCTAATCACAGGCAGTGAGACGTTTTCCTGATGACGCGCACCTGAGCGGTTTTCTTACCGAGCGGGCACACCTGGGCACAGCCCAGGGGCCCCAGGTGCACATGGGGCCCCATCAGGGCTGGTCGGATCTAGAGCGAAGCTATTGGAATTGCCTCCGCTCTGCTCGCCGTGACACACAGCCCCGCCTCCTCCTAACCCCCGCGCCTGTGATAGACAGAATGTGGCTCCAATGCTGGGATATGTTCTGTCTATCACAGGCGCGGGGTCAGGAGGAGGCGGGGCTGTGTGTGACGGCGAGCAGAGCGGAGTCAATTTCATGTAAGCTGTAACAGCGTGTGATTCGCGCTCTGTGATCCCCGGCTCTCCTCTTCCTCCAGTCATGATCCGGCCGCCCTCTCTCTTCCTCCGCCCTGGTGAAGCTGCAATGTTGGGCACTGTGAGGCTGCAATGTTGGGCACGGTGAGGCTGCAATGTTGGGCACGGTGAGGCTGCAATGTTGGGCACGGTGAGGCTGCAATGTTGGGCACGGTGAGGCTGCAATGTTGGGCACCGTGGGGCTGCAATGTTGGGCACGGTGGGGCTGCAATTTTGGGCACGGTGAGGCTGCAATGTTGGGCGCGGTGAGGCTGCAATGTTGGGCGCGGTGAGGCTGCAATGTTGGTCACGGTGAGGCTGTGATAGACAGAATGTGGGTCCAATGCTGGGATATGTTCTGTCTATCACAGGCGCGGGGTCAGGAGGAGGCGGGGCTGTGTGTGACGGCGAGCAGAGCGGAGTCAATTTCATGTAAGCTGTAACAGCGTGTGATTCGCGCTCTGTGATCCCCGGCTCTCCTCTTCCTCCAGTCATGATCCGGCCGCCCTCTCTCTTCCTCCGCCCTGGTGAGGCTGCAATGTTGGGCACTGTGAGGCTGCAATGTTGGGCACGGTGAGGCTGCAATGTTGGGCACGGTGAGGCTGCAATGTTGGGCACGGTGAGGCTGCAATGTTGGGCACGGTGAGGCTGCAATGTTGGGCACGGTGAGGCTGCAATGTTGGGCACAGTGAGGCTGCAATGTTGGGCACGGTGAGGCTGCAATGTTGGGCACCATGGGGCTGCAATGTTGGGCGCGGTGAGGCTGCAATGTTGGGTGCGGTATAGCTGCAATGTTGGTCACGGTGAGGCTGCAATGTTGGGCGTGGTGAGGCTGCAATGTTGGGCGCGGTGAGGCTGCAATGTTGGGCACGGTGGGGCGGCAATGTTGGGCACGGTGGTGCGGCAATGTTGGGCACGGTGGGGCTGCAATTTTGGGCATAATGAGGCTGCAATGTTGGGCGCGGTGAGGCTGCAATGTTGGGCGCGGTGAGGCTGCAATGTTGGTTGCGGTGAGGCTGCAATGTTGGGCGCAGTGAGGCTGCAATGTTGGGCGCGGTGAGGCTGCAATGTTGGGCGCGGTGAGGCTGCAATGTTGGGCACGGTGGGGCGGCAATGTTGGGCACGGTGGGGCTACAATTTTGGGCATGGTGAGGCTGCAATGTTGGGTGCGGTGAGGCGGCAATGTTGGGCACTGTGAGGCTGCAATTTTGGGCACGGTGAGGCTGCAATGTTGGGCACGGTGAGGCTGCAATTTTGGGCATGGTGAGGCCGCAATGTTGGGCACGGTGAGGCCGCAATGTTGGGCACGGTGAAGCTGCAATGTTGGGCATGGTGAGGCTGCAATGTTGGGCGCGGTGAGGCCGCAATGTTGGGCACTGTGAGGCTCCAATGTTGGGCGCGGTGAGGCTGCAATGTTGGGCACGGTGGGGCGGCAATGTTGGGCACGGTGGGGCTGCAATTTTGGGCATGGTGAGGCTGCAATGTTGGGCACTGTGAGGCCGCAATGTTGGGCACTGTGAGGCTGCAATTTTGGGCATGGTGAGGCTGCAATGTTGGGCACGGTGAGGCTGCAATGTTGGGCACGGTGAGGCTGCAATTTTGGGCACGGTGAGGCTGCAATTTTGGGCATGGTGAGGCTGCAATGTTGGGCACGGTGAGGCCGCAATGTTGGGCACGGTAAGGCTGCAATTTTGGGCACGGTGAGGCTGCAATGTTGGGCGCGGTGAGGCTGCAATGTTGGGCACGGTGGGGCGGCAATGTTGGGCACGGTGGGGCTGCAATTTTGGGCATGGTGAGGCTGCAATGTTGGGCGCGGTGAGGCTGCAATTTTGGGCATGGTGAGGCTGCAATGTTGGGCACGGTGAGGCTGCAATGTTGGGCACGGTGAGGCTGCAATGTTGGGCACGGTGAGGCTGCAATGTTGGGCACGGTGAGGCCGCAATGTTGGGCACTGTGAGGCTGCAATGTTGGGCACGGTGAGGCCGCAATGTTGGGCATGGTGAAGCTGCAATGTTGGGCACGGTGAGGCTGCAATGTTGGGCGCGGTGAGGCCGCAATGTTGGGCACGGTGAGGCTGCAATGTTGGGCACCGTGGGGCTGCAATGTTGGGCACGGTGGGGCTGCAATTTTGGGCATGGTGAGGCTGCAATGTTGGGCGCGGTGAGGCTGCAATGTTGGGCGCGGTGAGGCTGCAATGTTGGTCACGGTGAGGCTGCAATGTTGGGCGTGGTGAGGCTGCAATGTTGGGCGCGGTGAGGCTGCAATGTTGGGCACGGTGGGGCGGCAATGTTGGGCACGGTGGGGCGGCAATGTTGGGCACGGTGGGGCTGCAATTTTGAGCATGATGAGGCTGCAATGTTGGGCGCGGTGAGGCTGCAATGTTGGGCGCGGTGAGGCTGCAATGTTGGTCGCGGTGAGGCTGCAATGTTGGTCGCGGTGAGGCTGCAATGTTGGGCGCGGTGAGGCTGCAATGTTGGGCGCAGTGAGGCTGCAATGTTGGGCGCGGTGAGGCTGCAATGTTGGGCACGGTGGGGCGGCAATGTTGGGCACGGTGGGGCGCTGCGCTAATCACAGGCAGTGAGACGTTTTCCTGATGACGCGCGCCTGAGCGGTTTTCTTACCGAGCGGGCACACCTGGGCACAGCCCAGGGGCCCCAGGTGCACATGGAGCCCCATCAGGGCTGGTCGGATCTAGAGCGAAGCTATTGGAATTGCCTCCGCTCTGCTCGCCGTGACACACAGCCCCGCCTCCTCCTAACCCCCACGCCTGTGATAGACAGAATGTGGCTCCAATGCTGGGATATGTTCTGTCTATCACAGGCGCGGGGTCAGGAGGAGGCGGGGCTGTGTGTGACGGCGAGCAGAGCGGAGTCAATTTCATGTAAGCTGTAACAGCGTGTGATTCGCGCTCTGTGATCCCCGGCTCTCCTCTTCCTCCAGTCATGATCCGGCCGCCCTCTCTCTTCCTCCGCCCTGGTGAAGCTGCAATGTTGGGCACTGTGAGGCTGCAATGTTGGGCACGGTGAGGCTGCAATGTTGGGCACGGTGAGGCTGCAATGTTGGGCACGGTGAGGCTGCAATGTTGGGCACCGTGGGGCTGCAATGTTGGGCACGGTGGGGCTGCAATTTTGGGCACGGTGAGGCTGCAATGTTGGGCGCGGTGAGGCTGCAATGTTGGGCGCGGTGAGGCTGCAATGTTGGGCGCGGTGAGGCTGCAATGTTGGTCACGGTGAGGCTGTGATAGACAGAATGTGGGTCCAATGCTGGGATATGTTCTGTCTATCACAGGCGCGGGGTCAGGAGGAGGCGGGGCTGTGTGTGACGGCGAGCAGAGCGGAGTCAATTTCATGTAAGCTGTAACAGCGTGTGATTCGCGCTCTGTGATCCCCGGCTCTCCTCTTCCTCCAGTCATGATCCGGCCGCCCTCTCTCTTCCTCCGCCCTGGTGAGGCTGCAATGTTGGGCACTGTGAGGCTGCAATGTTGGGCACGGTGAGGCTGCAATGTTGGGCACGGTGAGGCTGCAATGTTGGGCACGGTGAGGCTGCAATGTTGGGCACGGTGAGGCTGCAATGTTGGGCACGGTGAGGCTGCAATGTTGGGCACAGTGAGGCTGCAATGTTGGGCACGGTGAGGCTGCAATGTTGGGCACCGTGGGGCTGCAATGTTGGGCGCGGTGAGGCTGCAATGTTGGGTGCGGTATAGCTGCAATGTTGGTCACGGTGAGGCTGCAATGTTGGGCGTGGTGAGGCTGCAATGTTGGGCGCGGTGAGGCTGCAATGTTGGGCACGGTGGGGCGGCAATGTTGGGCACGGTGGTGCGGCAATGTTGGGCACGGTGGGGCTGCAATTTTGGGCATAATGAGGCTGCAATGTTGGGCGCGGTGAGGCTGCAATGTTGGGCGCGGTGAGGCTGCAATGTTGGTTGCGGTGAGGCTGCAATGTTGGGCGCAGTGAGGCTGCAATGTTGGGCGCGGTGAGGCTGCAATGTTGGGCGCGGTGAGGCTGCAATGTTGGGCACGGTGGGGCGGCAATGTTGGGCACGGTGGGGCTACAATTTTGGGCATGGTGAGGCTGCAATGTTGGGTGCAGTGAGGCGGCAATGTTGGGCACTGTGAGGCTGCAATTTTGGGCACGGTGAGGCTGCAATGTTGGGCACGGTGAGGCTGCAATTTTGGGCATGGTGAGGCCGCAATGTTGGGCACGGTGAGGCCGCAATGTTGGGCACGGTGAAGCTGCAATGTTGGGCACGGTGAGGCTGCAATGTTGGGCGCGGTGAGGCCGCAATGTTGGCCACTGTGAGGCTCCATTGTTGGGCGCGGTGAGGCTGCAATGTTGGGCACGGTGGGGCGGCAATGTTGGGCACGGTGGGGCTGCAATTTTGGGCATGGTGAGGCTGCAATGTTGGGCACTGTGAGGCCGCAATGTTGGGCACTGTGAGGCTGCAATTTTGGGCATGGTGAGGCTGCAATGTTGGGCACGGTGAGGCTGCAATGTTGGGCACGGTGAGGCTGCAATTTTGGGCACGGTGAGGCTGCAATTTTGGGCATGGTGAGGCTGCAATGTTGGGCACGGTGAGGCCGCAATGTTGGGCACGGTAAGGCTGCAATTTTGGGCACGGTGAGGCTGCAATGTTGGGCGCGGTGAGGCTGCAATGTTGGGCACGGTGGGGCGGCAATGTTGGGCACGGTGGGGCGGCAATGTTGGGCACGGTGGGGCTGCAATTTTGGGCATGGTGAGGCTGCAATGTTGGGCGCGGTGAGGCTGCAATTTTGGGCATGGTGAGGCTGCAATGTTGGGCACGGTGAGGCTGCAATGTTGGGCACGGTGAGGCTGCAATTTTGGGCACGGTGAGGCTGCAATGTTGGGCACGGTGAGGCTGCAATTTTGGGCATGATGAGGCTGCAATGTTGGGCATGGTGAGGCTGCAATGTTGGGCACGGTGAGGCTGCAATTTTGGGCACGGTGAGGCTGCAATGTTGGGCACGGTGAGGCCGCAATGTTGGGCACGGTGAAGCTGCAATGTTGGGCACGGTGAGGCTGCAATGTTGGGCGCGGTGAGGCCGCAATGTTGGGCACTGTGAGGCTGCAATTTTGGGCATGGTGAGGCTGCAATTTTGGGCATGGTGAGGCTGCAATGTTGGGCACGGTGAGGCTGCAATTTTGGGCATGGTGAGGCCGCAATGTTGGGCACGGTGAAGCTGCAATGTTGGGCACGGTGAGGCTGCAATGTTGGGCGCGGTCAGGCCGCAATGTTGGGCGCGGTGAGGCCGCAATGTTGGGCACTGTGAGGCTCCAATGTTGGGCACGGTGAGGAATTATACTTTAATTCTTGAGAGTAGGTGTGAAAATTGGGACAGGCTTGTAGGGGCCCCAGTGCATTACTTTCCCCAGGGGCCCATGATGCTTTTTAGATGGCCCCACCCTACAGCTGAGACGAACGCCGAACACCACGGAGTAATGGATTGGTGACGGACCGGCTTCTGCTCTCCTTCAAGCTGCATTCTCTATCCTGCTGTATCTTACACTGAACTTGATATGTAATTGCTGCATTTTAAGAGATTAGAAAACATCACTACACTATCTATGGCTTTCTGTGGCTCTGTTCGGAGGAGCTAATATTTGCAGATGATTGGGATATGAGCTCAACATAAGGAAACTTACATGTATATACCACTATCGATTGGATTGGAAAATTGGCACATCTATTAGCAGATGATGTTTGCTGTGTGATTCCTGGACGGACACATTGGAGGTCCTAAAGACCCCCTATATTATATGCCTGTGGGTCACTTGGTGGCCAAAGATATCTGGTGAGGGTTTAGATTTACCACTTCGGGTGAAGCATTTTTATTGAAGCACTTTGCACTTTAGAAAAGCACGGTGGTTGGAGTATACACAGAAGATTAAAAATCACTCATATATTATATTTGCTGAACATATGGACATTGTTCTAATTAGAGTACATTAGATGTGCATTCTGAACCATTTTATACATTGGGACACTTACCATAGTTCACACATTGGTAGAGTTCACATTTAACTACTGAAGGACCGAGCCTCTGTCTGAGATTTGTTATTTACAAGTTAAAAACATTTTTTTTTTTTGCTAGAAAATTACTTAGAACCCCCAAACATTATACATTTTTTTTTAACACCCTAGAGAATAAAAAGGCGGTCATTGGCAATACTTTCTGTCACATTGTATTTGCGCAGCGGTCTTACAAGTGCACTTTTTTGGAAAAAATAAGACAACAGTAAAGTTAGCCCAATTTTTTTTATATTGTGAAAGATAATGTTACGCCGAGTAAATTGATACCCAACATGTCACGCTTCAAAATTGCGCCCGCTCGTGGAATGGCGACAAACTTTTACCCTTAAAAATTTCCATAGGCGACGTTTAAAAAAATCTACAGGTTGCATGTTTTGAGTTACAGAGGAGGTCTAGGGCTGGAATTATTGCTCTTGCTCTACCAATCGCGGTGATACCTCACATGTGTGGTTTGAACACCGTTTTCATATGCGGGCGCTAGTCACGTATGCGTTCGCTTCTGCACGCTAGCTCTTCGGGATGGGGCGCGTTAAAAAAAATAAAAAAATTTTACATTTATTTTACCTTTTATTTTTACACAGTTTATTAAAAAATTGTCACTTTTATTCTTATTACAAGGAATGTAAACAACCCTTGTAATAGAAAAAAGCATGACAGGACCTCTTAAATATGAGATCTGGGGTCAAAAAGACCTCAGATCTCCTATTTACACTAAAATGCAATAAAAAAAAAAATTGTCATTTAAAAAAAAACATTTTTTAAAAATGGCCCTTTAAGAGCTGTGGGTAGAAGTGACGTTTTGACGTCGCTTCCGCCCTGCAGTATCATGGAGACGGGTGGGGGCCACCTTCCCCTCACTTGTCTCCATGTACAGCAAGTGACAAGACGCGATCACCTCCGCCACTGCCGACGGCTCCGGTAAGTGACGGAGGGCACTGGTAAGCGGCGGGAGGGGGGCAGCCCCTTTCCCGCCGCTGATAAAAGTGATCTTGTGGCGAATCCGCCGCAGAGACCACTTTCATCTTTCTAGCGGACCGCTTGCTGAAAAGGAGGATATCAGGGTTATGGCAGCTAGCTGCTGCCATAACAACGATATCCTCCTTCAAACAGCCGACGTAAAACTGCGGCGGGCGGTCCGTAAGTGGTTAATATTAGTTTGAAATTATATATGTTTGTTGCGCCCTTTATTTTTCTTTTATATGTTTATTAGTAGTCACTAATTTCAGATGCAGCATCAGACATATTAGAATTTCAGGTTTGGCCCCATTTTTCCACTTCACATTTCTTGATCTCTGTAGCTGTGTATCGGGACAATGTCTCAGTGCCTGTGATCAGCGCAGCGCCGACTTCCTGGCGGGCTCTGCATGTGTCTGTCTTTTGCAAACACGGTCGGAGCTCATCCTTAATCCCAAATATGGGTGTAATGTGTTATGAAATGTGAACGTATCCTTTAAAAAAGTGGCGACCCGCCCATAGGGGGCGCCTGAGCGCCGCCCCCCCTCCAGGCAGTCACAAAAAAAAATGTAAAAAAAAAAAAAAAACTTTTTTAAAGCTGGCCCTTTAAAAAAAAAAAAAAAAAAAAATATATATATATATATATATATATATATATATATATATATATATATATAAAAAAAACGGTCCTTAAGTGCACTGTGTTCGGACGCCGGACACAGTGCACTTATGGGAAGCACCACATCTATGCAATCACGAGATTGCAGACGTGGCGCTGCATTTGCGGGCGTACAGCCCACCTTGTGGCGCTTTGTAAAGCCCCGAGTAGCTTTCGCCCGGCGCTAGTATCTATTACTATCGCCGAGCGGTTTGATTGACATCTGAGTATGATGTCACTTCCTGTTTCTCTCTCTCTCTCTCTCTCTCTCTCTCTCTAGCGAGAGAGAGAGAAACAGGAAGTGACATCATACTCAGATGTCAATCAAACCGCTCGGCGATAGTAGAGAAAGAGAGAAAGAGAGGAAACAGGAAGTATGAGAAGAACGGAGCTCTCCACAGGGGACACCACTGGAGAGGACAACACATAGCAAAGTAAGTAACGGGGGGAGGGGGGTTTGGTGGTGACACACACTGCTGCGATTTGGTGACACTGCTGCAATTTGGGGACACATACTGATGCAATTTGGTGACACTGCTGCAATTTGGGGACACTGCTGCAATTTGGTGACACTGCTGCAATTTTGTGACACATGCTTCTGCAATTTGGTGACACTGCTGCAATTTGGTGACACTGCTGCAATTTGCTGACACATACTGCTGCAATTTAGTGACACTGCTGCAATTTGGTGACACATGCTGCTGCAAATTGGTGGTGACACGTGCTGCTGCAATTTGGTGGTGACACGTGCTGCTGTAATTTGGTGGTGACACATGCTGCTGCAATTTGGTGACACAGCTGCTGCAATTTGGTGGTGACCCATGCTGCTGCAATTTGGTGGTGACCCATGCTGCTGCAATTTGGTGGTGACACATGCTGCTGCAATTTGGTGGTGACACATGCTGCTGCAATTTGGTGGTGACACAGGCTGCATTTTATGTGACACAGGCTGCATGTAAGGAGGGACTCCGCCGGGGGCACCTGATGTAAGGAGGGACTCCGCTGGGGACACCTGATGGCATCTCGTGGCAGTCGACGTGGCTAGTGACACGCTCGGGGCTCCCACTGATTCTGCATTATGGTGAGTTGAATGATTTCATTTTATATAACAATGTAATAATAGAAATAATGCGCTTCAATCATCCTGACACCATAACAACCATGGTGCCAGGATGATTGAAGTGCTAACACCAGGTGTTTGGAGTATCTTTATCTTCTGATTTTTAAACTTTTTAGAATACACATATTTCTATTGTTGTGTAGGATCTGGGCCTGCTGTCCCTCCATCCCTCTCTCCCTCCATCCCTCGTTCAACTCAGACACTAACCACACCACCTTAGTACCATGCCCATTATTTCGCTGAAATTACGCCAATTTTCACCAAGCGGGAGGGGTCAAAAAGGAGGGGCGGGGCCTGGCGCCCCCCCCCCATCCTAAAATTTCACCAGCCGCCACTGCTTTAAAAGGACTTGTCAGTGCAGAAATAGGGGGGCGGCCATTGCTGACTGTCATCCTGGGTTACTATTCAGAGAGCTGCTGAGCTGGTACAACCTTGAAGGATGGCTTTTCAGGTGTCGGTGTCTGCATGCTTGTTCCAGGTTAGAGACTCATTGGATGGTAAAGCCGGGATAAGATCCTAAAGTGTATGTCCATTTTTGCAGCAAATTGAGAGAACACCTACTTTATATTTGACACGTGTCCCCCAATCACATAGTATAAAAATATTAAAATATTGCTGGTTCCTTCTATTTAGATGCTGTAGTCTGGACCCTCCAGAAAGAGAACTACCCAGAATTTTACCTTTGTTTATGAAGGGGGAGGGCAGCCGTGTTTGCCATAATTAACCCCGTCTGTACTGTGCCGGCAGATCTTCATTATCCATTGTAGATAGTTTTGAACACTGTCTGTCCTAACAAAGGGATAAAGGTGTAGAGGTTGGGCTTCTTGAATTGTATGTTAAAGTTTAAGTTCACCTTTATAGTAAATCTGTAACCCCCTCCCCCTCTTACACTGGACCCCTCTCCTCCCCCTGTACCAGTCCAGGGATTTGAAATCCCAGTGGCGTCCTCTCCTCTCCGTTCTGACAGTATGGGCTTCTGATTGGTCAGCGCCCCCTGACCAATAGGAATCCCTGTTATCTCTACTGGCTTAGCAATACGGCCATGCGATTAACCACTTGACAACTGGGCACTTCCTAACCAGACCAATTTTCAGCTTTCGGTGCTCTCACATTTTGAATGACAATTACTCAGTCATGCAACACTGTACCCATATGAAATTTTTGTCCTTTTTTTCACACGAATAGAGCTTTCTTTTGGTGGTATTTAATCACCGTTGGGTTTTTTATTTTTTGCGCTATATAAGAAAAAAGACTGAAAATTCGGTAAAAAAATAAAAAAATTTTTGTTTCTGTTATAAAATTTAGCAAATTAGTAATTTTTCTTCGTAAATTTTGGCCACAATTTATACTGCTACATATCTTTGGTAAAAATAAGTACAAGTCGTGTATATTATTTGGTCTTTGTGAAAGTTATAGAGTCCAAAAGCTATGGTGCCAATATCTGAAAATTGATCACACCTGAATTACTGACGGCCTATCTATATTCTTGAGACCCTAACATGCCAGAAAAGTACAAATACCCCCCAAATGACCCCTTTTTGGAAAGAAGACATTCCAAGGTATTTAGAAAGATGCATGTTTTTTGAAGTTGTCATTTTTTCCCATAGTTCTTTGCAAAATCAAGATTCTTTTTTCTTTTTTTTTTTCACAAAATTGTCATATTAGCAGGTTATTTTTCACACACAGCATATGCATACCACAAATTACACCCCAAAACACATTCTGCTATTACTCCTGAGTATGGCGATACCACATGTGTGAGACTTTTACACAGCGTGACCACATACAGAGGTCCAACATGCAGGGGAGCACCTCCAGGCGTTCTGGAGCACCCAGGCCAATTCTGACATTTCTCTCCTACATGTAAAAATCATCATTTATTTGCTAGAAAATTACATAGAACCCCAAAACATTATATATGTTTTTTTTAGCAAAGACCCTAGAGAATACAATGGCGGTTGTTGCAACTTTTTTTCTCGCACGGTATTTGCGCAGCAATTTTTTGAATGCTTTTTTTTGGGAAAAAAAAAACAGTTTTGTGCTTTAAAAAAAACAAAACAGTAAAGTTGGCCAATGTTTTTGCAGAATGTGAAAGATGAAGTTACACCGAGTAAATAGATACCTAACATGTCACCCTTCAAAACTGCACATGCTCGTGGAATGGCGCCAAACTTCGCTACTTAAAAATCCCCCAAAAATTTTTTTTACTGGTTACATGTTTTGAGTTACAGAGGAGGTCTATGGCCAAAATTATTGCTCTCGCTCTAATGTTCACACCGATACCTCACATGTGTGGTTTGAACATGCTTCTGCATGCGTGCACACGAACAGGGGCGCTTTTAAAAAAAAAATTCTTTTTATTGTTCATTTTACTTTATTTATTTTGATTTGACACTTTTTTCCAAAAAATAAAATTTTTGATCACTTTTATTCCTATTACAAGGAATGTAAACATCCCTTGTAATAGGAATATGGCATGACAGGTCCTCTTTACAGTGAGATATGGGGTCAATAAGACCTCCCATCTCACCACTAGGCTGGGAAGCCTGAAATAAAAAAAATTAAAAAAACGATCCTGGCTTCGATCGTAGCGGTGAGTCGGTAGAAGCACCGGAGGGCGGTGGGAAGGGGGGAGATCCCCTCTCGCCTCCCATAAGAACGATCAAGCAGTGAAACAGCCGCTATGATCATTCCTATGGTGTAGGGAATCGCCGGCTGAAAAAGCTGATATCTGAATGATGCCTGTAGCTGCAGGCATCATTCAGATATCCCCGCACAAAGTCAAGGACGTCGTATGACGGCCGGCGGGCAGGAAGTGGTTAAGTGCAGGGTATTGCAGAGTATTGCAGGGTATTGCAGGGTATTGCGGGGTATTGCAGCGTATTGCGGGGTATTGCTGGGCATTGCGGAGTATTGCGGGGTATTGCAGGGTATTGCAGAGTATTGCAGAGTATTGTGGGGTATTGCAGAGTATTGCAGAGTATTGTGGGGTATTGCAGAGTATTGCAGAGTATTGCGGGGTATTGCAGAGTATTGTGGGGTATTGCAGAGTATTGCAGAGTATTGTGGGGTATTGCAGAGTATTGTGGGGTATTGCAGAGTATTGCGGGGTATTGCAGAGTATTGCGGGGTATTGCAGGGTATTGCAGAGTATTGTGGGATATTGCAGAGTATTGCTGGGCATTGCGGAGTATTGTGGGGTATTGCGGGGTATTGCAGAGTATTTTGGGGTATTGCAGAGTATTGCAGAGTATTGTGGGGTATTGCAGAGTATTGCAGGGTATTGCAGAGTATTATAGTATAGAGGGATGGCTGAGCATGGATGGATGGATGTGACTGTATTTGTCACAGAGCTGCGTTGTGGGCACTACAGATGCAGCCCACACCGCTGCTACCATCCGATCCCTCCCCCCTCTCCTCCCCCTCTGTACCGATCGGTACACAGAGGGGAGGGAGGAACTAGCGTCATGACATAACGCCGGTTTGTTTACATTTGACGGAGCGATCACATGGTAAACGGCCGTGATCCGTGATGCACCGGGTCCAGAGGACACGGATGTTCTCGGGTGTGCACCCCAGGGGGCACGCGAGAGCAGGATTCTGGGAGGACTTCCATGGACGCCCTCCCAGGAGAAGCCGACCGCGCTGTAGCCGTCTTTCGGCTATGGCCCGGTCGGCATGTGGTTAAGGCTCCATTCCCACCATGGCGTTCTGTTTTGCGGACGGAATCGCCACAATTCTGCTTGCGATTCGGAAACACCACAAATCGTGGGACGCTCTTGTGATCCCCGCTATTTTGAATGGCACCAAAGCACGAACAGAACCGTGGGACACCTGACCCCCAAGATAAGCTCTTGTACTTTTTTTGGGCGTCGGGCGTCCTGCGAGTTTGTTTGCGTGTTTTTACTGTGATTTTGCCACGATTCGTCAGGCAACAATCGCACCGTGATTTGGCGTCATTCAAAATAGCAGGGAACGCAAGGGCGTCCCGTGATTTGCGGCGTTTCTGAATCACGGGCAGAATCGCAGTGATTCCGCCCGCAAAACAGAACGCCATGTTGTGAATGGAGCCTAAATCGCGGGGGTTTCAAATCCCCAGATTGGTGAAGCGCCCGACGGTGGGAGATCGTGGCAATCTGGCACAGCAGACTGGAGGGGGGGGAGGGGAGTCCAGTGTAAGGTCACCTTACAGATTTTCTGTAAAGGTGAACTTGCACTTTAATCAGGACAGACTTATGACAGACTCAGAGGGGATGATTTACTAAAGGCAGATAGACTGTGCACTTTGCAAAGTGCAGTTGCTCCAGAGCTTAGTAAATGAGCAGAAGGTCTGCTGACTTCCATCATCCAATCATGTGCAAGCAAAAATTGTGTTTTTTTTTCCTTTTTATTTTCTATGCACGTGATTGGGTATTCTTTGCAAAGTGAAGCTTTACCTCATTTACTAAGCTCTGGAGCAACTGCAAAGTGCTCAGTCTATTTGCCTTTAGTAAATCAACCCCAGAGGCTCTAACATTGTTATAAAAAACATGCAGTCAGCCCTGACACCTTCTCCTGAGGTAAGAAAAGGTAAGAAATATTTGTATGAACATTTTGTGGGAACACATAAGAAACAAATTTTTTTAACCACTTAAGGACCGCCTCACGCCGATTTACGTCGGCAAGGTGGCACGGACAGGCAGAATCACGTACATATACGTGATCTGCCTTCCGCGGGTGGGGGGTCCGATCGGTGCCCGAGGCGGTCCGCTTCTGACCAGTGGCGATCAGAGATGAGGGGGAGACCATCCGTTCGTGGCCCCATCCTCGCGATCGCCGCCGGCCAATCAAATCATTCCTTTGCTGCTGCATGCTAAACAGCAGCAAAGGAAATGATGTCATCTCTCCTCGGCTCGGTATTTTCCGTTCCGGCGCCGAGGAGAGAAGACTGTTATATGAGTGCACAACACTACACACACAGTAGAACATGCCAGGCACAAAAAACACCCCCCGATCCCCCCTGTCACACGGACACCAAGCAGTTTTTTAATTTTTTAATTTTTTTTTCTGATTACTGCATGGTGTCAGTTTGTGACAGTTACTGTGTTAGGGCAGTTAGGGTTAGCCCCCTTTAGGTCTAGGGTACCCCCCTAACCCCCCTAATAAAGTTTCAACCCCTTGATCACCCCCCCGTCGCCAGTATCGCTAAGCGATCATTTTTCTGATCGCTGTATTAGTGTCACTGGTGACGCTAGTTAGGGAGGTAAATATTTAGGTTCGCCGTCAGCGTTTTATAGCGACAGGGACCCCCATATACTACCTAATAAATGTTTTAACCCCTTCATGGCCCCCTAGTTAACCCTTTCACCACTGATCACCGTATAACCGTTACGGGTGACGCTGGTTAGTTCGTTTATTTTTTATAGTGTCAGGGCACCCGCCATTTATTACCGAATAAAGGTTTAGCCCCCTGATCGCCCGGCGGTGATATGCGTCGCCCCAGGCAGCATCAGATTAGCGCCAGTACCGCTAACACCCACGCACGCAGCATACGCCTCCCTTAGTGGTATAGTATCTGAACGGATCAATATCTGATCCGATCAGATCTATAATAGCGTCCCCAGCAGTTTAGGGTTCCCAAAAACGCAGTGTTAGCGGGATCAGCCCAGATACCTGCTAGCACCTGCGTTTTGCCCCTCCGCCCGGCCCAGACCACCCAAGTGCAGTATCGATCGATCACTGTCACTTACAAAACACTAAATGCATAACTGCAGCGTTCGCAGAGTCAGGCCTGATCCCTGCGATCGCTAACAGTTTTTTTGGTAGCCTTTTGGTGAACTGGCAAGCACCAGTGGCCTAGTACACCCCGGTCATACTCAAACCAGCACTGCAGTAACACTTGGTGATGTGTCGAGTCCCATAAGTGTAGTTCAAGCTGGTGAGGTGGCAAGCACAAGTAGTGTCCCGCTGCCACCAAGAAGAAGACAAACACAGGCCCGTCATGCCCATAGTGCCCTTCCTGCTGCATTCGCCAATCCTAATTGGGAACCCACCACTTCTGCAGCGCCCGTACTTCCCCCATTCACATCCCCAACCAAATGCAGTCGGCTGCATGAGAGGCATTTTCTTTATGTCCTCCCGAGTACCCCTACCCAACGAACCCCCCCAAAAAAGATGTCATGTCTGCAGCAAGCGCGGATATAGGCGTGACACCCACTATTATTGTCCCTCCTGTCCTGACAATCCTGGTCTTTGCATTGGTGAATGTTTTGAACGCTACCATTCACTAGTTGAGTATTAGCGTAGGGTACAGCATTGCACAGACTAGGCACACTTTCACAGGGTCTCCCAAGATGCCATCGCATTTTGAGAGACCCGAACCTGGAACCGGTTACAGTTATAAAAGTTAGTTACAAAAAAAAGTGTAAAAAAAAAAAAATAAATATATAAAATTAAAAAAAATAGTTGTCGTTTTATTGTTCTCTCTCTCTCTATTCTCTCTATTGTTCTGCTCTTTTTTACTGTATTCTATTCTGCAATGTTTTATTGTTATTATGTTTTATCACGTTTGCTTTTCAGGTATGCAATTTTTTATACTTTACCGTTTACTGTGTTTTATTGTTAACCATTTTTTTGTCTTCAGGTATGCTATTCACAACTTTGAGTGGTTATACCAGAATGATGCCTGCAGGTTTAGGTATCATCTTGGTATCATTCTTTTCAGCCAGCGGTCGGCTTTCATGTAAAAGCAATCCTAGCGGCTAATTAGCCTCTAGACAGCTTTTACAAGCAGTGGGAGGGAATGCCCCCCCCCCCACCGTCTTCCGTGTTTTTCTCTGGCTCTCCTGTCTCAACAGGGAACCTGAGAATGCAGCCGGTGATTCAGTCAGCTCACCATAGAGCTGATCAGAGACCAGAGTGGCTCCAAACATCTCTATGGCCTAAGAAACTGGAAGCTACGAGCATTTCATGACTTAGATTTCACCGGATGTAAACAGCGCCATTGGGAAATTGGGAAAGCATTTTATCACACCGATCTTGGTGTGGTCAGATGCTTTGAGGGCAGAGGAGAGATCTAGGGTCTAATAGACCCCAATTTTTTCAAAAAAGAGTACCTGTTACTACCTATTGCTATCATAGGGGATATTTACATTCCCTGAGATAACAATAAAAATGATTAAAACAAAAAAAATGAAAGGAACAGTTTAAAAATAAGATAAAAAAGCAAAAAAATAATAAAGAAAAAAAAAAGCACCCCTGTCCCCCCCTGCTCTCGCGCAAAGGTGAACGCAAGCGTCGGTCTGGGGTCAAATGTAAACAGCAATTGCACCATGCATGTAAGGTGTCACTGCGAACGTCAGATTGAGGGCAGTAATTTTAGCAGTAGACCTCCTCTGTAAATCTAAAGTGGTAACCTGTAAAGGCTTTTAAAGGCTTTTAAAAATGTATTTAGTTTGTCTCCACTGCACGTTTGTGCGCAATTTTAAAGCATGTCATGTTTGGTATCCATGTACTCGGCCTAAGATCATCTTTTTTATTTTATCAAACATTTGGGCAATATAGTGTGTTTTAGTGAATTAAAATTTAAAAAAGTGTGTGTTTTTTCCCCAAAAAATGCGTTTGAAAAATCGCTGTGCAAATACTGTGTGAAAAAAAGAATGAAACACCCACCATTTTAATCTGTAGGGCATTTGCTTTAAAAAAAATATATAATGTTTGGGGGTTCAAAGTAATTTTCTTGCAAAAAAAAATAATTTTTTCATGTAAACAAAAAGTGTCAGAAAGGGCTTTGTCTTCAAGTGGTTAGAAGAGTGGGTGATGTGTGACATAAGCTTCTAAATGTTGTGCATAAAATGCCAGGACAGTTCAAAACCCCCCCAAATGACCCCATTTTGGAAAGTAGATACCCCAAGCTATTTGCTGAGAGTCATGTCGAGTCCATGGAATATTTTATATTGTGACACAAGTTGCGGGAAAGAGACAAATTTTTTTTTTTTTTTTTGCACAAAGTTGTCACTAAATGATATATTGCTCAAACATGCCATGGGAATATGTGAAATTACAGCCCAAAATACATTCTGTTGCTTCTCCTGAGTATGGGGATACCACATGTGTGGGACTTTTTGGGAGCCTAGCCACGTACGGGACCCCGAAAACCAAGCACGGCCTTCAGGCTTTCTAAGGACGTAAATTTTTGATTTCACTCTTCACTGCCTATCACAGTTTCGGAGGCCATGGAATGCCCAGGTGGCACAAACCCCCCCCCCAAATGACCCCATTTTGGAAAGTAGACACCCCAAGCTATTTGCTGAGAGGTATAGTGAGTATTTTGCAGACCTCACTTTTTGTCACAAAGTTTTGAAAATTGAAAAAAGAAAAAACAAAATGTTTTTTCTTGTCTTTCTTCATTTTCAAAAACAAATGAGAGCTGCATAATACTCACCATGCCTCTCAGCAAATAGCTTGGGGTGTCTACTTTCCAAAATGGGGTCCTTTGGGGGGGTTTTGTGCCACCTGGGCATTCCATGGCCTCCGAAACTGTGATAGGTAGTGAAGAGTGAAATCAAAAATTTACACCCTTAGAAATCCTGAAGGCGGTGATTGGTTTTCGGGGCCCCGTACGCGGCTAGGCTCCCAAAAAGTCCCACACATGTGGTATCCCCATACTCAGGAGAAGCAGCTAAATGTATTTTGGGGTGCAATTCCACATATGCCCATGGCCTGTGTAAGCAATATATCATTTAGTGACAACTTAGTGCAAAAAAAAAAAATTGTCACTTTCCCGCAACTTGTGTCAAAATATAAAATATTCCATGGACTCAACATGCCTCTCAGCAAATAGCTTGGGGTGTCTACTTTCCAAATTGGGGTCATTTGGGGGGGGGGGGGTTTTGTGCCATCTGGGCATTTTATGGCCTTCAAAACTGTGATAGGTAGCGAGGAGTGAAATTAAAAATTTACGCCCTTAGAAATCCTATAGGCGGTGATTGGTTTTCGGGGCTCCATACGCGGCTAGGCTCCCAAAAAGTCCCACACATGTGGTATCCCCGTACTCAGGAGAAGCAGCTGAATGTATTTTGGGGTGCAATTCTACATAGGCCCGTGGCCTGTGTGAGCAATATATCATTTAGTGACAACTTTTTGTAAATGTTTTTTTTTTCTTTGTCATTATTCAATCACTTGGGACAAAAAAAATAAATATTCAATGGGTTCAACATGCCTCTCAGCAATTTCCTTGGGGTGTCTACTTTCCAAAATGGGGTCATTTGGGGGGGTTTGTACTGCCCTGCCATTTTAGCACCTCAAGAAATGACATAGGCAGACGCTATAACTTTTGCGCAAACCAATAAATATACGCTTATTGACATTTTTTTTACCAAAGACATGTGGCCGAATACATTTTGGCCTAAATTTATGACTAAAATTGAGTTTATTGGATTTTTTTTTATAACAAAAAGTAGAAAATATCATTTTTTTTCAAGATTTTCGGTCTTTTTCCGTTTATAGTGCAAAAAATAAAAAACGGCAGAGGTGATCAAATACCATCAAAAGAAAGCTCTATTTGTGGGAAGAAAAGGACGCAAATTTCGTTTGGGTACAGCATTGCATGACCGCGCAATTAGCAGTTAAAGCGACGCAGTGCCAAATTGGAAAAAGTCCTCTGGTCCTTAGGCAGCATAATGGTCCGGGGCTCAAGTGGTTAACATTTGATTGCAAAAGTTTAAATACACTTTAAAGTAGATGTAAATCCAGTAACTAAAATCTGATATACGTTTTATTCAAATCCATTTTCATTATGAAAAATTTGCAGCTTTCAATAACCACTTGCACCCGCCTGCAATGTACTGCGGACGAGCGGCGCTGTAGGCAAAGCGGCGTACCCAAAGTCACTGCCTACTTCCAGGTTTGCACACAGAGGGAGCCTGTCAGCAAGTCCTGGCCAAGGATTCACAGCTGGGACCTGCTGATTGGCTGTGTGCAATCAGATTCCAGAGCTCTGTGTTGGTAATCAACACAGAGCTCTGTACAGAGGGAGCGACCTGTCAGTTTTTCATCCCTGCTAAGAAACTAAGATCTAGTAAAGGCAGCAAACTTTACACTTAGGCACTTGACAGAGATGTTAACCCTTTCCTACTCAGTGTCATTAGTACAGTGACAGTGTATAGCAGTAATGGCGAACCTTGGCACCCCAGATGTTTTGGAACTACATTTCCCACAATGCTCATGCACTCTGCAGTGTAGTTGAGCATCATGGGAAATGTAGTTCCAAAACATCTGGAGTGCCAAGGTTCGCCATCACTGGTGTATAGGACTATCACTGTTCGCTGTATCAATGGCACTGGTGATGTCAGTGGTAGATAGTCAGTTCCTCCTAGTGTCAGAACGCTGCACTATCCCAGTCCCATTATAAGTAGTTGATCACCGCCATTAGTAGTATAAACTAAAAATTAAAAGTAAATAAAAATTCCAATATATAATTTTATATATATACATATATATATATATATATATATATGTATATATAATATATACATACACACCCTAGTTTGTAGACGCTATAACTTTTACACAAACCAATTAATCTACACTTATTGGGATTTTTTTTATCAAAGACATGTAGCAGAATACATTTTGGCCAACATTTATAAAGAAATTCTATTTTTTTTTTTTATATCTTTTATAGCAGAAAGTAAAAAATATTTATTTTTTCAAAATTGTCGGTCTTTTTTTGTTTATAATGCAAAAAATAAAAAACCCAGTGGTGATCAAATACCACCAAAAGAAAGCTCTATATGTGGGAAAAAAAGGACATCAATTTTATTTGTGTACGGCGTCACACCACCGTGCAATTGTCAGTTAAAGGGGTTGTAAATTCTCGTGTTTTTTCACCTTAATGCATCCTATACATTAAGGTAAAAAAAACTTCTGGTAGTGACCGGCCCCCCAGTCTGAGCTCCGTACTTCCCTTGACGGGGACGCGCTGTCCCTCTCTGCACAAGGTCCCGACTCAATTGGATAGAGTGATAGCTGCTGCTATCAATAAAATCCGGGGACCGAGTCCGGCATTCATATCTCTGGACACTGAATGTTGGACTCAGGAACATGCCCCGGGAGAGCGCTTCTTCTAGGGGGTTATCTGATGCAGAGAGGAGCCGCCGAGGGACCCCAGAAGTCGAGGATCGGGGCCACTCTGTGCAAAACGAGCTGCACAGTGGAGGCAAGTATGTCAGGTTTGTTATGTAAAAAAAAAAAAGAAAAAGAAAGGAGGGTTTACAATCACTTTAAAGTAACGCAGTAATGCCGTATCCCAAAAAATGCCTGGTCATGAGGGGGGTAAATCTTCCGGAGGTAAAATGGTTAAAAGGCTTTACACATGATAGTCAGTTTAGAGGTACAGATGATGTTTATAGCAGAAAGTAAAAAAAAACATTTTTCAAAATGTTTGGTCCACAGGCATGGTCCAGTTACTATCATCAGGAAACACACCCTGAGAAATAAGAAGTAGCTGTAAAATAAAAGCTGCAGGAGATCTGCAGCACTGAAATGCAACAAAGGATGAAAAAAGGTAAAAAGTTTTATATAAGAAATGGTCATTTGCTTTTATCACACACAGGGCTTTAGCAAACTAAATGCCATTACTTTAAACGCCCCTTAATACCAGTCTGTTGCGGTGCATTAAATTCAGTATTTCACCTATTTATGTGCTGCAAATGTACAGCACAGACAAAAAAAATGTCCCTGTAATGCCACCTACTGTATATATGTGTTGGGGTGATATTCTAAAGCCTCGTACACACAATCGGATATTCCGACAACAAATATGTGATGGAAGGGTTTTGTCAGATAATCCGATCGTTTCTATGCTCCATCGGACAATTGTTGTCGGAATTCCCGACAACAAATGTTGGATAGCCATGCTCTCAAATTGTCCGACAACAAATGTGTCTTGTCGGATTATCCAATCGTGTGTACACAAGTCCGTCGGACTAAAATCCAAAGTACAAACACGCATGCTCCGAATCAATGCTAACCATCAGACAACATTAGCAGAAGTTGCCTAAAGGGTGGCGCTAATGAGCAGAAAAACCACGTAGTTTCGTAAAAGTTGGCTGAAAAAGTCCTGCCGTCTGTATGCAGAACAAGTTCACTGCCAACGCCCTTCGGACAAAATTCCATGGCTTTGTCCGTCAGAAATCTGATCGTGTGTATAAGGGCTTAAGGGTGAGTGCATGTGAATCGCACAGGAACGCTCTGCAGTGATTCACATGCAGTTCTGTACATTGCGATTTCAGCATTTGAATGGGCTGAAATTGTACTACACCACACTACTGCATGCACTACTTTTGGAAACGCATTGCTGGTAATTTTGTTAAGTACCATGAAAAGGGATCTGAGCATAGATCATTTTTCAGAGCAGCGGCAGTCCTTGTAGCATATGTGGACAAGCCTTAAAAAAAAAACAAAGAAAAAAAGTTATACATGAATATCCACAAGACACAAGTGATGAAATAAGAAAATGTAATATTAATTCAGACCGTATTGTATACATCAGCTGGGAAAAAATATTTACCAAAAAAACCCCAAGTCTACACTCCGGCTTTTTTCACACTTTCTGCTCTCCACCCGTACCTACCATGTGAGGAATTCCTGTTCCAAAAATTGTTCTAAAGCAAATAATAAACAAAGATAAGATATTCTCATACTATAGTATATATAATACAATTTTGTACTTCCAACCCTCTGGTTAGAATCTGAAGGAGGCTCTTTTTTGCTCCACCATTATGCCCCGTACACACGGTCGGATTTTCCGATGGAAAATGTCCGATCGGAGCGTGTTGTCAGAAATTCCGACCGTGTGTGGGCTCCATTGGACATTTTCCATCGGATTTTCCGACACACAAAGTTGGACAGCAGGAGATAAAATTTTCCGACAACAAAATCCGTTGTCGGAAATTCCGATCGTGTGTACACAAATCTGACGGACAAAGTGCCACGCATGCTCAGAATAAATAAAGAGATGAAAGCTATTGGCCACTGCCCCGTTTATAGTCCCGACGTACGTGTTTTACGTCACCGCGTTTAGAACGATCGGATTTTCCGACAACTTTGTGCGACCGTGTGTAGACAAAACAAGTTTGAGCCAACATCCGTCGGAAAAAATCCTAGGATTTTGTTGTCGGAATGTCCGAACAAAGTCCGACCGTGTGTACGCCCTATTACTGTGTCCATGTATATAAAAAGTCAGCTTCATAAAGACCTGGTTTGACCATATTGGTGTGGAGGAACTTTGGCCTACACAGAGCCCTGACCTCAACCCTATTTAATACCACTGGGATGATTTGGAATGCAGATTGTGAGCCAGATCTCCTTATCCAAAGTAAATAGTTGACCATACAATGGCTCTTTTGGCCTAATGGGCAGAAACACTCAAAAATTCTTTTAAATGCAAGGAGGTGGAGGCGGGCATTCAGGTCATGTGATTGCTGTGATTGGCTCCCCATCACAAGTAGGCATTGGGAGCTTTCTGGTACCTACTGGAAACTGTACCGGGAGCGCTCTCAGCACAGAGATGTTTACAATATATGCAGCCTCTCTGCATTAAAGCCCACCCGAAGAGAGGCCACATATATACATATGGCCTGTGGGAAGAGGTTAATACCCAAGGGTTTGTAATAGGAAGCCCAATATAAGTGTGATGGTCCATAAACGTATGGCCATATAGTGAAGCTGCATCACTTGGACAGCTGAGGGAACTATGACTGGGATAACTCATCACTGGAGTCACAGAGATATAAGAAGCTTATTGATTTATTATGTGAGTAACCACATAACTGAAAGATCATTTTATATCGAGATGGCCTTTCAACCTTGTGGATTATGGAAATATTATATTAAAACATACAATGTCATTAAAAAGTAGGAAAAACATGTGTTTAAATTCCCATTATTTCCATTTTGGGGTCGTTTCCCCTCATACTAGTTTTTTTTCCCTCGTTTTTTCTGTTAAATGGAAGCATTGAATTGGTGGTTGATAAAAAAGGTGGCTTTAAAAAATTCACCCCCCACAACTTTCTTGCTAAAATCCTTCATTTAAAATAACCAATACTGACTTAAACCATTTCAAACCACATGCCCATTCACTGCGATGAGGCCAAAACAACTTTATTTGTTGTTCGTTGTGCTGATCCCAAATCAAAGTTTGTGCTTCTTCTTGACAATAAATCCACAGAGCTTATTTTTGGGCCATCAGGTTCAGATCCACTGAATTTCACAGTTTTAAACTTTTGTCCTGATCACGCACACGGGTCTTCCACAAAGTGCTTTCCATGTTTGACTTATAAAATCCAAGTGCTTGTAAGCCCACAGCCTGTGCCACACCAATAAAAAATTCATTAGGAAGTTGCCCAATTCGCTATGGCAGACCTGTGCCACCTGGGCAGTCAAGGATACCTCGATGCACCGACAAGTCCTATGGTATGGCAATTAGTGCAAGGCACGTGAGGTGAGGAATGAAGAATTGGTCGCTTCAAACTAAGGTGCCCGGTTTGTAATCTTCATGCCACATGATGTCTTGGTCGGTGGGCGGGGGGTCGCTGGGTAGAGGCGAGATTTCTGGGTTGTCCAGCTGGGAAGGATAAGCGACAAAACTCCTGGCAATCAAAACAGGAGATAAAATGTTTTATTGATGACGTTTTTACAAAAGTAAAAAGGTACATTTCTGTAAAGTAATTCTAGATATAAAAAAATGATGGAATTTATTGTGCTAAAAGATACTAAACAATAATATTTAAAGGACTCTTTCAGACAAATGTGGTATTTCAGAGGCAGATGGAGTTTTGCAGGCTTAGAGTCCCCCATGGCTTCATCTCTATTACCACTCTTACTATATAAAAGAAAAAAAGACCAAAAATGTGGGATTGCTTACATTTATCACCTCTGCGGTTTTTATTTTTTGCGCTATAAACAAAAAAAGAGCGACAATTTTGAAAAAAAAGCAATATTTTTTACTTTTTGCTATAATAAATATCCCCAAAAAATATATATAAAAAACATTTTTTTCCCTCAGTTTAGGCCGATAGGTATTCTTCTACATATTTTTGTTAAAAAAATCGCAATAAGCGTTTATTGATTGGTTTGCGCAAAAGTTATAGCGTCTACAAAATAGGGGATAGTTTTATGGCATTTTTATTAATCTTTTTTTTTTTTTTACTAGTAATGGCGGCTTTTTTACATTAGCATTTCCTGTTCTTCCTCTCCATGAGACGATCGCAGGTATTCCCGCGGACATCGAGTCCTCGCGGAGCTCGCAGCAGGGTCGTGCCGGCGGCGGCGCGCACGCGACCACATAGTGGCAAATTTAAAGGGACGTACCTGTACGCCCATTTGCCTGTCTGTGCCATTCTGCCGACATATATGTACATGCGGCGGTCGGCAAGTGAATAAAAGGTTAAGTGTTGTTTTTTTTTTTTGTTTTTGTTTTTTACCTTTTGGAACATGTTCCAGTTCCACCCATATTTTGTTTGAAGCTTGTAACTTGTTCCAGCAGCTGCTGCCACTTCATAACACCCCCCATCCCCCCACCCCCCCATATACAGCGGGCATACATCTTTTACAGCCATCTGCTGTCACTGTTTGAAAATAATGTGGTCATACAGGGCTCCTCTCGTCCCGCCCGGCTACGTCATTCATTCACAGTGCCCTGTGAATGGAAAACTACAAGTCCCACCAGCCTTTGTGAATATTCGTATTCTCTAAAAAATAATCTATACACATCTACTATGTAATGGCATTGTTGGCCATTTGGTTTTTAGGTCCATGACCAACTAGCATTGTAAAAGATTCACTAGCAGAGCAAAGAAAGCACCCAACTGCCTCTATGGCAGTGATGGCACACCTTGGCACCCCAGATGTTTTGGAACTACATTTACCATCACGCTCACCCACTCTGCAGAGTGCATGATCATCATGGGAAATGTAGTTCCAAAACATCTGGGGTGACAAGATTCGCCATCACTGCTGTATGGGGTCAATCCCTTACTGTCCCCACCAATAAGGTGTCACACCATGCTGTTCCCTTGGAGACCACAAAGATCGTGTAGCATATTGGCCACTGCAGGAGCAGCTCTGTAGAATCAGGTAAGTGTTCTATTTATCTAAGGAGCCGCCATCAACAACAGGATCACTAGTCTGACCCGGCCCTAATGCTTGACACATACCTTACACCCCAGTTGAAGTCCATGTGGATGAAACGCGTCGGGACCCGATATGCCTGCTGAGCCACAATTTTTCTAAGCGCTTTTTATACTGTCAGTTTTATACCTGGGCCCTGTTTGTGTGGGTACCAGTGACCCATTTTATTTCATTAAATCTTTTATGAAGCGGATTCACACTATGTGGAGGATTTTTTTCATTCTTTCCCTTTGAGGGACATACATCCTATGGACCGACCTGTGTTTGGAGCGTATGTATTAGCGCATCATTGCTTGCACCGAAGAGATTCCAAGATTGTGTGATTACGATCGGGACGATCGGTGAGTAACTACTACCACGCTTCACCGTGCCTGGATTTGGTTCCGCACCTATCTCCTCTGGGATAACCATTCCTCGGATGGTCTTGATACAAGCCTGTCTGACTCTCAGCCCTCGGCTAGTGAGTCCACCTATTCCGGTAAGGGTATTCTAACCGTTATATACATCCATCAGATATTCCGGTGCCACGTCACTCCAAGGTCCACCCCAGCTATTATAGATCAAGGGGATCCAGTCCATTTGAAAGCATTGGAGCTATTTCTTTTCAACACTCGATCTATGCACTATATAACATTTCGGTGAACACTGATTAACTTTGATGTGTTGAGTACACTTAGTAGTTACCTGTTTTGATTCTACACTTATTTAGTTTTATCATTATCAGTGATCTTATGAAAGTGTATCATCTTTTTGCTGTTACACTTGCTTATTTTTTAGATGTGTGCACATTCATGTTTATTGATATTTTTTGTGTGTATTTTCTTTGGGGAGTACTCATGTTTCATTAGTTTGTGATTTTAGAAAGTTATTGCACTCATATGCATGATTTAACAACGAAGAGCACTAGTCACATGCGTTAAGCACCAACGTTTGATTTACTGTCTACACACGTCTAACTTTACAGCTGGTTCTTAGGCTCATTCAGTTCAGAGTCTTGCTCTAGTAAAACTTTATTGTGCAGTCAATCTCCAGACGAACAGTCTAGTTGGTTTTTGCCCGATGACAGACATCATTTTTTCTTAGCGCCACATGGTTACATATTTTTTACATACCTTACAATCTTCTTTAGATCTACTAACAACTACGTAGTACAAGGGCCTGTCTGATTGGATGCAAATTGACTGGAAAGATTAGGTGGGTCCTCATGTTACACAGTGTTGTTAAATCTAAAGTGGATTGTACAGAGATTGTATAATCGGATTGTAGAACTTGTGTCAACCGCAGTTCTGTTCAAACGGAACACTTGCTGTTTGAGTGGAAAACACAGCTTTTTACTAACAAAGGCAAAAAGTGATCTGTTTTGCTTGCAATTCAAACGCACCTCAATAGTACATGCTGCCCAAAATGAAATACAATTCAACTCAAACCCAGCTTCTGAACCGCCATGTGTAACACTCAGTCAGTGGGATTTTTGTTGACTTGTGCCAGGAAAACACCTGATGATCTGAGATCTTATCCCTCAGGATGAGGCTAGGTTCACAATATTGTGATCAGACATCACATCACACCGCATTGCTGTACAGATCACATGCGATGTCTGTGTGATGCAAATTCAGCCATACAAATTGTATGGCTGAAATCACATAGCATTCACACCAAAATGGTGCAGGACTTTTTTTTTAGTCCGCACTGGAATCGGATCTCGTGGGTGTCCACACCTATGTGATCTGATTCCTGCACCATTTGACATTTCGCACTGCGATCTGCAACCCGATTTGGGGGTGTCATTACATTTACATTGACACCCCCAGCGGTCTGTAGATGTCAGTGTGCGATGTGGGAACCGGCACTGAATCGCAGGGTTTCCCACAACACACCAGTGTGAACCGGGACTAACGTGGAAAATTAAAAAGCGGAAAATATATCTTTTACTCCAGTTTGAATACATCAGTTATGTATCTTCTGATAGACCCCGACAAGCTGTCATTGGTTCTCCTACAATAGAAACAGCTGCACACAGGAAAGTGACAGAAATATGATTTAGAAAATTGACAATTTTCAGCCAATTTTCATGGCTGGAGCTTTGATGTATAATTTTTTTTGAATAATTCTTTAACCTTTCAGTACATGTTGTTTTTTTTTTCTTTCTTTCTTTGTAAATGTAAATAATTTCTTTAGAAAAAAAAAAAGATTTTGTTTTAGATCACTGTTCGGGATGCTCTGAACCAGGCTTTGGAGGAAGAGCTGGAGAGAGACGAGCGGGTGTTTATGCTAGGAGAGGAAGTTGCACAATACGATGGAGCCTATAAGGTAGAGTACATAGGTGGATTATTTTAGTTTCTAGAAACCAATGAAAGCTGACAAAATTCCAAAAACCATATCTCCGATCATTTCCTCCCCTCCCCCGCGATCACTCATCTCCCACAAGTCTTACTTTTATTGATGACTCTGATCAAGCCTCACTCAGTTGACTTCTTCATTATATAAAATTAATGAAAATTCCAATTAGGTGAGTGAAATCCCATCATGTTGGCAGTATTAGGATTTGGGAACTCTGTTACACGGGCCATTACATCCGAGTCCAAGATGAATAAAACAGAATCAACCCAAAAGTGACACCAAGTTTGATCATTAATATCTATTTTATATTTATAGTAACACACAGCTGTCTTTGCGCTGACCTATTTCAGAGGACTTCTACTGTGAAAGCTGAGCCCAAAAAAACAGGCAAAGGTCAAAGGACTAGTCCTCACCAGTATTGTCTGTGCTTTCCCTACAGCCAAGCTTTTCCTTATTACATGCTTTGTTCTCTGAGTAGATGCAGCTATCTTGTCAAAGGTCCGACGGAACGAATCCGTCGGACAATTCGATCGTGTGTGGGCTTCATCGGACCTTTTCAGTCTAAAAATCTGACGGACCTTAGAAATAGAACAAGTTTCATCTTTCCGACCGACTTGATTCCTATCGAAAAATCCGTTCGTCTGCATGCTAGTCCGACGGACCAAAAACGACGCAAGGGCAGCTATTGGCTACTGGCTATGAACTTCCTTATTCTAGTCCAGTCGTACGTCATCACAATCGAAACAATCGGACTTTGGTGGGATCGTGTGTAGGCAAGTCCGTTCGGTCGGAACTCCGTCAGAGTCCTTCAGAGTTCAGTCCGACGTGTAGTCCGCTCGTGTGTACGCGGCATTAGAGGTAGGGCCTTGCTTCATCATGTTGGAGCTGCCCACAATGACTGGTGATTGGTGGGAGATTATTCAAGAACTCACAAGAGAGGTGGAGGGAAATACAGCCACAAAATAAGTCAAAGTAAAAAAAAAAATCCTTGCAAGGTCCTTGGATAAAGCTTTATTTTTATCGACAGGAATAGTGAATACAAAAAAACAGTATTGCCTGGCACAAGGATCATTAAATTCAGGGTAAAATGACCATTTCATGGCCCCCTGCTCAATATGGAGGAGTGTTTGTGATTCAGGCTTCCCTATTTCTCTCTTTGGATGATTTGTACTTGTTACCATTATACATTATCGTATCTCTTACAGAGTGTTGTGACTTTTGTTTTTCTATTTGATCCCCTTCTGTTCTATGATCCTTGCCGCTGAACATGTCTGGATGTGGTTTGTTGGACGTTTTTATCGTTAAAATAATTTGCAAAAAAGACCCAACAATTCACAATTGTATGATACGCAAGAAGGACCGTAAGTAAACTGAAACACGGGTTGATTTACTAAAACTGGAGAGATCAAAATCGGATGCAGCTGTGCATGGTAACCAATCCACTTCTAGCTTCAGCTTTTTCAATTAGGCTTTGACAATAAAACCTGGAAGCTGATTACTATGCAGAAATGCACTAGATTTTACACTCTCCGGTTTTAGTAAATCAACCTCATAGTGTCAGAGAAACTGGTCCATGTGCACATCTGTGGCTCCACAATTGGCCACAGAGGAAAGATGGGTAGAATTGTCAGCTGTCAGTCATAGCTGTAAACACCAGTGAGGAGTGTGTAAAACTGCAGGACTGAGATCCAGCAGATTGCTCCATGAGTAGTAGTAGGTAGTGAGTGATTTCAGGATGAAGACGAGATACAGGGAGGCTGTGAAAGGGCTGCAGTGTGTACTCCTAACAAGGATCCAACAAGGATCAGAGCTCGCTATGAGTAAGCACTTGGACAAGTGTGAAACGCGTTAGCCTATGATCTGTACACTCTGTCTATGATGTCCTGTATCTGATGTGTTCCTGATTTTAAAATAAAGAAACTTGGATTATTACTTCCTGGAGTGCGGCTGTCCAGATCTTCTCGTTTGCACAATATATCTGAGGTAATGCGTGGAAGAAGTATACTGGATAAAGCATTTTTTGTGTGGGGTACATTTGTATGGCGCCCCCCTGAGTCAATACTTTGTAGAACCTCCTTTCACTACAATTACAGCTGCAAGTCTTTTTGGGGATGTCTCTACCAGATTTGCACATCTAGAGTGACATTTTTGCCCATTCTTCTTTGAAAAACAGCTCTATCAGATTGGATGGAAAACATCTGTGAACAGTGTAACGAGCCCCTTTGCTCGCTCGGTTCCACTCTCCCGACACTCCTCTGCAGCTATAGAATCAGATTGCAACGTCTGATGGTTCGGTCATCCAATGCTCCGGGATTAGAACTTCAGCTATGTGCCGTTCTAACCCAGTTGTGATAGCTCAGAACAAACACCAGGCAGGCTGCATGTAAGTTCAAACAGGAATCTATCTTTATTGACAGGAATACAGTCTTATTTATACAATAAAAGAGGAGGTGCAGACCTCCTGTTTATATTACTCTAAGAATACAGCTGTAACCTAATTAACATGAGCTAATTAACTAATTCCTTTAGACAGCCTAGATGACTCAGACATGACCTTTAGGCCAGACTGGCCGTCTTGTAGTTCAGAACATCCAAACATTCTCAAAATAGCAGAGTTAATTAACACAAACAACAATGGGGATCTAATGACTCTTAGATCCCATACTAGAGACTTATTTACAATACACATTTTAGCAGACAACAGACAGACAGGTGCTGGAATTTACATCAGCATCTCCTAACAGTATCTGTCCCAGCATTATGAATCAGCCACTATTCCAATATGGCAAATCCAGGGTCCCAAGAGTCTGTGTGTCCTGGGGGACCAGGACCCGAATCCACAGTAATACCACCTCAAGGGTCCCCAGGCATACAGCTCACAAAGAGCACAGTTCCCCCAAATGCAAGGGGCCACGATCGATCGGCAAGAGGCTAGCATACAGTCCCCTCCAAAAGTCTCTCTCCCGGCTAGGTCTGTCACAAACAGCAATTTTGAAGTCGTGCCACAGATTTTTAATTGAATTTAAGTCTGGACTTTGGGCCATTCTATTATATGATAATGTTTTCATGTAAACCATTCCATTGTAGCTCTGGCTGTATGTTTAGGGTCGTTGTCCTCCTGGAAGGTGAACCTCTTCCCCCAGTCTCAGGTCTTTTACAGGTCTTCTTCTAAGATTGCCCTGTATTTGGCTTCTCTGATTCATGCTCTCATTTTTGGATGATGGATTGAACAGTGCTCACTGAGATGTACAAAGCTTGGGATTTTTTTTTTTTATAGCCGAAACATGCTTTTTATCTTCTCAACAAGTTTACCCCTGACATGTCTGGTGTTTTCCTTGGCCTTCATGATGCGGTTTGTTCACTAAGGTTCTCTAACAAACCTCTGAGGGCTTCACAGAACAGCTGTATTTATACTTCTATGTGTAAAGGCAGCCCCCCCCACTATGTCATTCCCTTTGCTAAAGTAGAACTTAGTGTCACGGTGATCTATAAATGAAGGACAGGTGATTGCTGGAAAAGTCCATCTATTCATAGATCACATGTCATTCTTAGGAGCTGTAGTACGGCTTCTATGAATGGAAGAGCTGGCGGAAAGGGCGGGTGTAGTCAGGGGCTCTCGATGGCGTGACAGTCGCAGCATCTTCAGTTCTATTAACACTCGCTGCTCCATGAAGGAGAATTTCAGCTAACAGAGCAGACAGGAGCACAAGGGACACATCCTACTTGATGACAAGTAATGTCCCTTGTGCTGATTGATTTATTCCCTACTAAACTTGGGCTTTAATGTTTCATTAGTAATGGGTCTTCTCAGGAATCCTCCAGGACAGCATTCCTATATCTCAGTCATTGGTTTCCTTGTTCTTGCTAAATTAGTTTCTCTTACTCTGTAGTTCCTTCCACTTGGCATTAATAGAAGATGTTGGCAGAAGGCAGTGTTCATTTTGGCAGCAAATTTCGATTTAGTTTTAGTCTTAGGACTAAAATGGCATTTTAGTTTTAGTCCCATTTTAGTCTTCTGCAATTGTTTTAGTCGTATTTGGTCGACAAAATCTCCAGTACATTTTAGTTGACCAAAACTCATTTTAGTCATCTAAAACTGAATGGGTGTAATTAAATTGTAATGCATTAGTTAACATTTCTCTACAATTTCCAAACTCATTATATACTGCTGGAGTGAAAAATCTCATATTATTTAAGGTATTGAGGTATGAACATGCACTACAGACCAGTGTTCATTTTGAAGTCAAATTTCAATTTAGTTTTAGTCTAATGCCCCGTACACACGGTCGGACATTCCGACAACAAAATCCATGGATTTTTTCCGACGGATGTTGGTTCAAACTTGTCTTGCATACACACGGTCACACAAAGTTGTCGGAAAATCCGATCGTTCTGAACGCGGTGACGTAAAACACGTACGTCGGGACTATAGATGGGGCAGTAGCCAATAGCTTTCATCTCTTTATTTTGAGCATGCGTGGCACTTTGTGCGTCGGATTTGTGTACACACGATCGGAAATTCCGACAACGGATTTTGTTGTCGGAAAATTTTATAGCCTGCTCTCCAACTTTGTGTGTCGGAAAATCCGATGGAAAATGTGTGATGGAGCCCACACACGGTCGGAATTTCCGACAACAAGGTCCTATCACACATTTTCCGTCTGAAATTCCGACCGTGTGTACGGGGCATTAGACTTTTGACTAAAATGCCATTTAAGCTTTAGTCATATTTTAGTCGACTAAAGTAGTATTCATTTAGTCGACTAAAATGTTTTTGTCAACAAAATTAACACTGGCAGAAGGGGCTTTTATCTGTTTTTCTGATAATTTTGAGGAAATAGATTGAGGAATCGATCATTAAAAGGCTGTCCTGGAAAACTATTGGAGGAAAGCTTGTTAATTTTACATTTCTTAAAATAAAGTAGAATAACCAAGAGCTGTCTGCGGCAGAAGTCATTTCATACTTCTAGGTAAAACTGTAATTTTGTGCCATCTTCTGAATTAGGTTGTTGGTGTAGCTGGTTTATCAAAAGCTGACAAAAAGTAATGTTCTTATTCTATGTCAGATGTATAAATGTTGATTTTTTTTTTTTTTTATAGATGGGATTTGCAGGTATCGCTGTTGGTGCTGCTATGGTATGTGTCCATTACAGATCACTGAACTCCATTTGCTTTGGTGCAGATGTTTGTATATTAACTCTTTTTATTCCTACAGGCTGGATTGAGGCCAATATGTGAGTTTATGACATTTAACTTCTCCATGCAAGCCATTGATCAAGTCATTAATTCTGCTGCTAAGACCCATTACATGTCAGCTGGGCGAGTCCCTGTTCCAATCGTTTTCCGGGGACCCAACGGAGCATCGGCCGGTGTGGCTGCCCAGCACTCTCAGTGCTTTGCCGCCTGGTATGGGCACTGTCCAGGACTGAAGGTCCTGAGTCCCTGGAATGCTGAAGATGCAAAGAAAGGGTCTGCTGAAAGCTTCAATCCGAGATGATAATCCAGGTGAGAAGATTGACAGGGATTCAGGCAGACAAGTACTTTCTTCATTGATTCGATGAGGTCCTTTATATTGTATTTTTTTTTTTTTTACAGTGTTTTTTTTTGGAGAATGAACTGATGTACGGTGTTCCATTCGAACTATCCGAGGAAGCTCAGTCTTTGTTGTTCCTATTGGTAAAGCAAAGATTGAACGGCCAGGTACACACTTCTTTTTTCTGGATGTTTTATACCATTTCTGGCCCCATACTTGTCTAGGAAGTTATCCAGTGTCGGCCACTGATTTTACAAAACCTTTCCTTAACAGTAGGGTTATAAACTCTAACTAATGTTTTGTTAATTATTGTACAAATGTACATAAATCTTTAAATGTAGTGGCAGGTCTGTCACTCTGGACACTGGCTGTAAAGGGATTGGAGATATACTGCACCCTTAGGCCCCTTTCACATTGGGGCGGGGTCGATGGTAAAGCGCCGCTATTGTAAGCGGCGCTTTGCCGTCGGTATTCGGCCGCCAGCGGGGCGGTTTTACCCCCCGCTAGCGGCCGAGAAAGGGTTAAAAACCACCGCAAAGCGCCTCTGCAGAGGCGCTTTGCCCGCGGTATAACCGATGTGTCCTATTGAGTTCAATGGGCAGGAGCGGTGAAGGAGTGGTGTATACTCCGCTCCTTCACCGCTCTGAAGATGCTGCTAACAGGGCTTTTTTTCCCATCCTGCTAGCACACCGCTCCAGTATGAAAGCCCTCGGGGCTTTCACACTGGAGAGACAGCAGCCGCTGTTTCGGCTTGGTTTGCAGGCGCTATTATTAGCGCAATAGCGCCTGCAAACCACCCCAGTGTGAATGGGCCCTTAGGGCTAGTTTAAAAACAAGGGGTTAATATGGCGCACTCTGGATATGGCTGTATATTAGTAGCAGAAAGGGGGACATAAACAGGGAGAGGGGAACTTGATGGTGAATATGGGTATTTCCAAACAAATCCATAATAAATATGTCCATTTAAGGATAATAGTTTCTGAATATATAGAAGGCTGCCAGCCCATAAAAGCTAGAAGAGGCCCTGGATCAAAACAAAAAAGAGAACGGCGCCCTCTAAATGCAGCGTGTTCTACAATATATTTAATGTAAATGGATTAAAAACACTCTCATGGGAGCAGTGATTTTCCAGCATTATTAGAAATACAGTAGTTCATCCGCTTAGTCCCCGAATGGTGTTTAATTCACGGGCCCATGGGAATGATCATCTTTCAACGATCACGAGCCTGAGGAAGGAGCACGCATGCTCCGAATGCAGAGCACTGCCCGCCGACCCCGTTCCCGGATGTGATGACATCACGGAGCATCCATGATCTACATCCCAGCCTCCCGGAAGCCCTGTGTGCATGCAGTACGACCGGACAGCCACAGGATTGATGATCGTTCCCATCGGCCCGTGAATTAAACACCATTCGGGGACTATGCGGATGAACTAAAGTATTTCTAATAACGCTGGAAAATCGCTGCTCCCATGTGAGTGTTTTTAATTCATTTACATTAAACATATTGTAAAACACGCCGCATTTAGAGGGCGCCGTTCTCTTCTCTTTGTCAGGGCTAGTTTACACTTGCTTCAAAACAAGGCTTTGGACAGGCTTTGTTAAAGCTCTCTGAACACCAGTCAAAGCTCCTGTCACAAAATAAAATGGTTAACTTACAGTCCTGTTTACATCTTGCATTTGCTTTGACTTCAAAAATTATAACCCATGTTGCTTTAGTAGTGCTTCAAACTGTCTTCAAAGCCTCCCTAGAACTCTGACAAAGCTTGTTTGAAGCACCTGCGGCTTTTGAGAGGCTTTAATTAAGCTTCAGCTTCGCTTTGGAGAAATTTGTTTGTGTGTGTGTGTGTGAATATTACACATACACACACAGCCTCTATAAAGCTTCAAAAGAGCTTTACGGAAGCATCAAAACCACATCATAAATGCATGTTGAAGCGGTAGGCACTTTGTGAAGCCAAAGCAAGTGTCAATGAGCCCTTGGAGTGTTCTAGCCACAGCCTTTATCTGCTCCCTCCCCCAGACCTCTACCTCTTATTCCTGCTAGTAGAAAAATCTCACCAGATGAAAAGTGAAAACTGCTGGATAGTAACCCCACTGTCTGTGTGCATTTACAGTCATGGGAGGGATTATCAAAGAGAAGAAAAGGTGCCGCTCCCCAGTGCAGTGCATTAGTATGTAGATAAATGTGCCGCCTTTTCTTCTCTTTGATAATGCTCTTACATCTCTGAATGGTGCACTGAAGCCTGTGTCTTGCCGAATAAGTTCCTTCGGCGGATAGGTTCCCTCCCTGTACTGCGCAGGCGCAGCGCCTGCGCAGTACGTACTACTGTTGGCCGCCGGAGATAGCCGAAGCTCAAACGCTTCGATCAGCTGTACACGGCGCCTGCGCTCTGGGTCCAGATTCCTTCCCCACTATCCAAGTGGACCTAGAGGGGGAATCTAAAAGTGCCGAGCGCAGCGAGGCCGTGCCCGAAGCGTGGTGAGCGAAGCGAGCCCGCGAGGGGCCCTCTTACAGGCGCCGTGTACAGCTGATTTTCAGCTGTTCCGCTTCGGCTATTTCCGCCGGCTTCTACTGCGCATGCGCAGTAGAGGGGGGAACTAATCTGCCGAGCGGAACTTTCTCGGCAGAACACCGGCTCCCTTTCCTTCAATCGGCGGGGAGATCGCTGTCTCAGCTTAGACCGCCACTGCAACTTTCATTTGGATCCTTGTGAAGGGGGGAGGTTGCTGGTGGCTTGGAAGTCTAGGCATGGGCAGTGCTAACAAAATAAGAATTGTATGCATTGTATGTATCCCATGTCTTTGCTGTATCTACAGGCAGTCAGATCACGGTGGTCGCTCACTCTCGTCCTGTGGGTCATTGTATAGAGGCTGCCAATGTGCTGGCAAAGGAAGGGATTGATTGTGAGGTAAGAACGTAACAATATCTGCACAAATGAGCATTTTTATAAGCGTTTATTATAACCAAAAGATTCAGTTCTAAAAACATATACAGTACTGTGCAAAAGTTTAGGCAGGCGTGAAAAACATGCTGTGAAGTGTTACTAAACCCAGGAGCCTGCATTCACTATATCTGGTCTCCCACAGTACACAGAACATGGAAATGTGATTACTTTAGTAAATAGAAACTGCTAAATACCTTTTTTTTTTCCTTTCAGCATTTTGAGCAGTCTTGTGATTTCTATCAGTGTCTGGTTAAAGCTTGTAGGAGGAGTTTTCATACTCCCATGACTGTCCTATGAGGCTGCATGACCCCTGACCCTCTGTCTTGATAGTGCTGATTGGCCCTGTGCTGATCACATGCACTCTCCCCAAGAAAAACAAACTCTCTAGCAATACATACCAAACCGAGCATGTGCAGCTTGTCCCCTATCCTCTGTACTATCCAGAGATGGCTTGGGGACTGTGGAAAAAGGAAGGATCAGAGAAGACAGGATCAAACGGCCTTTTTACAGATGGCAAAAGATTAACCCCTTCCACAGTTTGTATATGCAGCAAACCATCCTTCTTATATAGACTGATTTTACTGCTGTGGGTTTAGTAACACTTTAAGAATACTTTCAGAAATAGAAGTGTTTATCGTTTCTTATCAATTATCAAAATTGAAAGTAAATGAATGGAAGGGAAATTCAAATCCAGTATTTGGTGTCACCCCCTTTTGTCTTTAAAACGGCATCAATTCTTCGAGGTACGCATGCAGTGTAGTTTTTTTTTTTTTTTTAAAGTACTCGGCAGGTAGGTTGTTCCAAACAACATGGGCAACTAACCACAGATCTTCTGTGGATGTAGGCTGCCTCAGATCCTTCTGTCTTTTCATGTAATCCCAGACAGACTCCTTGTTCTTCTTTACGGTGAAGACAGTTCCTAATGACATTGGCTGTATGTTTGGGGTCGTTATCCTGCTGCAGAATAAATTTGGGGCCATTCACACACCTCCCTAATGGTATAGAATGATGGATAAGTATCTGACTGTATTTATCACCATTGATCCTGACCAAATCTCCAACTCCTTTTGCAGAAATGCAGCCCCAAACCTGCAGGAACCTCCACCATGCTTCCCTCTTCCCTGCAGACACTCATTATTGTACCGCTCTCCAGCCCTTCCGAACAAACTGCCTCCCGCTACACCCAAATATTTCACATTTTGACTCATCATATTGGAGAAGTGACCACTGAGGCCTACAACAGCTGAAGGACTCTGTAGCTCTAGGTGACTCTACAAAATGGATCTGCATCTCTACATCACTTTAAGCGGAGTTCCGCCAACATTTTTTTTTTTTAAAGTCAGCAGCTACAAATACTGCAGCTGCTGACTTTTAAAATATGGACACTTACCTGTCCAGGGCGCCCGCGATGTCGGCACCCGAAGCCGATCTGTCGATTGGCTCTCGGGTCCTGGCGCCGCCATCTTCAGTAAGGGAATCAGGAAGTGAAGCCTTGCGGCTTCACTTCCCAGTTCCCTACTGCGCATGCGTGAGCCACGCTGCGCAATCAGGATGGTCCCTGCTGTCTCTGTCTCTGTGTGTTTCCCAGCAGACAGCAGGGGGGAGGGGGGACGGGAGGAGGCGTAGACTCCTGCGGGAGTCTATGCCCGGAAGTGGCTGCAAATACCTGTATTATACATGTATCTGCACCCCCCCACCCCCTGAAAGGTGCCAAATGTGACACCGGAGGGGGGGAGGGTTCCAAAAAGTGGAGGTTCCATTTTTGTGTGAACCTCTGCTTTAAGAATATCATAACCCAAGGGGAAATATGGGCGGCTCAATGGGTAGGGTGGATGGAATGAGAACCATTCAGAGTCCCTCCCTACAGGACAGAATATGAAAGATCCATAACACTACAGTATGGACCTGTATCTCCAGTTCCTTTAGGAAATTTAAAGCCGAATGAGCAAGAGGATGAAAAGCGGAACTTCCCTTTATAGGTGAAGTTCTGCTTTAAGATCGGGCAGCACAGAGGCTTAGTAGTTAGCACTTCTGCCTTGCAGCACTGGGGTGTTTGGATTATATCCTGACCAGGACACTGTCTGCATGGAGTCTGCATGTTCTCCCTGTGTTTACCCTCCGGGTACTCCGGTTTCCTCCCACACCCTAAGGACATGCTACCTCGCGTTGGTGGTGCAGTGGTAAGCATAGCTGCTTTCCAAGCAGCTGACCCGGGTTCGATTCCCGGCCAACGCAATCTCACAAGATGGCTGCCTCACCTGGTAAGTGTTACCCCCCCTTCTTATAATAGCTGTATATACAATGTTCCCTCTACAACCTACCTACCATAGGGGCCATGCGATCGCTCCACAGAGAGCCAGAGCGGGGATCTGTCAATGTACTATATATAAATATATATATATTTTGGGCGATATTTATTATAGCAAAAAGTAGAAAATATTTCTTTTTTTTTTCAAAATTGCCACTCTTTTTTTGTTTATAGCGCAAAAAATAAAAATCGCATAGGTGGTCAAATACCACCAAAAGAAAGCTCCTGTGGGAAAAAAAATGTCAATTTTGTTTGGGTACAGCGTCGCACGACCGCACAAGTGTCAGTTAAAGCAACGCAGTGTCGAATCGCAAAGGGGGCTGAAGTGGTTAAAGTGTATTTTTTCAAAAAAAATTGCAGCTAAAAAAACGCTGCGCAAATACTGTGTGACATAAAAAATAGCATTGAATGCCTTCCCCCAGTGTGTCATTATCATAGGGACTCAAAATACATTGCAAAGCATTAAACAGAAAGTATAATGTATTTGCAGCAAGCATGTATTGTGATTTATCTCTTGCAAGCTGGCCCCTTTCACACTGAGGCGGTGGGGGCATCGGTGGTAAAGCGGCGCTATGTTTACCATCATTTTAACGGCGATATTTGGCCGCCAGCAGGGCGGTTTTAACCCCCGCTAGTGGACGAAAAAGGGTTAAAACCGCCCGCAAAGCGCCGCTGCAGCAGCGCTATCCTGGCGGTATAGCCGCGCTGCCCCATTGATTTCAATGGGCAGGAGCTGTTTAGGAGCGGCGCTTCTTCACCGCTCCAAAGATGCTGCTAGCAAGACTTTAGCGTCCTGACAGCGCACCGCTCCAGTGTGAAAGCCCCCGGGGCTTTTACATTGGAGAGACAGCAGCGGCTGTTTTAGGGCACTTTGCAGGCGCTATTTTTAGCGCTGCAGCGCCTGCAAAGTGCCCCAGTATGAAAGGGGTCTTATAATTGTTTTTGTATTAAAGCACACCCGGCCAGCACCAGATATATTTTTTCATGTTGGTTGCATTAATGCTAATTAATTTGTAGGTCTAACCTTTCCAGGTATTTACATTGTATTGTATAAAAAAGTGGCAACCACACCAACCTATAACTAGGTTTTGCAGTAAGGTACACATGGAAGAGCAACACACATCACAAACAAAATATTTCCAAGCACACTTACCAGCCTGCCTGCAAAACAACCAAATTGACCCTGAAATAAATTAACTTTTTGATTATATTCTAATTGTATGAGATACACTGTATTGATTACAGGTTCATCTCTGGTCAAAACTTTTTTTTTCTTTTTGTTATATATCAATAAAGTTGAATAAAAAATTTATTATTTTTTTAAAGTGTAAAAAAAATATTTAAATGAAATAAAATAAAAATAAATTGTTTCTCAGACGTGCACAATTATTAAATCTTGACTTATTGGGTATCTACTCATCGTAACCTACTTTTTAATATTTTATAAAAAAAATAAATAAAATAGGTATTATACGGTGTTTGTGTGCACTAAAATGCATTTAAGTGTATTTTTCCCTGAAAATTTGCATTTAATAAACAGCTGTGCGAATATCGTGTGATAAAAAAATTTGGCATCAACCACCGTTTAAATCTCCAAATCTCTATTTTCAGAAAATATATCATGTTTGGGTATTATAAGCCATTTTATTGCTAAAAACACGTTTACAAATTTGAATTTTTTTGTCAGTTAGAAAAAAATAAAAAAAATTAATAAATATTAACTTTTTGGGCTTCTATTTATTCATCTTAACCTCATGTTTTATATTTTATAAAAATAAAATAGGTATTACACGGTGTTTGTGTGCACTAAAATGCATTCAAGTGTATTTTTTCCCTGAAAATTTGCATTTAATAAACAGCTGCATAAATATTGTGTGACATAAAATATGGCAACAACCACCATTTAATTTTCCAGGGTGGCTTCTTTCAGAAAATATATCATGTTTGGCTATTATAAGCCATTTTTCTAGCTAAAAAACATGTTCATTTTAACAAGTGTGTGAGAAATGTCAAAATTGTCCTGGGCAGCGAAGGGTTAACATGTTTACAAATTTGAATTCTTTGTCAGTTAGAAAAAGGTCATGTGACATGCCCATATATGGTCATGTCACATGTGACTTGATGATGTCACAGTGGGAGAGTCCTGTTATAACCAGCTCTGGCAGGAGCTGGGCTCACTCTCAGAATTTCTCTTGTGTGGAAAGGACGTGAGTTCTGTTGCTCTGAGACACGTTGCTTATTATTTTATAATAGCGCGTTTTCATAGCGAGAGAAGTGCGATAAAGTTAGCGGATCTTCCGTTTATCATCAAAGGAGACCCAATTATGCAATTGAAAATGGTTGCAGCGGAAAACCAGCCCCCCGCACAGCCCAAAGCCCCTCGTAGGGGGGTGTGTAAGGCTATCAGGCGGGGGTTGAGGGCAGTTCTAAGCACTGTCTGCATTCACCTAAAACCCAGACAGAGACACGCAGAAGGTATGTAGGATTTCATTCAATTATAATGTAATAAAATGGAGAGAATTCTATACTGGATACATTGTTTTTATTCAAATATAATCTCAGCTCACTCCTTCAACTGGCAGTTGGGCAGCAGGAGACATGAATCAGGTGTGTGGGAGGAATGCCTAGATCTCATTGGCTGCCTGATGTAACTGACAAACACTTGTGTCCCATCACCAGTTTTAATTATAAATGCAAAATCAAAGTAATTATTCCCATCATCATTCTGCTAATTAATAATTATCCCAGTATTTCTATATTTGGTTTTATTACATTAGTTATACAGAAGAGTTCTGTCACATGACCTGGGATTGCTTCTAACTGACAAATTTCAAATAAAAAAAAAAAAAAAACGACTGTCTTCATGTACACTGCTTCTGGTAAACGGACGTTTAGGATCAGTTGGGCATTTTTTTCAGCTGCCCCTGAACTCTGCTCTGTTATCTTATCAGTACATGTACACAAGGGGGGGGGGGGGGGGGGCATTTATACTCCTTTCTAAGCAGTTGAGTTTTGAAGCATTTTTTGGAAAGCAAAAAAAAAAATGCGATGTTCAGAGCTATTAGAAACGCCAAATGCCTGTAACAGCTCGTAATTGCGGTAAATTGTGTTTAGCTGCGATTCGTTTACAGGTGTTTGTGCGGCAAAAGGGACATTTTTTAAATGTCGGTTACTATCTGTCAAGGTTTTCAAACATCCCGTGTACATTAGGGGCCGGTTCACACCAGAGAAACGCAGTCTGGATGAGTTCCAGGTGCTTTTCTGCATGCATGTTTTTCATGTGTTTTTGATGCAGTCCAGTGCATTTTTTTCTCCCTTTTTATACTTAACCTTAACCCTTTCATGACTAAGCCTATTTTTGACATTTGGTGTTTACAAGATAAAATCCGTATTTTTTGCTAGAAAATTACTTAGAGCCCCCAAACATTATATATATTTTTTAACAGAGAATCTAGAGAATAAAATGGCGATTGTTGCAATATTTTATATCACACGGTATTTGTGCAGCGGTGTTTTAAACGCAATTTTTTTGTGAAAAGGGACACTTTCATGAATTTTTAAAAAAAACAAACAGTAAAGTTAGCCCAATTGTTTTGTATAATGTGAAAGATGATGTTGCGCCGAGTAAATAGATAACAAACATGTCACACTTTATAATTGCACGCACTTGTGGAATGGCGACAAACTACGGTACCTAAAAATCTCCATAGGTGACGCTTTAAATTTTTTTTTACAGTTACCAGGTTAGAGTTACAGAGGAGGTCTAGTACTAGAATTATTGCTCTTGCTCTGACAATCGCGGTGATACCTCACATGTGTGATTTGAACACGGTTTACATATGCGGGTGCGACTTCCATATGCGTTTTCTTCGCTGCGTGAGCTCGCGGGGATGGGGTCGCTTTAAAAAAAATTAAAAATGTTGATCACCTTTATTGCTGTCACAAGGAATGTAAACATCCCTTGTGACAGTAATAGGTGGTGACAGGTACTCTTTATGGAGGGATCGCACTTCAAAGTATTCAGATCGCCGTTTTTGGCGATTCTGAATACTGTATATTTTTTTTTAAACCGGCGCCATTGGCAGCCGAGTAAACGGGAAGTGACGTCATGACGTCGCTTCCGTGTTTACAATTAGGAGGCTGGAACGAAGCTGCTCACGGCTTTGTTCCAGACTGTCACTAGCCGCCGGAGGCAGCGGATTGGTAATCGGGCCTCCCAATGGAACGGAAGGCCCGGTAAGAGCGGTGGGAGGGGGGACATCCCCTCCTGCTCCTCCGGTATAACAGCCCAGCGGCTTTTAGCCGCATCGGTTGTTATACCTGGATAGCAGATTGCCGGCTCTAAAAAACAGTACCGGGATGATGTCTGCAGCTGCGGGCATCATCCCGGTATAACCCCCGAAAGCCGAGTACGCACATCTGCGTACGCTCAGCGGAAAGGGGATAAATAAGGACAAATTTTTCATGCAATTATTGCCAGCCAGTAGGTCGGGATGACTGGCAGGCAACAAGCACTTTTATACAAAGGCCAACAAGAGTCATCCTTGTGTCCCTGTCATGTCGAGTTTATTCATTGTCTCTGGCACAAGAGTTTTGAACTTTTCTCTCTATAATTTGATGTTGTACAAAAAAAAATATATGAAATGTAGTTGAAGGTGCTAAATCTAAATTCCTCTTTTTTTTTTTTTTTTTTTTTAGATGTTTGCAGTATTTCCTGCAGACAAGGCTCACACGGCAGGCCTGTCGATCATCACATTGGGACGCCGCCAAAAAGTGACATTCAAATTGAGACTCCACCAGAGTGCGACCGTGACATGACCACTCCACCAGAGTGCGACCGTGACATGGCCACTCCACCAGAGTGCCACCTCGACATGGCCACTCCACCAGAGTGCCACCTCGACATGGCCACTCCACCAGAGTGCCACCTCGACATGGCCACTCCACCAGAGTTCGACCGTGACATGGCCACTCCACCAGAGTTCGACCGTGACATGGCCACTCCACCAGAGTTCGACCGTGACATGGCCACTCCACCAGAGTGCCACCTTGACATGGCCACTCCACCAGAGTGCCACCTTGACATGGCCACTCCACCAGAGTGCCACCTCGACATGGCCACTCCACCAGAGTTCGACCGTGACATGGCCACTCCACCAGAGTTCGACCGTGACATGGCCACTCCACCAGAGTGCCACCTTGACATGGCCACTCCACCAGAGTGCCACCTCGACATGGCCACTCCACCAGAGTGCCACCTCGACATGGCCACTCCACCAGAGTTCGACCGTGACATGGCCACTCCACCAGAGTTCGACCGTGACATGGCCACTCCACCAGAGTGCCACCTTGACATGGCCACTCCACCAGAGTGCCACCTTGACATGGCCACTCCACCAGAGTGCCACCTTGACATGGCCACTCCACCAGAGTGCCACCTTGACATGGCTACTCCACCAGAGTGCCACCTTGACATGGCCACTCCACCAGAGTGCCACCTGGACATGGCCACTCCACCAGAGTGCCACCTGGACATGGCCACTCCACCAGAGTGCCACCTGGACATGGCCACTCCACCAGAGTGCCACCTGGACATGGCCACTCCACCAGAGTGCCACCTCGACATGGCCACTCCACCAGAGTGCCACCTCGACATGGCCACTCCACCAGAGTGCCACCTCGACATGGCCACTCCACCAGAGTGCGACTTCCACATGGTGAATCCACCAGCATGCAACGTTCACGTTGATACTCCACCAAAATTCCAGGGGAATGTCTCCAGTGAAGATGGGGGCAAGGTTACAAGAAAAGATAGGCAGATATTAGTGGTAGGGGATTCAGTTATTGGAAGGATACAGAGGGCGATCTGTCACAAAGACCGGTATCGCCGAACAGTATGTTGTTTACCGGGCGCTCGAGTTCGGAACATTGTAGATTGCATGGACAGATTGTTGGATGGGGCCGGAGTGGACCCAGCTGTCATGGTATATATCGGTACCAATGACAAAGTTCGAGAAAGATGGAGCGCCCTACAAAATGATTTCAAGGACTTAGGGGCTATATTGAAGAAAAGGTCCCCCAAGGCAATATTTTCAGAAATACTGCCTGTACCTCGAGCCACACCAGAGAGGCAGCAGGAGCTTATGGTCCTTAACAAATGGCTGAGGAACTGGTGCAGGGAGGAGGGGTTTGGGTTCATGGAGACCTGGACTGACTTTTCGGCAAATTACCGGCTCTATAGCAGGGACGGACTGCACTTAAATGAGCAGGGTGCCGCTCTATTGGGAGAGAAGGTGACCAAAAAGCTAGAAGAAATTCAGGTTGATGCGCCACCAGAATGTGAAGCTCCCATTGAGAACCCACCAGAATGTGACTCTCACGCTGAGACTAACCCGGAATGTGACTTTGAAGATGAGACTCCAACAAAATGCCAGAGGAACATTGGGAACATCTCCTCCAGTGAAGATGGGCGCAAAGTTACAGCAAAAAACAGGAAGATACTGGTGGTAGGGGACTCAGTTATTGGAAGGATACAGACGGCGATCTGTCACAAAGACCGGTATCGCCGAATAGTATGTTGTTTACCGGGCGCTCGGGTTCGGAACATTGTAGATTGCATGGACAGATTGTTGGATGGGGCTGGGGAGAACCCAGCTGTCATGATACATATTGGAACTAACGACAAAGTTAGAGGAAGATGGGGCGCCCTAAAAAATGATTTCAAGGACTTAGGGACTATATTGAAGAAAAGGACCTCCAAGGCAGTATTTTCAGAAATACTGCCTGTACCTGGAGCCACACCAGAGAGGCAGCAGGAGCTTAGGGAGCTTAACATGTGGCTGAGGAACTATTGCAGGGAGGAGGGATTTGGCTTCATGGCGAACTGGGCTGACTTTTCAGTCGGTTACCATCTTTATAGCATTGATGGATTGCACCTAAATAGGAGGGGTGCAGCTTTTTTGGGAATGAAGATGGCCAAAACATTGGAAGAAATTTTAAACTAGGAGATGAGGAGGAGGGATCAGAAGATGATTTGCTAGTGAACATGAGGAAGAAGACCTTCAAGTCAAGCCATCATCACTGGAGTCCACTACGTCATCACTCTCTTGAAAGATTCTCATCAGCTCCTTTCTTCAATCGAGCAATACCACCAACTATCTTTACCAACAAAAAGTCTAAGGAACCCTCCCAGGGACCAGGCACGGCTGTACCAACACAGGTCCCCACACTGGTGGCGCCTGCCTATCCAGTAAACAGATGGTCTTCCCATCAGCCCTCCCAAGGACCAGGTACAGCTGTACCGACACAGGTCGCCACACCGGTGGCAGCTGCCACTTCAGTAAACAGAGGATCTTCCCATCAGCCCTCCTAGGGACCAGGTGCGGCTCGAAGAAACATCCATGACCTTTTGGCATCTGCCATCTCAGCTATCTTGAGGAAATGGTAATCGGCCCTCCCAGGGACCAGGTATGACTGTACCAAGACAGATCTCTGCACCAACGCTTCTACTAAGATCACCTAAAAGTTTCCAATTTTTCAGCCACATTTTTTACACCTACTTTTATATTTTTTACTTGTTCCCATTCACATAGCATAACTTTAAGAAAATTGTAAAAATTGCTGATCACAATTAAAGCCGGAACCCCATGGAAAAAAAAAAAGCATGGCCACCCAAAATCCAGACCCCCTCCTAAGCACACATCCTGACAGGCCAGGAAAGGGGGGGAGGGGGGTGAGCATACACCGCGCCCTCCTCTCCTCGCCCATACCAGGTCACATGACCTCAAAATAAAGAGGTGCCTTGTCAAGGGGGAGGGGGGTTCCCCTTTGCAAGGTCCACTCCCCATGTTGAGGGCACGTGGCCTGGTATTGCTCAGGAGTGGAGGGGGTGCACGCTCATCCCCCCTTTCCTGACCTGCCAGGCTGCATGCTCGGCTGGGGTTCTGGTATCAGATTTGTAGGAGCCATGTTTTTGTCATTTTCCACACGTGATTCCCTCTTTAAAGGTGAGCAGCAAACTTTACAATTTTTATTAAGTTTTATTCTGTGAATGAGAACATGTAACAGATATAAAGTAGGTATTATCCCAATATGGCTGCAAAAGTCGAAATACCTTTTAGGTGAGCGTCAAAGAAGTAGCACTGGTGCCCCATTCAAGTGGTCACCATTCAGATGCCCATAAAAACACCAGAGGCCGGCCAACAGACCTGGGCACATTAGGTGGAGCTACTAGTGGTAGCAGCTCCACAGACAGACAATCATAGACAATGATAATGGACTATCAGGGCATCCTTGTTGCTCATTTCACCATACTGGGAATGGACTCTCTACCATCTATGAAGAGCCAGGCTTCCACATTCAAGTGGGTTGTCCTGTCCCTGCCTGTCTACATTTCAGGTTACACCCATGGCTAGCTTATGTCCTCTTATATAAGACAGAGCTTATCCATGGAGTAGAGACACTATACAGACCAGAGGACATGTATTTGTCCCATTCCACATGAAGGACATCACCAATATTGGAGAAGTGACCACTGAGGCCTACAACAGCTTTCTGCTTTAAGATCGGGCAGCACAGAGGCTTAGTAGTTAGCACTTCTGCCTTGCAGCACTGGGGTGTTTGGATCATATCCTGACCAGGACACTGTCTGCATGGAGTCTGCATGTTCTCCCTGTGTTTGCGTGGGTTTCCTCCGGGTACTCCGGTTTCCTCCCACACTCCAAAGACATGCTACCTCGCGTTGGTGATGCAACGGTAAGCATAGCTGCTTTCTAAGCAGCTGACCCGCGTTTGATTCCCGGCCAACGAATGAGGAAGAGGATAAAAAGCGGAACTTCCCTTTATAGATGGAGTTCTGCTTTAAGATCGGGCAGCACAGAGGCTTAGTAGTTAGCACTTCTGCTTTGCAGCACTGGGGTGTTTGGATCATATCCTGACCAGGACACTGTCTGCATGGAGTCTGCATGTTCTCCCTGTGTTTGCGTGGGTTTCCTCCGGGTACTCCAGTTTCCTCCCACACCCTAAAGACATGCTACCTCGCGTTGGTGGTGCAGTGGTAAGCATAGCTGCTTTCCAAGCAGCCGACCCGGGTTCGATTCCCGGCCAACGCAATCTCAAAAGATGGCTGCCTCACCTGGTAAGTGTTACCCCCCCCTTCTCATAATAGCTGTATATACAATGTTCCCTCACCAACCTACCTACCATAGGGGCCATGCAATCGCTCCACAGAGAGCCAGAACAGGGATCTGTCAATGTAATATATATTTATTTATATATAAATATATATACGGTATATTTTTTGAGTAATCTTTATTATAGCAAAAAGTAAAAAATATTGCTTTTTTTTTTCAAAATTGCCACTCTTTTTTTGTTTATAGCGCAAAAAAAAAAAAACCGCAGAGGTGGTCAAATACCACCAAAAGAAAGCTCTTGTGGGAAAAAAAAAAGGATGTCAATTTTGTTTGGGTATAGCATCGCACGACCACGCAAGTGTCAGTTAAAGCAGTGCCGAAACGCAAACAAATGGCCTGGTCATTAAGGGGGTAAATCCTTCCGGGGCTGAAGTGGTTGAAGTGTATTTTTTCCCAAAAAAATTGCAGCTAAAAAAACGCTGCGCAAATACTGTGTGACATAAAAAATTGCATTGAATGCCTTCCCCCAGTGTGTCATTATCATAGGGACTCAAAATACATTTCAAAGCATTAAACAGAAAGTATAATGCATTTGCAGCAAGCACGTATTGTGATTTATCTCTTGCAAGCTGGCCCCTTTCACACTGGGGCGGTGGGGGCGTCGGCGGTAAAGTGGCGCTATATTTCCCGTCATTTTAGCTGCGCTATACGTCCGTTAGCGGGGTGGTTTTAACCCCCGCTAGTGACCGAAAAAGGGTTAAAACCGCCCACAAATCTTCGCTGCAGCAGCACTATGCCGGCAGTATAGCCGCGCTGCCCCATTGATTTCAATGGGCAGGAGCGGTTTAGGAGCGGCGCTCCTTCACCGCTCCAAAGATGCTGCTAGCAGGACTTTTTTTAGCGTCCTGACAGTGCACCGCTCCAGTGTGAAAGCCCCCGGAGCTTTCATATTGGAGAGACAGCAGCGGCTGTTTCAGGGCGCTTTGCAGGCACTATTTTTAGCGCTGCAGCGCCTGCAAAGTGCCCCAGTATGAAAGGGGTCTTATAATTGTTTTTGTATTAAAGCACACCCGGCCAGCACCAGATATATTTTTTCATGTTAGTTGCATTAATGCTAATTAATTTGTAGGTCTAAAAAGTGGCAACCACACCAACCTATAACTAGGCTTTGCAGTAAGGTACACATGGAAGAGCAACACACATCACAAAAAAAATATTTCCAAGCACACTTACCAGCCTGCCTGCAAAACAACCAAATTGACCCTGAAATAAAATTAACTTTTTGATTATATTCTAATTTTATGAGATACACTTTATTGATTATAGGTTCATCTCTGGTCAAAACTTTTTTTTTTCTGTTTGTTATACATCAATAAAGTTGAATAAAAAATTATTATTTTTTTAAAGTGTAAAAAAATATATTTAAATGAAAAAAAATTGTTTCTCAGACGTGCACAATTATTAAATCTTGACCTATTGGGTATTTACTCATCGTAACCTAATTTTTTTATTAAAAAAAAATTAAAAAATAGGCATTATATCGGTCGACCTCTACTACTAAAGCTGTGTGCACTTCGTACACTCAAACTGGATTGATAGATCTATGATGAAGGCCTCTTGAGCCCCTCGGGAAAGAGAGCCCTGAGTGATGGGGGCATGGCCAGGGAGGAGTTAAAGTAAATTTGGCTATCTCAGGATTGGCACAAGAGGGGACAAAGGGTTGGGCCTGAGCTCAGGAGTTCGTCACCCCAGGGGATTATGGTCCTTTTCGGACGGAAGCATGGAAGAGCTGCCCACCCTCCCGCCCTAATTTAATGGTATGTCACAGCGTGTTGCGGTTTTGGTGACCTTGCCAGCAAATATGCAACCTTTTTTATGCCCTGTTGGTAATTGGGAGATTAACGGCCGGTCCGGCACTCATGGTAAGGACAGGCCCCTCCTTCATCTCTCTTTTACTTTTGGATTTTTGAGTGCTCACAGTGCAACTGTGACTGGCACGGTTTAAATATCTATTGTATGTTTGAGTTAAAATAAAGCTGTGGCCTTGCCCTTTCCAACGTTAATGGTTGTATGTGGTTTTTTTATTGGATGGGAAGAAGGGGTAAGGTATGTTAAGTGGTCATGTAAGTCGGATGGGACCTGGGCTTATTGCACCTCAGCAGTCATGAGATGTGTGAGTGCACACAGATATACACAGAACCCTTGATGCATTTCCCACTTGCTAACTTATATATTTGATTTTGTCTTGGGAGCCTACAAACCTGCATTGTCTATTCACTTCACCCAGGAAGTAATTATTTCATTGCATGGTAACATCTCTGAGCTGTCCCTTATTACAGAAATAAAACCAAACAATAACTTGTCACACATAAGATTTAGTATCTGCAGGGTGGAGTCTCTTGCCTACATTCAGAACGATCTTCTCTAAGCTAGATATTTATTTAATGCCACTGACTCATAAAATACAGATCAAGCACCACCTTTCACAGCTCCACTGCTGATGAAGCCAAGAGGTTATGGCCTTTTTCAGTAGCATTGTGAAGTGTTTGCTTAAAGTGGGGTTCCACCCAAAAAAAACTGAAAAATTCTAAAAAAAAAACAACAAA